>CM052896.1:115303368-115361071 GCA_028534135.1 Potos flavus | reverse complement strand
GAGCCCCACATCGGGCTCCCTGCTCAGTGGGGAGGCTGCTTCTCCCTCTTCCTCTGTCCCTGCCCACCGGCCTGTGCATTCTCTCTTTCTCTCTCTCTCAAATAAATAAATATAATCTTTAAAAGAGAGAGAGAGAGATGAAGCGGAGCCAAAAAAGGAGACTGAGGAGGAACCAGAGTTAGGAAGACAACCAGAAGACTCATGTCTTGGAAACCAAATGAAGAGAGTGATTTAATAGGCCGAAGGGGGAGGCCTGAGCCGGAGAGGCCGCACCAGGGTGTTTTAGGGAGCATCTATTCTCTATGAATACTGAAACCACCTAGAATTGTGACATAGTGTTGATGAGATTGGCAACTGTGGGCCCAGGATGAAAATATTCAGGGAATGTTGGGAGAAACCTATGGGAGGCCATGCCAAGTGTACAAGATTTTGTACACTTCATTTCATGAAATCTGACCAGCCATCATGTGGGGTATTATTATCATCATCATCCCACCCTACAGATGAGGAGACTGAGGCACAGAGGGGTTAAATATCACATCCGGGGTCATCCACGCATGAGTAGCCGAGGCGGGAGGTGAGTGCACTGCCTCACAGTGCAGGACTTTCTCCCGCCCCTCGATCCCCCTGTAGGATCCTTGCAGCCCTGCGCACGCATCCCGGGGGCATCTTTCCAGTCGGTTCTATATGACTCCGGTCCAGCGGTTGTGCTTTGCATGTTGCATAATGAGTATGTTTGGATTCTGGAGAAACTAGCTTATTCTATGTACAAAGAAATATAAAGAAACACATTTACTGGATATCAAGCAGTGAAAAATGTCACATAATTAGACACTCCCACCAGTGTTATTTCGAAAGAATTTGTGCTCATTTTGGTGATTCTGATGATGTGCTGCGAGAATCTGAAATACCATCTGTACCATCAAAGATAGTTTTAAATATAATCTGGCAGAATCGGTGTGATAAACCCATTTTGATGAACTTTGATATTTGCACGTGTCTACTATCTATTGTAATTCCCAGTTAACCAGAATATTAACTGAGCTAGAGTCAGTAAACGGACTGCTGGGTTTGTGTCAGATCTTTTTATCCCATTAGACTTACCCTGTCTTAACATCCAGTTTTACCGAAACCAAGAAAAATGTCATTTATTTTTGCTACGGATCAGATGGGAATAGTAATAAGCCACCCCCACCCCCTTCCCGGGAAATTCTCTAATGACGTTTGGTCCCGTGACCTGGTCTGAGATGCACAGGGCTTCAGCTTGACCCTGTGGGGCAGAAGGGACGTAACTGACCACAGCCAGAGCAGACCTGTAAGTGGCCAGGAGAGAAGGTGGCCCGGAGCACCAGGGGCCTCCCTTGAGGGACCGTGCTAAGATACCAGGGCTGAAAGTGTTCCATCCGCCCCCGCCAACATGCCTTCCCAGCTGGTGTTTATCAGGGAAAGAGATGGGAGAGCAAAGATTATTTGTTCATTATCTTCACTGATAGAGGGGGGGGAAAGGCAGGCTAAGTCCAGGTTCTTAAAAGGAAGCATTCATGATTTGACCCACGCCTTGACCTGTAAATGTGGCCAGAGCTGGGCTGGCCTCCGGGGGCAAGAGGGGGCAAGGATATAACTCCAGCATGGGCACAGTTCCACTTTTGAATAGTTTATAGTCTTGTTTTCATGGCTCTCAGCAACTAGAGAACAGGAGAATAAGACTGTGAGTAAGGAAAGGCTGGGTACGTGGAGAAATTCAGGCTGTTTGCTCCCTAGGAATAGAGAGACCAGAGCCCTGTGCCGTGGTAGTACTTCTCTGGAGGGCTGGAGAATCAGGGAAGGCTTCTCAGAGGCAGTGTTTGAGGCAGGAGTGGGTGAGTAGGTGGCGTGGAAAAGGAAGAAGGTGGTTTTCCTGCCTGCCTGCCTACCTTCTTTCTTTCCAAGTATTCAGCAAACATCTACTGCATGCCTGCTCTGGGCTAGATGCTGACGATAGAGCCGTGAACATAACAGATAAGACCCTTGCCCTTGGGAAACTTCCGTTCTATTGGGGGAGACGTGGAAATGGCCAGATATGCAAGGTAACCACAGACTAGGACAGGCCTCTCTGAGCACTTGACGTTGGAGCTGTTCCAGCTGGGCCCGTGGGAGTCAGTGGACCCCCTCACTGCAGGAGCACCTGTGTGGGAGCTCCTGGACCCCTCAGCCAAGCAGAGCCGGGCCTCTCAGCTCAGATTAGAGATCAGAAGTGGAGCCGGAGGCCTCCGTGCCTGGCCCTCCTCTCCTTCCAGGCACCTGCTGCTCCCAGGGCCATGTCCCCAGCCAGTCAGCAGATGCGTGGGGTCACTGCGCGCCGTCTGCTGCTAGGGGCTGGTCCTTGGCAAATACAAAGGGAAATGCTCTTCTAGGCGCCACAGTGAGGGCAAGAGGGCAGGGTGGCATGTGCTCCATGGGATTAGGCCATTGTGGTGACATAAGAAACTTTCCCAAGGTGCACAGTGAAAATGCAAGTTCACAGAAAGTGTTACTTAGCGAACGCCGGGCACAAGGCCCAGTGCTCGGCGCCACGCACATCAGTAACAGCTGCCCGCCGTCAAGGATTAACTCTGCCAACTCGAAGGCATTGTTCTAGCACCTCCCCATGTGAGATCATTCAATCCTCACAAAAATCCTATGAGAAAGGTATTGCTGTTATCCTGGGTTACAGATGAAGAAACTTGAGGTAGAGGTGAAGTAGTCTGGTCCATGTAAAGGCAACGATCAAAACCTGCTCGGGCCCACGTCCTCGCTGCAGCCCTTTCTCGCCGAGTGTCCTTGGGAAGGTGCTGGGGCTCAGATCGGACCCAGACAGTCTGATTCCAGATTTGGTCCTCTTAGCTACTGTGTGTGTGTGTGTGTGTGTGTGTGTGTGTGTGCGCGCGCGTGTGTGCTTGCACATGTGTGCATTACAGGACAAGATCGCTTTTAAGGAGCTTAAAACCTAACAGGATACGAGAACTGCTTCTCAGGAGCCCAACCCAGGCCTTCAGGCCATGGTGCAACAAGGACGCCCACCGTAGAAAGAGAAACGATCTGTGAGAAGAGCAGGAGAGACATACAGTATGTTCTAAGTCAGCCAGCGGGCCTCCAACAAGTACCTAAACATTGATGGACAACCTGTCACTTCAGATAAATCGTCCTGCCTTCTGAGCCTTGAAGCACTCGGGCAGGGTTGGAAGATTCTCTCTGTTGCATCTACTCTGACCAGTCCCTTTTGCCTTTGCAAAGAAACTCATCCAGAACATTCAAAAGCACAAAGAGAGTACTATGGGTTTTTTTTTAATTACTAACAAATTTTAAAGTTTTGGCTCTCTGGGGCATGCTGAGCTCATGGACCAGGAATGGACAAGAGTTCATCAATAATCGTCACCATGAGGTCAGGGAGGTCAGGGTCTGGCAGAAGCAAGAAAGGCCTTTGGTCAGGGCCTTGAAGGATGAGCGCAAATATTTTAGTTTTGTTTGGGGGTTTTTATTGGGAAGGGGGATGATAATATTTTTTTCTAATTAGAAATGTAAGGGGCGCCTGGGCGGCTCAGTGAGCTAAGTGTCCAACTCTTGATTTCAGTTCAGGGCATGATTAGAGGATCATGAGATTAAGCCCCGCGTCGCCCCCGAGCTGGGTGTGGAACCTGCTTGGGATTCTCTCCCTCTCTCTCTCCCTCTGCCCGCCCCCCACGCTCTCTCTTTAAAAATCATGTAATACCTTCCTCCTACTGTATGCCACTAATAGTAAGTTGTGAACTATGTCTTCTTTTTGGGTTTATATCCAAAAGAATTGAAAGCAAAGGCTCAAATAGATACTCATACCCCAGTATGCAGAGCATCACTCACCTTTGCCGAAAGAGAGAAACCACCCGAAAGTCCGCTAGTGATGAAGGGATGAGCGACATGTGACTTAAACATACACAAGGACTATGACGCAGCCGTAAAAAGGAACAAAGTGCTGGCACACGGTACCGCACGGATGACCCTTGAGACTAAGGTGATACCAGGTGAAAGAAGCCAGACACAAAAGGACAAATACCATCTGATTGCAAAGTCGTAGAGACAGAAAGGAGAATAGAGGTTTCCGGGGGCTTGGGAGGAAGGGACACCAGGGTGTCACTGTTCCACGGTACAGAGTTTCTCTTTGGGATGATGCCAAAGTCCTGGAAATCAGTAGCAGTGACTGCTGTACAACACTGTGAATGGATTTAATACTACCGATTTATACACTTTAAAATAGTTAAGATGGCAGATTTTATGTTCTATATGTTTGATCATAGTTAAAAAATCAGTAAGGAAACAACCGGGGCACCTGGGTGGCTCAGGAGGCTAAGCATCTGACTTCAGTTCAGGTCATGATCCCAGGGTCCTGAGATCGAGTCCCACATCGGGCTCCCTGCTCAACAAGGAGTTTGCTTCTCCTCCCTCTGCCCCTCTCCTGGCTTGTGCTCTCCCTCACTCACGCTCTTTCTCAAATAAATAAATAAAATCTTTGGGGAAAAAAAAAAGGAAAAGAAAACAACCAAAAAATATATGTGGTAGAGGGAAAGGCTCATTCATGTCATCGACAGAAAGCTGTGAAACAGGAATCTGTGTGACAAGATTTGGACAGGATTCACAGGAAGCAAGGACAAAATTCTACTAAGGCTCATTTTTAAAAGATTTCTATAAACAGAGATACACTGTGTTCCTGGTGGAAAAAACTCAATTTGGTAAGCATGTCATTTCTCCACAAATGAATCTCTAAATATAAGGCGACTCCAATCAGAATCCAAAAATCTTTTCTGGAACTTAACCAAATGATTCTACAGCTCATCAGGAAAATTGGAACATAAAAATAAGCGGGGCAGTTTTGAAAAGAAAAAGGAGAAAGGAGCAGGAAGACAAGAGGGGAGAAGAAAGACAGAGGAGTCATCACAGGTATTGAAAGAGAACGGTTGAGATTTTTGGTTCCAGTCCCAGCATGGACAGACAGATCGAAGGGACACAATACAGAATGTACTTCTTACGAAATGTAAGAAATTTGCCTCTGATAAAAAGTGGCATTTCAAGAGAGTGCAAAAAGAATAGACTATTTAAAAATGATGCTGAACAGCCTACACACGGGGCACCTGGGGGGCTCAGTCAGTTAAGCATCTGCCTTCGGCTCAGGTCATGATCCCGGGGTCCTGGGATGGGGTCCAGCATCAGGCTGCCTGCTCAGTGGGGAGCCTGCTTCTCCCTCTGCCTGCCACTCCCCCCATTCGTGTGCTTTCTCTTTCTCTCTCTTTCTGCTAAATAAATAAATAAATAAAATAAATCTTAAAAAAAAAAAAAAAGAAGTGAACACACCCACATACAAGTAAATGGGAGGAAATATAAGACCAATGGATTGAATCAATGTCAACATCTTGCTCGTGATACTACATTGTAGTTTTGCAAAACATTAGCCTTGGGGAAAGCTGGATAAAGTATCAGCAGACTCTCTCTCTATTAATTCTTACAATTGCTTATAAATCTGCAATTATCTCAATAAAAATTTCAATTAAAAATGATGCTGAGAGGGGCGCCTGGGTGGCTCAGTGGGTTAAAGCCTCTGCCTTCGGCTCAGGTCATGATCTCAGGGTCCTGGGATCGAGCCCCGCATCGGGCTCTCTGCTCGGCGGGGAACCTGCTTCCCCCTCTCTCTCTGCCTGCCTCTTTGCCTGCTTGTGATCTCTCTCTCTGTCGAATAAATAAATAAAATCTTAAAAAAAAAAAATGGTGCTGAGAAAAACTATTTTAAAAATTTTAGAGAGGTCACTGCACTTGGAGAGGAATTTATTATTAAATTGCTTTTAAAAATTAGAACCGTAAGTGAATACTAGTATATTCCCGGAGGACGTTTCCCTTCATGACTCCTAAAGACAAAAGCCACAAAGGAAAATTGATGGAACCTGACGATTTTTCCTACATAAAAATTAAACTTCGGCAAAGCAACAAAACATTTATGTGAAAATAAAAGGCAGACCTACGTTGGGGAAAATATTTCAACATACATAAAAGGCGGCAAGTTAATTCTCTAAAAATGTATGAAGAGCTCTCTCAAATCAATAGGAAAAAGAACAAGTATCGTAATAGGAAAACAGACTTGACGTGAGTAGGAATTTACAAACGAAGAAATAAAAGGCCAATAAACATGTGAAAATGGCAACAAAACAGGAGATGGTGAAGAAAGCAAGCATAACTTCTGGAAGAAACATAGTTGCAGGAAACTGGGAGCTCATGTCTCATTTACAGAGAACCACTAGCTGAGTATCTGGCGTGTAGTCAACACGCTCAGTAAAATTTTGTTGAAGAAGCAGAGATGAAGAACACGGACGACCTGTCGAGGAGAAGGAACACTGAGGAAAGGTAGAGAGAAAAAACAATTTTAAGGGGCAAAGGGACAAATTAGGTCAATGTTCCTTGTAGAGCCTGTTTTGCCTAAAACTAGAAATGATGTCATCAGAAGAGCATCCTTTGGTGTTACCTCCCGAAAGCCTCCAGTGAGCATACACTCAGGAGAGTCACTGAGATCAAGTGCCTTCTGTCTGAATGTGCCTCTTGCCATCCCCCCGCGGACAACGATGACGCGGTCCTTTTCCAGCCTTCTGTTGCCACCAAATCTGGTCCTGCTCGGCGTTAACAGCGCGGTTGACAAGAAGGCCAGCAGGTTCTGGGTGAACCCGAATTCCAGTCTGCACTGGTCATCTCAGACTTGCTGTCTGACTCCACGCTTCCATTTCTTAACTTGCTAAGAAGCCCCCCATGTTTGGGCTGACAGCCTGAGCTCATGGGTGGTGGTTGTCTTCTGGATTTGTTCCCTCAATGGAAAAATAAATCCTAACAGATCAGCCCTCTCTCTCTATGCCTAGCTAAAATGCCATTGTGTAACAGTATTTTCTAACATTTCCTCTGGTGGTTAAATTATTATACCAATTCTATTTGTGCCCCAAGCACCACGGTGCTTTCTGAAATGGGTTCCCCACTGACTCTGGGCAAAAGAAAGTTATGACTGCTTTTTGGAACTAATAATATCAAAATTAAATGTTTTTACGAAAAGGCCACAATAGAGCGCCCTCAAAGAATAATTTATTACAGAGCACTGATTCATTTAGATACAGTTCTCTAAAAAGACCGAGGTGTGAGTTGTATGTCTCCAAAGAGTCTTTTAAAGAAATGGAAGAAGGGAAGGGAAGAAGGAGGCCAGAAGAGAAGGAAAGAAGGAAGAAGAAGGAAGAAAAGCTTCATTTTCTGTAGGGAGCTTTGGTTCCCTAGAGTTAGAGCTAATGTTCACAGCAAATATGAGGATGTTTGCCAGATGTTTCTAGGAGATTCTAGGTAATGCGAAGTGCATGATGGTACAGTAGTAACATACTGACTTAGGCTGCTGTAGCAAGTACCATAGACTGGGTGACTAATAACCAATAGAAATTTGTTTTGCACAGTTTGGGAGGTGGGAAGTCTGAGATCAGGCTGGGCTCTGGAGCCCCCTTCCGGTTGTCAGACTGCTGACTTCTCCTCCTGTTTACCTCCCCAAAGCCCCACCTCCTAAGACATCTCCCTGGGGAATAGGGTTTCAACAAATGGATTGGCAAGTTCCTGAACTGTCAGTCCATAACACGTAGGAAATTTCACGAGTTCGTACAGCCGATTTATAGGCTGGGGAGAGTATGTTATGGTATTACGAATAACACCTTTATTTCTAAAGTCGTCTATGATTTCCTCTGCCCCGGCCATGCTCCATTCTTGCTGCTTCATACATCTTAGTGAAAGCACAACAGATGAGAGAGCCACCAATATTCTCTAGGTCTTTGGCTTTCAAACTGGATTTCTGGAAGCACTAGGATCCCTCCAGGAGGCTACACAGCGGCTGTGGGGGGAGAGGGACGGTGTTGGGAAGGCGGGCTGGGAACCTTCCAGGTCAAGCAGAAGAGCGGAGCCTTGTCCGTGGTGGGTACCATCTTCCACTCACCCACCAGAGCCTGACATCCCTCTCACCGGCAGCAGGAAATTTAGAAAGGCAGTCCGGCTGACTTGTGCTTCACCCAGATGCCCATCAAAATGAAGATTTTTTTCACAACTCCTCAAGAAGGTCCCAGAGCTGGACCTTCTCCTTCATGTTGAAAGAGAGGCACCTGTGATGGGTCATGTGCCCGGTCTTGTAGTGACATTCTATTTAACCAAACCATTTCTTCGGACTCTGGGGCAGGGCAGTTTTGCTCCAGAGAGAATGTAATTATAGGTGCTTTGCTTTGAAGGAGCAGTTTCCTACCGGGCAAGTTAACCACTGGAATGGGGATGTCTCCCTGAGAGAAGTAAATCAGATGATTTCCCCCCTTTCAAGTGAGGGCAAAGTTGGAACTAATGACAGCATTAATTCCAGCCATCGTACTAGCTCAGTGTTGGTAAGGAGGAAAAGGGCTGGAGAAGGCATCAAACCCAGAGCTAATTGCCCCCCACGACTCCGTGGGAAACGAAATTCGTCAGATTCCTCTGCAGGCGCTGACGTTCTTCTGGTTTCCGTGAGGCTAATTTCTGTTACCTTCTGAGCATGGAAATTACTGTGACTCGTCATAATGCAAATGATTTCCAGAATCCTTACGTCTCACACCCTGATTTTCAGCTTTTATGGGCAGGAGAGCAGTAATTCATTTTTGACCTGTAAGTGAGTCATTGCTGAGGAGTCTAGAAACGTCCCCTAGGTCAGAAATTACCTGAAAAATTGTTTAATCTTTACCACCTACAATACCGTTTTTGGTCAAAGATGCTTTACTGTTAACAAAATGAGAGAGGAACAATAACCCAAAAAATATCAAATTCCAGAGATATCCAGGACTCTGAGAACCCTGAACGTCTGTGTCCACGACAGTAACTGTCACAGAAAAATAGCACCACGTACAGAGAAAATGCCATTTCCCTTCCGCCGCCGGGCTGCTTTGCGAAGTGCTTTAAATCAGCCTGTGACGTCTTTGCTGTTGAGAAATGTTACAGATCGAAATGCTTTCCACGTGGCCTAACGGGTCACCTACCTGGCTGTAGAAGGAGAGCCCTGGAGACGCGAGGCGAGCTCTCCTTGGAATTCTGGGATGGTTGCGTTTGTGCTTTGCACACCCGAGTCACAGGATACTGGAATCCGACTGTCCCTAGACTTCACCTGGGCCGCCCTACCCTCGTTTTACCAAAGGGACAACCAGAGTAAGCGGTGACCATCACACACTTAGGTTATTATGAGTCTGGACTAGAGCCCAGGTCCCTAACTCGCTAGCTCCGTGACTCGAAGCAAGTTCTGTCATCTCTGTGTGCTTCAGGCTCTCGCATACAAGAGGGGGGACATAACATTCACACTTTGCAAGGTTGGCATGAGGATTGAAGAAATGTGTTCTTGTAAAGTGCTGAGCATAGTGTCTGGCTCAGAATGAGTGTCCCATTCTAAACCACCGCGATCACCCTAATCCTCTTACGTCACCGATCTGCCGTCTCGAGGAGCTGGAATGAACAGTCAAATGGCCTTGTGCTTAAGGACCCGGAGAACTCATGAACCCGTAGCTTGTAGAACGAAGGAGGAAATTCCCAAAATCAGCATTTCCACTGCTTTTCTCACCACCAGACGGTGAAGCTAGGAACTACATGACTGCAAGTAAAGAGTGCAGGTATCAAATTCCTAAAAGCGGGAAGTTATCGCCAGCCCTCCTTTGCTCTGTTACATCACTGAGCACTCCTGTCTTGAATGGAAAACTCTAGAACAGTGATTCTCCAGCTGTAGGGTAATCATCGATATCCAGGCAGGGAACTCGCCGAGCCCCAGAGATGCCGATCCAGTAGGGAAGGCTCGGGGGTTTGTATCTAACAAGCTCGTTGGGTGTTTCTAGAACCAATCGTTCAGGTACTACAGTCAAGAAGCGCTACCTGGAACATGGAATCTGGGTCTATTTCTTTACCAAGGTGAGCTCCTGTGGCAGAAGGTGCTAAGCAAATGCCCATGCGGAAAGCTGAGTTAGAACCAATGCCCACCTCAGTCCTCAGTTGTGCTCCTGCATCTCCCTCCTCCCTCACAACCCAAATAATCCAAAACCTCATATTACAAAAGTAAGCCATGGTTTATGGTTCCATTTGGTTCCACCCCAGAAAATGGATTGGCTGGGAAGGAAGTGGCACTTCCTTTGTTGCCATAGGTAATGGAGGAAGTAGGAAGTCCTCGACTACTTTGAAAGTCCATCAGTCCAAAGGAAGGGGAGCAGCTGTCTTCCCATCTGCTGCTGTCCTGGCCCCACAGTTATCCCAGACCTTCTGAAGACAGCTCATTTGAATATAATGTACCATCTGAATGTTTTCGTCATCATTTATTAATACCCCAAAGAAATGAAGGTTGCCTTTGCCTCTAGGATCCCGGAAGCATCATACCCTTCACTGGTTTTGGTGGGGCCCTGCTTTAGAATCTGACCCAAGCGGACATGACCTCTATTTCTGATCCTCCCACCCCTGTGCTCTAACCCCAGCTAGTGGTATCTCCCTGAGTGCAGTCTGTGGTCCTTGTACCAGAATCACTATGGGAACTAATTTAAAATGCCAGTTGTCTGGTCAGAGTCAGAGTCTCTGAGGGCGAGGCCTGAAAATCTATAGTGTTTAACAAGCTCTTTTGGGAATATTCATGTGTACTGAAGGTCAAGGCTTTTGTCCTAAGTGACCATGGTTTGCTTCTACTTATTCACTCACCTCATAGGTAATTCTCACTGTAAATAAAGGTGTGATCAGACCGTCCATCTGCCTAAAGCTTGGCAGAAGTTTTCCATCTCTCTCTTATGTTGTTCGTAGGTGACTCAGAAAAGGAGTTTATGGGGCACCTGGGTGGCTCAGTTGGTTGGGCATCTGCTTTCGGCTGGGATCGTGATCTCAGGGTCCTAGGTTTGAGCCCCGTGTCAGGCTTCCTGCTCAGCAGGGAGTCTGTTTCTCCCTCTCCCTCTGCCTGTCCTCCCGCTCATGCTCCCTCTCTCTTCTCCCAAATAAATAAATAAAATATTTAAAAAAAAAAAAGAAAGAAAAGGGGTTTACTTGGGGCGCGTGGGTGGCTCAATCAGTTAGGCGTCTGACTCTTGATTTCAGCTGCGGCCCTGAACTCAGGGTCTTGGGATCGAGCCCCGCCTCAGGCTCCAAGCTCAGCGCAGAGTCCGCTTGAGATTCTCTCCCTCTTCCTCCGCCCCTCCCCCAACTCACGCTCTTGTGCACGCGTGCGCTCTTTCTCTCAAGTAAATAAATCTTTTTTTTTTTTCAAGTAAATAAATCTTAAAAAAAAAAAAAAAAAGAAAAGTTCACTTGACTCGATAAACAACCTAGTGCAGGTTTCCTCCTTGTGTGTTGTTGTAGTACTTTCTCTCCTGGACCAGGGTTGATGCTCCTGGAGGCCAGAAGCTATCTTGTAATCACCCACTCCCACCCCACCCTACCTACGCTCTTGGCACTGTGCATACAACCTAATAAGTATATTGCCTGATTTGACTGTCACGTCAACACTTGCCTCCAACGGCTCTCTCCTCAACATCTAGAAATGATCCAAGAGGAAGTAAGTTCTGAGGATGAACACTTGACCCTCATAAACCCTTGTTTCAAGCATTTTCTTGAGAAGACTTGTAAAACTTCATCCACACTTCTCACAGCCTGTGAAATACAGATGGCCACCCCACGTCTTCCCGCAGCGCGCACGCCTCTCCCTCCATACCTCCTGTACGTGCACCCTAAGGGACTGTTTTTGTCCCAGTTTCTCATTACCCCAAGTTTCTATTAAGGGACACCCTCATCACCACTCTGGTACTCCCTGAAGTGTTCTTTTTTTTTTTTAATTCTTAGCACGCAGTACTTTCTTACTCCAAAGGGACAGAGTCCGATCTTCTCCCCATTTTAGCTAAGTTGCTAAGACAAGATTTTACCCATCTGACCATCCAGTATCTCTTCACTTACCTGATCTTGCCACCTACCCCTCCAGCTCATTTCCAGATAGATGAGGGAGGAGTCGGGGCTTGGATGCCCACGCCTGGATGGAACTGAAGGGCCTGCCATGCGCCGGGTCGAGCGCTGAAGCTGTCCTGAACAGACCTGATTTATTAGGCACACGGGAGCCATGGGGCGTATTGCCAGACTGTGGAGGAAAACCCAGACGGGCCACCCAAAGCTAGTTTTACATCCCATTGGTTGTTCTTGAGAGTTTTCCAGTGGTGGTTTGTGAAGAAAGAACCAGGCCCAAGGAGAGACATTCTTAGCTTGATTTTTAATTATTAGTAGGGATTTTTTTTTTTTTTTTGTATAAGGGAAGTTATTTTTTTTTTTTTTTTGTATTTTAGTATTGCTTTTTTTTTTTTTAGTTTGTATAAGGGAAATGATGGTGAACACAAACATGGCACGGTGTGAAATCCCATCAAGCCAAAACGAAATTCTGTTTGTTGGCAGAATTCTGTCTTGTGGAGCTCAACAAATGGTGTTTGGGATGGGAGGGCAGTGACTTTTAAAAGTTGTGGAAGGTCTCGAAAAAGGATTTTGAGTGATTAGCTTGTACCTTTGCCTTCGATTTACCAGGGTATGGGGGTTACTCAAGGGTGAGGTGAATGAAAATTGTTTAGTTGGTACAGAACGTGTCAGCATCTGGCGCACGGCCAGAGCTTCCAATTAGGGTTCAGACCCTGGTTTGTCACATGAATATTCTCACATGGTGTTACCGTGAGCATTTTCTGGTGTTACATTGTTTGAGTGGTCACTTACCGTAAGACACTTATTATAAACAGGTAAGTGCACTTTTGTGTGAACTAACTTCAGCTTATACCGTAGAGGCAGTTAGCCATCAATGACAGTGTCTACTCTGCAATCCGCTTTCAAGAGGTCACTGTTAAGCACTATAAATGTTGTTATCAAAATCCACACTGGAGGGGATAGTGGCTAGCATAAGAAATGTCAGAAATAATTCGTTGGAGGAATGAGTGCTGTGCAAGATAAGGTTGGCCAACAGCATGTGAACAAATGCCCTTGCTTAGCTAGGGCAGTAAATTCACTGAGCAAATTGGGAACCCACCCAAGGCCTAGAGCTTCACTGTTTCTGTGTCACCTAGAATTCAACAACAAAAAAGGAAACGGGCAAAGCAATTGAACAGGCGCGCTAAGGAGGATATCCACATGACCACAAAATCTATGAAAAGATCCTCAATAGGCATCAAGGAAATGCTAATTAAGACCACTGCGTACCCACCAGAATGGTTAAAATGAGTATTAGCAAGAATATAAAGGAGCTGGGGCTCCCAAACCCTGATGAGGGTGGGGTAAATCGGGCATCCACTTTGCTCAACATATAATATCGTGTGAGTCCTCACTTCCACCCCTAAGTATGGGTATCCAAGAGAAATCTGTATGTATGTTCACCAAAAGACATGCAGCCAGAGTATTCGTAGAAATTCTATTGCTAATAGCCCCAAGCTGGAAATGACTCAAATACCTGTCAACAGTAGAATGCCCTCTTCGTCCCACCCTTCCAGTGCCTTCGGCTGGTGTCTGTTCCTTAATATCACACAGGCTCAAGAACTTGCTTGATTTACAAGTGGAATTTCCATTAAATCCCAAACTCCTTGCAGACCTCCTCTTGACACTCTTTAAAATCCCTTATACTCAATTATCAATGAAGCATGAAGGAATTAGCTGGAACAACCCAGAAATGGTGGGGAGAAGATGCCTGTTGAAAAAATTGCAAGCTCCAGAGAGAAGACATTGCCATGTAGCCAACGGCCCCAAATGAGTGGCTTAAACAAGAATCATGGACATATCTCACAATTCTGTGGATCTGCTGGGTTCAACTGGTGGTTCTCTGGCTCCGTGGGGTACCAGCAGGTATATCTCATGTTTGACTGGGGCTGGAATGCCCAGGATGGATTTACCCAATATCTGAGGAGGCTGGAATGGGGCTGGGACTTTCTCCAGCTAAGTGGTCACACTTTTTATATAGTGACTCGGGGATCCAGAGAGAGAAAGATAAAGCTGCTAGGCTCCTTACCGTCTAAGCCTAGAACTAATGCAGCATGACTTCCGCGACATATGATTGGTCAGAGCAAGCCTCAAGGTCATCCAGGATTCAAGGGGAAGGGAAATAGGCTTCACCTCTTACAGGGATGGAAGCAGTTTGCTCAAAATCGTCTTTGAAAAACAATTTACCACAGGCAACAAGAGTAAGGGAGGGCAGTTTGGAGGAGGAACCGGATTCAAGCCAAGCCTTCACCCCCCAAGATTACTTGGCTTTTCAGTGCCTCAGTTTCCCCACTGATAATATAGAGAGCTTGGACTAGAAAGCCGTGAAATTCCTCTCGGCTCCAACAGTTGCGGTTTCCATAATCCACATAAAGACTGTGCCTGGTAAGACCCTCAAGTCTTCCATTATTGGAGCCCCAAGCCCTGCCCCCACATCCCCCATAAAAATAATCCATGGAGTCTCTTTTTTGTTTTTTGGGTTTTTTTTTTTTTAAGATTATTCATTTATTTTAGAGCAAGAGAGCACTGTGAGTGGGGGGAGGGGCAGGGGGAGAGGGAGAGAGAGCAGAGAAGCAGACTCCCCACTGAGCGGGGTCCAGAGATCATGACCTGAGCCGAAACTGACTGAGCCACCCAGGTGGCCCACCATGGGGTCTGTTTTTGCCCTCTTTCCATCCCAATTAAAACTGGAAGGTCTTGTTTAAAAATACCCACAAATCCCTATGTAGTTTCATCTCACACAAAGAGGTTTAAAATTTCCGAATCAAAAAGATGATGAGAAGTTTATGTGAGTCAAACTTCGATTTCTCAGTGTATTGAGAAGAATGAATCAAGAGAGATGATTATTTTGGGCAGGTGTTTGCCTGCCATTTGAGGAAAGCTTCCACAATATGTTAACACATTTTTCTCCGTTTTAAAGTTATGAAAGAAAAAAAAAGAAAAAGAAATAAAAGTAACGAAAGATATAAAGCATTACAAAAAATTAAATCACCCAAATTATCACCACCTAGAGACAACCTGATTAAAAATTTTGTCTTTTTCCCTTTATGTTGTTTTTTTCTGTGTATGTTTGTGGCAGACCCTGTCGGTTCTGGGGTCCGTCTCTTTCCCAAGAAACTCCAGTAAACCCTGGCCAGTCTGAGAGGAAATCCTTTCCTCTTATAGATAATTGGTTTGAGAAGGGCGCTTGTACTAATTGATGATATATAATGGCAATTTTACCAGGGGGTTTCGGGAAGGATTCTCTGCTCTTAGAAAGACGTAAACAAGGCCGGAACACAACATTTTCTGGCTTTGGACATTAGTGTGCGAGGAGTTAATGCACAAAGCTGTTGGCATGGGGAGGAACTGTCAGCCCGTTGACAGGGCCGAGCCAGAAGGGTGAAATGGTTTTGGTTCATAGATCATTTGGAAAGCCATCAGACTACCCACCCAATTAATCCCTAGAGCCTCCCTACCTCCCAATTTCATGTTCTAAGAGACAATATATCCCCTTCATATTTAAGTCACCTCTATTTATGATTTGCTATTACTGGTAGCCAAAAGCAACATCTTCACTGTATATATATATATATATATATATACATATACATATATGCACACACACACACACGTACATGTACATATGTACATATATATACATACATATATGTACATATATATACATACATTTTATATGTATATGTGCATAAATGCATTTGAGAAAGTTTATTCCTTCACCCAACAAATGTTTAACGGGATGCCCCATGCACTAGGCTTGAGTCATTCTGCACACACACTTTGGCTCTGCATTTCTCCACTTTACATTTTCTCTAGTCATTAAAAACTCTCTGAATATGTCATTTTAATGGCTTCATTTTAATGGCTACTTTGTTTAGTCATTTCCCTATTATCTGACATTTCGGTTGCTGAGGATTTTCATTATTCAAAGCAAAGACATGGTGAACATCAGTGTACATAATGAGTCACATTTCTGATATTTTGGGGGACATATTCCTAAAAACAAAACAAAACAAAAACCAGAGAAAAAGATACAAGTATTTTTAAGATGCCTGAGACATTCCCAAATTGCTTTCTAGACAGTTTATGCCAATTTGTATGTCCCCATATAGCATTTGAGATTTTCTGCTGCTTCTGAGGGCACTCTTATAATAGTCATTTAAAAAAAAATGTTTCTAGGGGTGCCTGGGTGGCTCAGTCCAGTCATGATCTCAGGGTCCTGGGATCAAGCCCCACGTTGGGCTCCCTGCTCAGTGGGGAGTCTGCTTCTCCTTCTCCCAAATAAATAAATCTTTAAAAAAATGTTCCTAGAAAGAATTGTGACTGAAGTCTATAGGACACATTTACCCAAAAAATCAATGACGTAAAAAATGGGAGGGAATAAAGGAGACTTAAAGGATATAATGCTTGGACCTTGCCAGCATCCTGATTCATACAGATCCGTAAAAAGATATTTTTGAGAAATTTGAATATGGCCTAGGTATTATTGGGTTTCAAGGAATTAGTGTCAGTTTTATTCGGTGTGATAATGTGGTTATGTTGGGAAAATAAAGTTCTTGTAGTTACAGACCCATCCTTATTTTTTAAACTTATTTTTCAAGCCCCAATATGGGACTTAAACTCACAACCCTGATATCAAGACCTGAGCTGAGTTCAAGAGTCAGATGCTCAACCGAGTGAGCCACCCAGATGCCCCAGGGCATCCTGCTTAATGGATAAAATGGTGTGATGTCTGGGATTTACTTTAAAATACTCCAGCAAATCAAGGAGATGGGGTGGGATAGGAGAACCAGGACTGGCAAAATGTTGACAATGGCTGAAAGTAGGAAGTGAGGGTTTATTATAGTATTCTCTCTACCTTTGTGTATGTTTGAAAATATCATCATGCAAAGCTTTTCAGTGTTTTACCTTGGTTAATTTTTTTTTAAATGGTGATCAACAGAATAGACATAAAATGCTGTAGGTCTGCTCTCCTCTCTTCATGGTGTAGATGAAAAGCTCTGTTGGGGTGACTAGGACCCTGGCAGTCTCTGGCTGCTTCCTTCCTGGCCCCAAGAACACCAGGGAGCCTGGTTTGGTCCCAGGAGCTGCTCTGGGGGTCACACTGAAACAGGTCTGAAATGGTTCAAGGAACCAGAATGAAGTAGACTGCCAGGCGAGCTTCCTTGGAGTCCTTGGACTCGAAACCAAACTCGTGAGCCCTCGGTCCTCAGTCAGCTAGCTCATGCGCTCCCAGACTCAGGGGTTGGACACAAATCAGATGACCTCAGGCTTGAAGCACAGAGAATAAATTATAAACTGAAAAGCACCACCTGTGACAATCAGTTTCATTTGTGTGCCTACGAAACACACAGAGACCAAACTGCATGGGGTGTAGCGCATTTTTAAAACCGACTTAATTACATCACTTGTTGGGAGAGGCACACATACATTCAGAAACACGTGTTTTAGTAAATGAAAATTGTAGGGTTTCAGTTTCTGATGCAAGCCAATCCCCTGATTTGGGTACTGGATTTGGCAGCCGCTGTGGTCCGGGGATCTATGTAAAGCATGGAACTATAGACGCTTGGTTAATTTCCCTCCCTGGATTCCACTCTTGATGCTACGCTTGACAGTGGCTGGCACTCACTTAGCACAGTCACGCGGAAAGAACACAAGCCTGGGAGACAAATCTAGGTTCTAATTCTGGCCTTACACCTTTAGGCAAGTTACTTAGCTTCTGTAGTCGTCGTCTTCTCATCTGTCAAATGGGACTCGTAGACTAATACTAAACACCCAGCTCCCGAGCAAGGGTGCAAGGAGCCAGTGATACCCCGCAGAGAGCAGATCTTTGGTGATGCTTGTGTCCTTTTCCTCCAAGAGGGACCGTGAGGCTTCTTATTCCCAATCCCAGGCATCCCTATTGTTCAGTATTATGGCGCTCAAAAAAGAGAAGACTTTCTATGAAAAAGCCTGTATTATGAGCTTCCACACTTTTAAGCTTTGAGAGTAGTAGAAGCTGTGGAAAGCCCTCTCACTGCAGACCATAGGAGGCTGCCTCCCAGTGCCTCCCCCACACTGCCACATGGGCCGTTTGCTGTCATTTTTGCTGATTGAAAAGATGGCGGCTCCCAATCCAGTACAGTAGGTGATCAAAACTCATGGCCTCTCTGTTCTTTAATCAAATTGAATGTTTTAAAACCAAATAAACAGGACAGAATCTAGAACTTTTAAATCCCTGGGACATGTCCCCACATCAACTAGATGTGTCATTCATTGGAAAGGTCCGTTGACCGAGCTTGTCTTTGGTCATATACCTGCACGTCACTCATTCCAAGCAAGGTGACCTTCGGGCGGCTGAAGCCAAATAACTCCGTCGTGCCTTTATTTTGGCCCTTGACTCTCTATGCCTTGTTTCGTAGATAGCAGTTTATTTGTCCTAGCCTGGATGCGACGTTCCTTGAGGTCAAGGACCTTGTCCGGCTAATCATTGTGTGGCCCAAAATGCTTAGTGCCGGTGCTTGAACTGCACAGGTGCTTAATAAATTACTGTTGTCCACTTTGGCTGAGAGCTGTGCCTAACTGCCCTATTCTCCAAGACTAAAAGTATTAAGTCACCTCTGGAATCAGAAAGAAATATTTTGGAGAAGCAAACATTTGCCCATTTAAATCTTGTGCTACATGAGAAAGCTCTCCTCTGGTTGTTGACAAGAACCTCCCCCTCCCCCTCCCGTGTTATTTCTGGGCTTTCCCCATTTTCAATGCCTTTATCCAGTTTCCGGAATATTGTTGGGTCAATAAAAGGTCCTAGATGGATGTTTCTCTTTTTTTTTCCTGCTTATTGTGTCAGTTCTGTTGCCAGTGAAGAGAGTCCTAAGACTCGTCTGGCCTTACGGCTTTGGGGCGAGGGCTCCAGGCTTCATTGTTTATTTCTTAGTGCAGAAAGATTTGCAAGTTTTACTGCTTCGCTGAGCGGGAGGAGGTGTCCCAACATCCGCAGATAACCAGGAAGTAATTACTCGCCACCTTGGTTACTCCTTGGTGTTCTCTGGCCTGGGGAGAGAAAGACATTGCTCTCAGCTCAGTCGTTAAACTCAGTAATACTGTTTTTCCTAAATTCTCCACTCTTACAACCACCTTGTTTCAACTTGAGCTTGAGGATAAGAATGAAAGATACTAACAAGAGAGACCACAGCAAAGACCTAAGTCTGTCTCTTTTTTTTAAGATTTATTTATTTATTTATTTATTTATTTGAGAGAGGCGGGGGAGTGGGGTGGGAGCAGAGGAAGAGGGAGAGAATCTCAAGCAGACTCCATAGAGCATGCAGCCCGACACAGGGCTCGATCTCACGACCCTGAGATCACAACCTGAGCTGAAACCAAGAGTCGGATGCTCAACTGACTGAGCCCCCCTGGTGCCCAAGAGAAAGTATTTCTTTCCATAATGAAAATACCTAATAAATGAAACCTGCCGTGCCAAGAGTTGCTGAGGGAGTTCCCAGGGAAGAGATGAGGGTCTCCTTTTCTCTCTACCATTAGGGTCCATAACCGTAACTCCCAATGGAAGTATCTCCAGCCCCTCGCTCCTTCCTTACCACATCATCCTGTCCCTTCCAGCTAAAAAGCTAGATTCGCCATCTTCCTCTAGTCTCCTGGTTATAGGCTGTTAACAGCCTACACTCATGTAGACCCTTGTGGGCTACTGAAGGAAAATCAAATTGAATTGGAAGACCAGATGGTAACACAGTATGTGTAGCTAGGTATTTGGGAAGGGTGGCCCCTTGGCTCTCTGCCCGAGGAGAGCAGGAGGTCATGACCACTTCCCAGCATGCGCTGGGAGGCAGCCACGGGCAGCTGTGGCATTGAAGTCAAGTTTTGGCTTGGGGACAAGCAGGTTGTCATCAGGAAAGAGGATAAGGTTGAGACCGCAAGATCCCAGTGATGGAGCCCAAGTTAGGAACCTGAACTTGATAATAAAAAAAAAATGGAAACAAGTTTTGGTTCGAATGAAAGGCTAAACCCAGGGATGCAAGCTCAGTACTTATTTTTTGAATGGCATTTGTATTCAGAGACTTTGATGCCCATCCCCTCAAACAGATCAGACTTCTCGTGGTTACAGAATCATTTGCCTGGAAGGATTCCGTGTCCCTCGGGGTGGGCTGACCCCGAGCACCCCTCAGTGAGAAACACTGAGTGAATCATTGCTCCTTTCTTTTTCTTGGTGTTCTTAGTCATGCCTATTGTCCTGTAGTTGGTATTCTTAGCAACATGTCTGTGCGCATGGGTAGAAAGGTCAAGAACGTAGAAATTGTGAGCAGTAAGAGGTAAAGGCAAGAGAGATGTTTTCTATTTGATCAAACTATAAAAATCAACATGTCAGTTTTCACTCCCAGAATAGAAGGTATATGCTTGAAGAATTTTGTTTAAAAGAGGAGAACATCTTGAACAAGTTTCTCATTTCTACAGATGCTAGGATTGGCTGTTTCTCTGCCTGGAACACTACTATCACTACCACCACCAGCGCGCACGCACACGCACACACACTCCCCTTGCCTGCCTAACTCCTCTGTAGCTTTCAAGTATCCCTGCTTAGTCTTCCCAGAACCTCGAGTCTGAGATGGGTTCCGCTCTTGGCCGCCACCATAGGACACTACTTCCTCTAGCACGATACCTACACAATGTAGTAATCACCTCCCTAGGCTGGAGCTCCATGAGGGCAGGGACCAGATCTGGCTCATTCACGGTTCAATCCCCAGTTCGTGGAATGGCACTGAATAAGTATTTATGCAATAAATGAATTCTGATGAGCCCGTGTAAGCCTTTTTTCTGTATGAACCTTTGTCTGAACAGTGTCTGTGGAGTATGGTTGTTCAGGTTGTGTACTGTATAGGACGTCTAGCCGAGTCCGGAGGGGAGGTCTGAAATCCAGCTCACATTCTCATCACCCAGCCATTTTTTTGCCGCCTGTATCCACCTGGAGGAAGACGTGCCTTTTTCTGATTTGCACAGTGGCCCCATACGAGCTTTCAACAGCGCAGCTCTGACCAACACTGAGTGTCTTCAAAAGGAAGTGAGAGCTCTCCCCCTTGTTCCTAGAAAGGCTAGGAGTGAGCGCTTCTATGAAGCTGTTTCTTCAGGTCCTTTGACAGCCAAGACAGCCAAGACCCTGACCGCGTTCCCTCACTCTTCTCTCCTCTGATTTTTGTCTCCTGCAGGGTTTGGGATGACGACTCCGGCGACAGTAGGAGGAAAAATCTTTCTGATCTTTTATGGCCTCATTGGGTGTGCGAGCACCATCTTGTTCTTCAACCTCTTCCTGGAGCGCCTCATCACCGTCATCGCCTACATCATGAAGTCGTGCCACCAGCGGCAGCTCCAGAGGCGGGGGGCCCTGCCCCAGGAGAGTCTGAAGAACCCCGGCACGTGCGAGGCGAATAGCTTGGCCGGCTGGAAGCCCTCCGTGTACTACGTGATGCTGATCCTCTGCGTGGCCTCCCTCCTCATCTCCTGCTGTGCCTCGGCCATGTACACCTCCATCGAAGGCTGGAGCTACTTCGACTCGCTCTACTTCTGCTTCGTGGCCTTCAGCACCATTGGCTTCGGGGATCTGGTCAGCAGCCAGAACGCCCAGTACGACAGCCAAGGTCTCTACCGCTTCGCCAACTTCGTGTTCATCCTCATGGGCGTCTGCTGCATCTACTCCTTGTTCAATGTCATCTCCATCCTCATCAAGCAGTCCGTGAACTGGATCCTGAGGAAAATGGACGGGGGGTGCTGCCGACAATGCCAGAGGAGACTCCTGCGGTCACGGAGGAACGTGGTCATGCCAGGCAATGTCCAGAACAGGTGCAACGTCTCCGTAGACTCAGACGGGGTAATGGACAGCGACACGGACGGGCGGCGGCTCTCGGGGGAGATGATCTCCATGAAGGACTTCTTGGCCGCCAACAAGGTCTCGCTGGCCATCCTCCAGAAGCAGCTGTCGGAGACGGCCAATGGCTGCCCGCCCCAGGCCAGCGTGCTGTCCCGGGACAATGAGTTCTCAGGCGGGGTGGGGGCCTTCGCGATCATGAACAACAGGCTGGCGGAGACCAGTGGGGACAGGTAGGAGCGAGGAGCGGACGCTGGGCATGGGGACCGGGAGAGTGGACCACAAGGGGCCAGCTTGACTCTGGAGCTGTCCCATCACCCTCCATGGGCCCAGCCTTAGAAAGCTCTTCTTCTCGAAGGTCTAATCAGTCCTAAGAATGAATCACCAAAGCAGCCCGAGACCTTGGCACCCTTCCTTTACCCATCTGCCTCCAGGGTTTGAACCCATTTCCTGCTGCTGTGTCCTTCATTTGGAAATAAAAACCCCAAACGAAGATCATCCTGTGTCCGTGGAGCCCTGATTCGGTGAAACCAGATTCTCTGCCCTTTCCAGCCGCTTCCAACCAGCGGGGGGCATGTCTCACACGGCGCCTGGGCCCTGGGCTTCCTTCAGAACAGATTTGTCCCTAATGCCACAGATAGGGAAGCCACCTGTTCTACTCTCTGTGTCTGCTTCCCTGCTTTTTGTTTTTCCTCTTTTATTGTTAAGATCCTAATGTCAGAGGTCTGTGGGACCTCTGTGTGGCAAGAAACCTAAATTCATCGTCAGGCCTTAAAACTGCAGCCAAGTAGTGGAGAGACTCAGTTTTGTAATGAAAGAATATGGCTTAACATTCTCCCTCCGAATGGTCACAGAGACTCTGTCATTTTTTTACCAGGGCTTGGGGCCCATTGCAGAGATAATGGCTGACTATTTATTAGAACTGAAAATTGAATAAATCCTCACTTGATTAACTAAGATGACATGAGTGCTCATTATGGACAGCGGGGCTGGGCAGGGGGGAGTGCCTCCTTAAAGGGGCCTGTATTGTGCTCAGAGAAAAAGGAAACACCAAGAAATTAACCCTTAGGGATCTTGGCTTCTTGTCTGGAGAAACATTCCAGGCCAGAGAAGAAAATTTGGCTTCTCCTGTGTCATTTGTTTCGGTTCTGCCTTCTGGGATGGTAACAAATCTAGTTACATAATCTCCCGAGCCAGTAAAACATCCATGCTGGGAACAAGGGCTGTTATCTTCTTCATATATTCAGGAGAGAACATTTTGAGGTTTGTGAGCAGCGTTAATAAGAGATAGCTGTTGGTTTTATAAGATAAGTGTCTTTCACACAGCTATTTTAGAAACGAAGAAGGTTGGGCCTCCTGAAGAAAAGAAAGCAGAGAACTATGTCTAATGAAACTGAGATACTGAGCAGAAAGCATCAGAGCTGGGAGGACCTTGGGAACCATCCCATACAACTTTCTTGTGTTTTAGATAAGGAGGAAACAGAGGCACGAAGGGACTGCTCCTTGTCTGAACTCTTCAGGCTGACAGCGAATGGCTGGGGAAACCCAGGCTTCCGGACAGGGACGTCCAGGCTCATTGCCCACACGCCACACAACTTCAGAACCTCCCCTCCACTGCTCGGTCTTTGGCTGAGTTGCCTTTTCTTCCAGCTGGCAAACCCAAGTATTTTCTTTGCAATGCCAGAAGTACTCGAGAGCAGGGGTCCAATAAGTGGCCGCCCTGGGCTTTGAACAAAGGGCTCTGCGGCTCCAAAGTCAGAGATCTTCATGGCCTACCTTGTGTTGCTCTTAAAGGGAAGCATTCTGGAGCCGTCGCAAAACCCCATTAAGAACCTCGGATCGCAAACCAAGCTCCCCAGGGGCTCTGCCCTGCTCGAAGCATCGTGGGGATAGGGAGAGGATCTGGGTCCCTGTCCTGGGAGATTTCTTGATCTCCACATTCCTGGAACAGGGGCTGGTACAAAGGTCCTTGCTTCTCCTACCCAGGCCCCTAGACCTCGGGGGTGTGGCAGGGGGCCAAGGAGCATTGGTGTAAGTGAGTGTCGTCTTCCTAGAAGGTCAGTGTACTAAATGATTTTGTCAGAGAAATGTTGTATCAGAACACCTGGCTGTATTTAAGTAGGATCCCAAACTGGAATAAACTTTTGAGCTAGCCATGAAAAAAATTGTTGAACTTCTGAGTTTTCCTGAGGAGTCTTCTCAAGGTCTTGGAGAATGAGTTTGGTTTTGCTCTGGGTTGAGGTTCCCTGGTGGAAACATTTGAGAACCAGTGTAAGGAGTGAAATGTGGTACATTTACAATGGATGATGGGAATAACATTTGCCCCCAAAAATGACAAACTAGGAATTTATGTATTTAAGCCTCTCTGTAGTTACTCTTAAGCATGAACTGGTTAACAAGGGAATTTCTAGGTAGTAATATAAAGCTGGAGTTCAAAATCCAGAGCTCACAAATCCTTTAACATTGTTGCCTCTGTAGGAGCTCCCCTTGGAGGTCCTGGGGGTTAGGCTCCAGAACACTACAATATGGTAAATATTGCAATAAAGCCAGCCTAATGAGCTTTTTGGTTTCCCAGTGCAGATGAAAGTTGTGTTTACTACATACTATCGTACATTAAGTATGCAATGGCATTTGTCTTTTCAAAAGTACAAACCCTAATTTAAAAATACTTCATTGCTAGAAAATGCTGACCGTCATCTGAGCTTTCAGTGAGAATCTTTTTGCTGATGGAAGGTCTTGCCTCGATGTTGATGGCTAGTGACCGATTAGGGTGGCAGTTGCTAAAGGTTGGGGTGGGGGTCTGTGACAATTTCTTGAAAGAAGACAGCGATAAAGTTTGCTGCATTGACTGACTCTTTTTTTCCTAAACGATTTCTTTGTGGCACATGATGCTGTTTGATAGCATTTTACCCACAGTAGAACTTCTTCCAAAACTGGAGTCAGCCCTCTCAAACCCTGCTGCTGCTTTATCAACTGTTTCTGAATCCTTTGTTGTCATTTGAACAAGCTTCACGGCATCTTCGCCAGGAATAGATTCCACCTCCAGAAACAATTTTCTTTGTTCATCCATGAGAAGCAACTCTTCATCCGTTAAGGGTTTGTTTTTGTTTTTGTTTTACAGACTTTATTTAGTTTTAAGTAAGCTCTACACCCAACGTGGGGCTTGAAGTCATGACGCTGAGATCAAGAGTCACCTGCTGTACCAACTGAACAAACCAGGTACCCCTCATCCATTAAATTTTTATCATGAGATTGCAACAACTCAGTCACATCTTCAGGCTCCCCTTCTAATTCTGGTTCTCTGGCCAATTCCACCTCTGTACTCGGAACACACCCAACATCTGTTGATTAAGTCCGCCATCTTCTATGGGCACGGTTTGTGGCACCCCTAGACAATTACAATAGCAACATCAAAGATCACTGATCGCAGATCATCATCGCAAATATAATGACAAAAAGGTTTGAAATGGTGCAAAAATTACCAAAATGTGACACAAAGACACTAAGTGAACAAATGCTGTTGGAAAAAATGGCGCCAATAGACTTGCTCAACGCAGGGTTGCCACAAACCTTCAATTGATAAAAAATGTGGAATCTGGGGCGCCTGGGTGGCTCAGTTAGGCATCTGACTCTTGATTGCGGCTCAGGTCATGATCTCGGGGTTGTGGGACCGAGCCCCGTGTCAGGTTCCACACTCAGCGGGGAGTCTGCTCGAGATTCTCTCCCTCTCCCTCTGTCCCTCCCCACCATGTGCTCGTTCGCTCTCTCTCTCTCTCGCTAAAAATAAAATAAATGAATCTTTTAAAAAAAAAACCCACGGTATCTGCAAAGAGTAAGAAAGTGAGGTGCGATACCATGAGGTATCTTGTACACACACAGGTGAGAGGGAGCACACCAGGTACCTACGTGTACATTTTCCTGCATACTCCGCTTTACCGTTTTCTTCATGTTTCCAAGGAAGTCCTTCCATCTTCCCTAAGGCTAGAATGTTTATTGCTATCTCCTCTTGTCACCTTTGTCCCCACTCTGCCTGTCCCTAACCTTCCTTATCAATTCTCTCTGTCCCCTTCTCTGGACAGTGTCGCGTGGCCTCCCCATCAGAAATCACGTTCCTCTGCCGTTGCAGCTTACTGGCCAAGAGGAGAGTGACTATTTGCAGAAGGCAGTGAAATTGGCCTGAGTCCCTCGGTTCAGGAACCCAGAGTCTCCCCTGAGTGATGAAGGGACCCATTGACTTGACATCCATGAAGCTTTTGGGCTTCATGCATGGCTGGGCTCACAGCTAGCCTGTCTTGAGTTCTCTGTGATGCTATGATCGTGAACTAGCCTTTCATGAGGGGGTCTCAGAGCCAAGACATGGAATGTCTCATGCGGCCCTCACCCCATATCACTGGCGCAAGTTTGGGGGTATTTCCATACTGCCGGAAATGATATCTCCTTAATATTTTAATCAGTTTTTAATTAACTTTATCTTAAAAATAAATTTGTCTCACTAACTAAATGGGGGGCTTGTATCACTTGCCATAAATAGAAAATACAGTCACCATAAAAATCAATAAAATGAAGGTAAAACGATGTTATTAAATCTTCCTGTATCCTAGAGAAGACTCTAAACCTGAGACCTTTTCTCTCGGTTACAAATGCAGAATGGCAGGTGTGGGGGAGGTGTGAAAGACACTAGCACCAAACAGACTTTGTGATGTAACCACAAGGACTGGAAGAGAATGAGAAAGGGGATAACTTCCTCACTGCGTGTTTGATGTGAATTCATTCCAAGCCTGAGGGCCCCTAAAATCATTTCACGTTCACCCAAATCATTGGTGCACATCCCACACTGGGGGCTACATAGAAGTCACAAGGTACGGTAGTTTCTGAAGTGAGGCTAACCGCAGAGGGAAGGAGAGTTCTTAGGTTTGAATACCTCCCACGGACACCAGTTCCAATGCGAGAGAGGGAGGGCGTGTCTCCATGTGCCCCAGTCCCTCTGCACCTGTGATGTGGAAATGGTAAGAACATTGGATCAAATGAGTCGATTCTCAGGGCAGGGCGTTGTGGCCACTCAGGAGCTACCCAGGCAGTGGGCACTGGCTGTCCACATACTGGGGGGACTGGGGACAGGGATGGGGAGGACATTAAATCCCACAGTGAAGGATTTCGTTTTGTTCTTGCACTGACATCCAGTGCTTACCACACTCATGGTTGTTGAGTATTAAATGGCATCAGTCTTAGTGATGGTTTTATACTAAACCAAAAGACCCTACCAACTTTATTTCTGTTCCACTGAGTCCTTTCATTCAGAATTCGCTGAGTTAATTGTACTGTTTGACACAGTAAAATGTTTGGGGAAAGCTGTAATACTAGTATCTTGTATATTGCTAGAACTTTATGGTTGGTTGTCAAGGCTTATCCATGCACAATTGTAATATTTTTACCTCCATAACCACATTGTGAAGTAGGCAGAGCACTTGTCTTCAAACTGCCTTTAATCTTTTCTGAAATAAGAGAGAGAAATAATCATACTTTACATAAAAATGAACTGGCCTTCAGATTAACAGACTGGAGAATAAGCTTTAAAATTACACAGACTGGATTTGAGTTTCAGCCTTTTCATTTTCCAGCTGTAAGACCTTGAAAATTACTTAATGTTTGAAAGCCTAGTTGCATCTGCAATGTGGGAATAGTTGAATCTGCATCACAACATCACTGCAGCAGATAAATGGAATGATCTGGGTCTGGGCTCTCATTATGTGATTCCTAAGCCCCTTGAAGGTGAAGAGGATATGTTACAACATTCCAGAAGCCAAAGAATAAACAAGATCGACTTCTAGAAGAGCCCAGTTTATTCCAAGATTTGGGAAGAAAAGGCGGTTTCCTTTGTTTTAATTAATTTAATACAGTCTTTTATGATCAAGTGGGATTTATCCCTGGAATGCAAGGATGGTTCAACATTTACAAATCAAAAAATGTGATACACCACATAAATAGAAAATAAAAATCAAAAGGTTATCTCGATAGATGCAAAAAAAAAGAAAAACCGCTTGACAAAACACAACATCCTTTCATTATAAAACCACTCAACAAATTGGATATAGAAGAAATATACCTCAATAATATGTGATAAGCCCACAGCCTACCATCATACTCAACAACAAAAGGTTGAAAGCTAATTCTCTAAGATCAGCAACGAGACAAGGATTCCCACTCTCACTATTCCTATTCAACATAGTACTGGAAGTTCTAGCCGGAACGATTAGGCAAGAAAAAAAAAGGCATCCAAATCAGAAAGGAGGGTGTAAAATTGTCTCTGTAGATGATATGACCTGATATGTAGAAAACCCAAGACTACATACATACACACACACACACACACACACACACACACACACACACACACGCACTGGTAGAACTAGAATAAATAAGTAAGTAATACATAAATAAATAAATAAAACCTTTAAAAAAAAAAACAAAAACAATTCTCATTGGTGATTTTGTTGTGCAGCCAAGGTTGAGATCCCCTGCTTGGCAGCTTATTATCTTGGGTTCCAGAAAGTATTGATAATGATGATCTAATGAGAACAATACTTTACTTGGCATAATCTTTCATACTTTATGAAGAATTTCCATGTGTTCCATGAGTCAGTTAATTCTGACAACAGTCCTGTGAAGAAGGCATCCCCATTTCCATTTTGCTGATGAGGAAAGTGAGGCTTAGGAAAATATAATGACTTGGTGATGTGTGTGGCCTCTGTTTCTAGATGTAGAGATGGAAGGAGCATCACTGCTGGATAAACAATGAAAAAGAGCTGGATTAATTTCAAATTCACCATTTTTGAGGAAACCATTGGTGAGCTGAGGTTGTAGAGCAACCAACTGGCCCAAAATATGAGGAGAAACAGGCATCTGCAGAGAGGGAGGAATCACAAGACTCACGTGGGGCAAGAGTTTAGAGTAAGAATGAGTTATGAATACTTATGAATTGATGAGTGCAGCCTGGTGGGACAGCACGAAGCCTCTGAGAGGCATAGTAATTGGGAACCTACACCTTCTTATCGCTCTCTTCTTCATAAACCTAACTGGGTGCTTAGAGAAAACCCAGAATGAGCTCCAAGAAATTGTCCATGATGGCGCAAACCTGGGGAAGGGAATGACCACCATGTGGGAAAAGAAACTCTACCAGGACCTTGCCCTCCTATCTTTTCTAAGAAGCAAAAACCTTAGGGAGAGAAGGGATGAGCAACAAAATCTGCTTCCTTTGGGCACTGGTGAAAATTCATTGAAACTAGAGGTGGAGAATAGGGGGAAAAAATCCCTACTCCTGGGGGAAAAACAGGAGGATGTGTGGCACCAACAGCTAAGCCCGAGGGACAGGCAGGAGAAGGGAGAAGATCATGCCCCTGACACCCACGGACACAGTGCCTACCTAAAACTAAGGCTGAATCAGGACAACAGAAACACTCCCAACCTCCTCCCTACCCAGCTAACAAGCTGCAGATAACAAGTAACAGCAGAACACTGCTGAGAGGATAAGAGTGTACCAAGAACCCCTCTCTGAGACACAGTGCAAGACCGAAAGCTCACTCCAACATCACTCCAACAGACACTGCTCTGGCAAATCCAGTTACATCCTCTGCATAAGATACTGCTGTGGGAACATGAAGCCCGAGCTGCACCGAGGGTAAATAACGAACCTCAAATCCAGCCCAACTCCCAAGTAGATGAATTCAAATATCCACACTAAGTGTTTATCAGTAGGAAAGGCATGCTTATACCTGGGCACACAAACTCTTCACCCTAGTCTCTGCTGACATACACAAGATGTCAGCTTTCAACAACAACAAATTATGAGACATGCAATTAAAAACATTCTCCAGAAACAAAGCAATCGTTGGATCCAGACTCAGACTTGAAACAGATATTGGAAACACCCTGGTAGGGAATTTAAAATAACCATGATTGGTATGTTAAAGGTGCAAAAGGAAAAAGTGGGCATCATGCAAGAACAGATGGGTAATTTCAGTAGATGGAAACTATTAAGACAGAATCAAGTGGAAATGCTAGAAATATAAAACTTAGAGAAATGAGTAATGCCTTCCATAGGCACATGAGTCGACTGACCTAGCCAAGAAGAGAATCCAGGAACTTGAAGATAGGCCCATACTAAAACAAAGAGACGAAAGAGTGAAAAGTTAACAAAACATGATATCCAAGAGCTTTGGGACAATATCAAATGCACTAGCACACAAGTAACAGGAATCCAAGGAGAAAAGAGAACAGAGCAGAAGAAATATTTGAAGATACAACAGCTGAGAATTTTGCAAAATTAACTGCAGAAACCCAGGTCCGAGGAGGTCACAGAATGCCTACCAGGGGGTATCCGTAAATATACCCCCCACCACAGACACACATGCCACACACACCCAGGCACATCACACTCAAGTTGCAGAAACAAAAGGAAAAGAACATCATAAAGGCAGCTGAAGGAAAAGAAAGAACATTAATTCACAGGAACAAGACAAGAATTATAGCAGACTTATCATCAGAAACCATGCAAGTCATAAGACCATAGGGTGACATCTTTGAAGAAGATGTGGTCCATATATACAATGGAATATTTCTCAACCATCAGAAAGGATGAACGCCCAACGTTTGCATCAACATAGATGGAACTGAAGGAGATTATGCTAAGTGAAATAAGTCAAGCAGAGAAAGACAATTATCATGTGGTTTCGCTTACTTGTAGAATATAAGGAATAGCATAGAGGACATTAGGAGAAGGAAGGGAAAAACGAAGGGGGGAAATCAGAGGGGGAGATGAACCATGAGAGACTATGGACTCTGCGAATCAAACTGAGGGTTTTAGAGAAGGGGGTGGGGAGATGGGTTAGCCCAGTGATGGGTATCAAGGAGGGCACAAATTGCACGGAGCCCTGCATGTTATATGCAGACAATGAATCCTGGAACACTGCATCAAAAACTAATGATGTACGGTATGGTGACTAACATAACATAATAAAAAAATTTAAGTAAAAATAATTTTAAAAATGAAAGTGCTGAAATTAAAAAAAGTACACTTTCGATGCAGAGTTCTATATTCATCAAAAATATCTTTCAAAAATGACAGAGAAACACTTTCTCAAACAAAAACTGAGAGAATTCATTGCCAGCAAACCCACCCTTCAAGAAATGTTGAAGAACTTTCTTTAACATTTTTAAATAATAGGGGAGAAGGAACAACTCTTCCATATGGAAGAATTCCAGTTAACAAACAGAAGAAATCAGGAAAATAGAGAATTAACCTTTAGAACCCAAGAGTAAGGATCATCACAGGCAAAATCCACTGTTGATACTGAAGTTAGTGGTGTAAATGTTGAAGCAGAATCAGGATATTTTTAGTCTGAAAGGACCACCCCCAAAATAGTAATTACAAAGAGAAAAATGGCAACTTTACAGTGGAGAGTTCTGGTGGATCCCAGATTAATCAAGGGAGCAAAGTTAATAGCCGCAACAGTACGTACCAACGTCGGGTACCACTGAAAGGACAGACTGAGAAGGGCACGGCATTCTGGGGCATCCTTCACACTCACGCAGGCTACTCAAGAGAAAACATCAGACAGACCCAAACCGAGGGACAGCCTACAAAACAGGGAACAAGAAATCTTCAAAAGTCTCAAGCTCATAAAACAGAGGACAAGAGGGAAGAATTGTTTATTTAGTTTTTTTAAGATTTTATTTATTTATTTGAGAGAGGGAGTGCGAGTGAGAGTGCACAAGCAGGGGGAGGGTCAGACGGAGAGGGAGAAGCAGACACCCCGCTGAGCAGAGAGCCCGACGCAGGGCTCGATCCCAAGACCCTGAGATCATGACCTGAGCTGAAGTCAGACGCTTAACCGACTGAGCCACCCCAGTGCCCCTGATGAATTGTTATAGATTATGGGGAGCGTAAGGAGCCATGGTGACTAAACACAGTATAGGATCCTGGGTTAGATCCTGGAGCCTGACGAGGACATTCATCAAAAAACTAGGGTGGAATTCAATAAATTTTAAGTAATTAATAATAATAATAATTTATTTATTTATTTATTTTATAATTGATCATATTTTATATTATATTTTATTATGTATATTTATTATAGATATATATTATATATTTATATGTAGTTTTATATATTATATATAAATATATATTATATATAAATATAAGTAAAATTATATTTTATTATATATTTATTATAATTAATAAATTTATTTATTTATTTATTAATAAATTAAGTCTAGTTAGTATTCTCCCAGGTTAAATTCTTAGTTTTGACAACTGTCCTGTGGTTAAGAGGTTAACATTAGGAGAAGTTGGATAAAAGGTATATATAGAAACTCCTGTGCTCTTTTTATAACTTGACTGTGTGTCTAAAATTATCTCAAAGTAAAAAGACGAAAAAAGCCAAGAGTTTTCTAAAGATTGCTCACGGCCCGTCACACCTCAAAGTGGGCCGTGACTTCAGCGTACGTCTGTGACTCCAATTCAGGTCTCACGTCTGAAGCAGGTGTTGGCCGTTGAGCTAAAGCAGTCCGGGGCCCCTGGGAACTTGTCGGACAGGCAGATTCTCGGGTGCCAGCCCCGCCTCAGGAATCGGAATCCAAGGGTAGGGCCAGGCAATCTGTATTTCAACAAGTCGTCCAGGGCAATTTTTTTCTGGTAGAGAACGCTGTCCCGAGCATGAACTCTCAGGGCCAGGTAGGAGACCCTCCGCTGGGGTCCAGCCTGCATCGCCACGAGGCTGCACCCCCACTGCCGGATCCTAACGGCTCCCAGAAATGAATCACTTTTCTGCATCTCAGAACCAATTCTAATTATTTTAAATTGCCCAGATACAAAATAGCCTCCCTGACAACTAGGCTTCCAGTAAGCTCTTAGATGAAGGTAATGACTTAGCATCCTGGATTTATGCGGAAGGTGCCCCCCCTTTTTTTTCAAGGGATTTTTTTGTAAACAATCACCTCCTAGCTGTCCTTGGGTAGATTTCTGTGTATTCCTGGGGCATTCGATGATTGAATTTTGGTGAGTCTTCCCAGAAGCTGCCCTTAGACTTTAGTCATTAAAGAATGACCTGACCATGGGAGCTGAGGGTCAGGCACATACTACCTTCCTCAAAATCATCAGAATCACCTAGGGAGATTTTTTAATGCAGATATTCAGGCCTTTCCCCGACCTTCTCAACGAGAATCTCTACAGACCAGGGACTCTGCAATTTTCATATGGATTTCCACCACCTTCCCATAAAAATCAGTTGTTCTGCCTAGTCACATTTGGAAAGCGCCGCTTTGTGGGATGAGGTGGGGGTCGAAGAAACGGGATAGCCTTAAAGAAGATGCGGGATCTGCCTCAGATCTGGTGCGAAGGACTTATGGACACGTGGGAGAATTAGAGCATAGCTCTGTGCCCCAGGTTGGTTAGGCTGATGGCCACTGAGATGATCAAACCCCACATGATGCACCTGTCCCCATGATCTATTCCTGACTTTCTCCAACCTGTGCGTGAACCTGGGCCCCGCCCCACCCATTTGTCCAAGCATTCCCCTCTGCTTTCTCACAGGCTCTTGTAAGGCAGCTCAGCACTCAATAAATATCAAAGCCTGCCCTAGGTGAGCTGTCTGAGGGCACAGAACAAATCTCAGTGCGGTCCCTGACTTCAGGAACGCAGTGCATGCTGCAGGAACATATTATGTAACTGAGGGCTGGAACAAACTATTAAAAAATTTCCAGGGTGATGTCAGGAAGGGGGAGGAGTCCATGTGGCCTGGGAAAGTCAGGGAGGTCTGCATGGAAGAGTTTGGCTGGGAGCTAGGACTGGGAGGATGGATGCAAGAAGTAAAAAGCTCTCTGCTGAAGGCATAGGTAGGTGAGAAAGGAAGAAGGAAGATAAAGGATTCCAAGGTGGAGACTGCGTCTTCCATTAAGCATTGAGTACTTGTGAGCACCTCCCAGGCACAAGGGAAGTCAGGAGTGAGAAGCAAGTCCAGAACTGGGGGAAACGGCTTGCTCCTAGTTTTCTGGAATTCTGCTTCTTGGTCCTCTAAGGAGTATCTGCCCTGACTCTTCTCCTCCTTTTACGGAAATCTCTGGTTCTTTTCTTCCTGGTCACCCTGGGTGCTCAGGGATAGTCACTAACTGCAAGAACTCTTTAAACTTCCCCTGACCTGCTAGTGGGAATGGAGGGCAGCAACCAGCATCAATGCCTCATACTTTTGGAGGAGAAAGAGTGGGACAGAGGAGTGCCGAGCTGAGAGGCACCACCTGGGGAAGACGGACAGGCAGCAGCCCATTGTGTTAGCCAGGGATCTTCAGGGGAACAGAACCAATAGTATGTATAGATATGGAGACAGAGATTTATTTTAAGGACGTGGCTCCTGCAGTTGTGGGGGCTGGCAAGTCCAGATCTGCAGGGTTAGGCCAGCAGGCTAGAGACCCAGGAGGGAGGTGATATTGCAGCTTTTGTCCAAAGACAATCCAGAGGCAGCATTTCCTCTTCCTCCGGTGACCTCAGTTATTTGTTCTGTGTCTTCAACTGATTGGATGAGGCCCACCCATGCTCTGGAGAGCAATCTGCTTTACTCGAAATCCACTCATTTAAATGTTAATCTCATCTTTAAAATACTTTCAAAAAAATAAAAAATAAAATACTTTCATAGTGACGTTCAGACTGGTGTTTGACCAAATACCTGGGCACCTTGGTCTAGCCACATTGACACATAAAATTATCCATCACACCCATGAAACCCCTCAGAGCCTGAAGAGAGAAAAATCAGAATCCATCCTAAGCCCTGAAATCCCTCTCTAGTCAGGCTTCAGGGGAAATGTACCAAATGGCACACTCTAACCCGAGAGGACCGGCTGTCAGCTTCGAGGGAGGGATGAGCCCTCCTCTAAGTTCTCAAGGACCTCCCTCGACCACCCCCTCAGCTCTAGGGTTGGTGACAGCTGCTTTCTTCCGTTGCTGCCTCATCACTGCCCCCCCAAGAGTCCTCTTTCTCTGCTTTGAGTAGTTCACCACCTCTCATCAGGCTAATAGTTGTTTCTGTTCAATTCTCCCTCTTCAAACTGCCAGTGTGGTTTCTGTCTCCAAATGGATTCTAAGTAAATCAGAGGAGAGCCCTAAGGAGATGGCGTCCGACCCTTCTCTTCCCTGAGATAGCCCAGAGACTGAGGGAAAGGAAGGAAGAGAGAAAACTCCATCTACAGTTCCCTACTCCAGTCTTTTGCCTTGCACCGGGCATACATGCCATACAAATATATTATGAGCAAAAATAAAAGATTTCTTTAACTCGGTGAGGGAACAAGAGGAGACAGACAATGGAGCCTAACAAACCAGACTGAAGGGACCAGATATACAGAGTATGTATTTTACACACACACACACACGCACACACGCACACACACACACACACACACTCACATACCAGGGAAGGAAGGATACCGGAGTAAGATTGCTAAGACACAAAACTGGTGAATGCAAACAGACCATTTTTATAAATCCAGTAGAGGGACTTTTCTTAAGAGATAACAAAACAAAACAAAAAAAAAACCCTAGAAACAATTAGACTATGATGCTAACGGTAATTAATTCTGAGTTGCAATATGGTTCACTCTTAATTGCTTCTTTGTAGTTACCTATTGCTTTAAAATATTCAAAAATTAAAATAAAAGTATAAAATGAAACAGGTTCAGTACCAAGTAGTGGAAAAATCAGACAGATTTGGATTTGAATATTGGCAAGTGTGTTAATTTCTCTTTTAGCGTCCCCGCTAGTGAAACAGAATACTTACCCTAATCTTACAGCTGAGTTGCACAGCTTAAATGACTATAAAATGACCAGAAGTTCCTGGCTCAGAGTAAGCACTCAGTAAAAGGATTAATGTACTGTGTTCTTGAAGGCTCCACGCTGTGTTTATGGACATTTGTCTCCCTCTTGCCTTGGGGTCATCCTGGCAGCTCTCTTTCTCAGCTATCACTGAGCCTGTTGGACCAGCCGCTCTCCACTGTGCCTTCCCTAATTAGTGCTCCTAAAATAGACACCTATCCGAGTATCCAGTGTACCCAATCTATTTTAAATTATTTATTAAATATGAGTTAATGAGACTGAAAAAGAGTCTAAGCAAGAATGACTAGCTTGACTGTTGGGGTTTTATGGCAGCTAATTCAAGCACTTCAGGGCTAAATCTATGCACTGCTTCCTTTGTGCAATCACTCATTCATTTAGAAAACATTTATTCAGCATCTACCCCCTGCCAGCTACTGCCCCAGGTGTTAGAGGTAGAAAGAGGAATAAGGCACAGTCCACTCTTTGGAGATTCATGGACTTGAGACTTTATTCTACAGTAGGGAAATTGTCAAAAGATTGGCCTCAGATACTTAGACAGATGTTAATGTGAATTTCTCTGGCTCCTTAAGATCTAGATAAGATCAGTTTAAAGCCCTCCCCTCCCTACTCCCAAGATTGCTGTGAATTCTAGAGGCGCTAATGCTTGAGTGGTCATCTCTAGCTCTGAGATGCTTAGTAATCTAATCAGAGTTTTCTTTTTTAATGGATCTTAAATGCCTTCCTGTGTGAACACAAGTGTGGTTGTTGTGGGATGTGCCTCTCACAAGCACATACGTAGTATTTTTCAGGCTTCTCTCTCCCTCCTCTCTTCTGTGATGGTTAATTTTATGTGTCAGCTTGATGGGGCCACCCGATGCCCAGATAGCTGGTTAAGCATTTTTTCTCAGGTGTGTCTGTGAGGGTGTTTCTGGAAGAGATTAGCATTTGAATCCACAGGCTGAGTAAAGCCAACTGGCCTCCCCAGTGTGGATGGGGATCATCCCATCCCTTGGAGGTCTCAATAGAACAAAAAGGTGGAGGAAGTTTGGATTTGCTCTCTGCCTGGCTACCTGAGCTGGGACATCAATCTCCTGTTCTCAGAGTTCCTGGCTCTCCCGCCTTCAGACTACACTGTTTTCCCAGGTCTCCCACTTGCCGAGGACAGATTGTGGGACTTCTCAGCCTCCATGATTCCATGTACCCGTTCTTTATGATAAATCTCTTTAGGGGCACTTAGGTGTCTCAGTTGGTTAAGCGTCTTAGGTCATGGCTTAAGTCATGATCCCAGGGTTCTGGGATCAAACCCCACATCGGGCTCCCTGCTCAGTGGGGAGTCTGCCTCTCCCTCTGCCCCTCCCCCCACTCGTGTGCTCTCTCTTTCAAATAAATAAAATCTTTAAATCTCTTTATATGTTTTATATATTATCTATCTATCTATCATTCATCTCTCTCCTATTGGTTCCATTTTTCTGGACACCCTAACCAATATTCCTTCCCACTTCACTTTCCCATCTTCTCCTGGGTTATTCTGGGGAACTACCAATTCTTCGACCCTTTTTGTGAATTTTTTTTTTTTTTAAAGATTTTCTTTATTTGACAGAGAGAGAGAGAGAGAGATCACAAGTAGGCAGAGAGGCAGGCAGATAGAGAGGGAGAAGCAGGCTCCCCGCTGAGCAGAGAGCCCGATGCGGGGCTCGATCCCAGGACTCTGAGATCATGACCTGAGCTGAAGGCAGAGGCTTTAACCCACTGAGCCACCCAAGCGCCCCTCCCCCCCTCTTGTGAATTGTAATAGTTACTTTCCTTCATTGCCTTCCCTTTCGAATTCTATCCCTTCAATGAGAAAAGGGAGTATTGCTGAATCTAATAAATATCTTTAATTGGCCTCAAAATTATTGCTCATAAAGATGCCATTATATATTAAAAGTTAAAGACCTTTCTGGTATATGGAGTTATTGGGGGCGGGAATATCCAGTTACAACTATCTGTTGATTCAAAACATTTCCTGTTTAACTTTTGTCTCTGATTAGTGAGGGGAGTTGGGGGATCGAATCACCCACATGATTTGAAACCCCCTGTGTAAAGTGACAGACAGTTTCTGTTTACTAATAAATGCCTGCATGTTTGGCAGAATTTAGAGTGAGACTTGCTCTCATTATCACCTACCACCTGGTAGGGGTTTTGTGGATGGGGTCATGGAGCTCCTCCCTGCCCCCAAACACCATGAGCTGCCCGGAGTCATCAAAAGAACCTGACATTCAATAAATAGAAGATTAGCTTTTGGTATACAACACTCCCTTTGGAAAGGACAGCATCTCATGTCAAAAAAAAATGTCCTACTTGTGGATTTCTTTGATATTTTTAAAAATAAATGTTCTACTTTGGAATAATTTTAGATTTATAGAAAAGTTGCCCGGATAGGACAAAGTTCCCATATACCCCTCAGCCAGCTTCCCTGAATGGTAACATCTTACCCAACCCTGGTGCAATTATCAAAACTAAGAAATTAACAATGGTACTTTACGGTTAACTATTCTACACAGGTTTCACTAGTTTCACTGGGTTTTCCACCGGTATCCTTTCTCTGTTCCAGAATGCAGTCCAAGAAACCACACTGTATGTAGTCATCGTGTCTCCCTCATCTGCTCTGATCTGTGATGGTTTCTCAGTCTTTCCTTGCTTTTCATGTCCTTAACTGTTTTGAAGAATACTGGTCAGGTATTTTGCAGAAGTTTGCTCAGTTTGAGCTTTTTGGTGTTTTCTCACCATTAGACTGAAGTTGTGGGTTTGGGGGAAGTGTCAGTGCCTGAGGTTGAAACCCCTCCACCGAGCAGGCAGGCCCCCAGGGTGCGCTGCAGGAGCCATAGGCTGGGACGGGAGCCTGAAGGATTAGGAGATGGTGTCCAGGAATTACAGGATGGGATGTCACCCTGAAAAGCTGTGTCTATTTTGTGGTCAGTGGCAGTCCCAAGGCTAGAGGAAGGAAATGATAGTTGTTGAAGGAGATAAATACATCCTAGGCTGAGAGGGGACATGGCCAGCTGTGCATGGGAAACCCCAGCCTCTGTGTACATGCAGTAAATAGACGGGCCAAACATTCTGCTTAGAGACTCCAGCCAACTCAGATTTTCCACAATAAAGTTGTGTCTTTTGTCCAAAAAAAGGAAGGAAGAGAGGGAGAGAGAAAGGGAGGGAGAGAGGGAAGAAGGGAGGGAGAAGGAAGGGAGGGAAGAAGGAAAGAATATAAATCATCCTGTATTGTATTTGACTTTATACCAATGCAGTCATAAAATATAATTTCTAAGATGTTTTATAGAGGAAAGAGATCCCAAAAGTCACACCACAGCCCTGCTCCAAGTGCAGGCAAGTGAAATTCCACTCTTAGTTATCTCCGGATTGAATGCAGGTCCCTGAGGAACAGGATTCCAGGGACTTTATCTTAGGGGTGAATGTGTATCAGTCAGTGTTCCTAATAAGAGGGGAAAGATACAGCCAGAGAGGCTGAGGTGACCACAGGGGTGGGGACAGAAGTGGTTGAAGGCAGAATCCACAATATTGCTAAGGGTTGGAGTTGACCTTGAGCATTGAGCACGCTTGTTCCAGTAGCTCCACTGGGACCAAATCCTCATTCTACACTAGCTGGATTAGTAGTGAATGGCAGAAATAAGCGGCCAAATAGGCTAACAGGTTAAGTTAGTTTAAAATCAGAAGTGAAATGAAATGCACAGAGCCCCAGTCTCTAGAGGAAGAGGCAAGATTTTTGTTAATGGAGCACAGCCAGGCACACTCTGCCTTTGGGGACCCCATTGCCTAGGGAGAAAGACACAGAAGTAAACAAATAACCACAAACTAATATCATATTAAAGGAACAGTGGGAGTACAGAAATAGAAACACAAAGCCTCAGAAAGTCAAGGTGGACTTCACGAAGAGGTTACATTTAGACTGGGTCTTGATGGATGTGTAGGAGTTTGCTGATGATGGATCAATGTGAGATGGTGAAACATGAGTGTTGAAACCAAGCAGACGAAGGCTATAATCCCAGCTCCATTCTTTACTATTCATGTGACCAGAGACAAATCATTTAGCCTCTGAGACTCAGCTCCCCTACCTATAAGATACCTAACATGAGGTGTCCTTGGGAGGATTGTAAACAATAATGTACATACAGTATCTAGGTGCTGCCTGACACCCAGTAGGCTTTTCGTAGCTAGCAGTCATGAGGGGGGAAGGTGCATTAGGAGTTGAGGGTATGTATAAAGGCGTGTTGGAGGGATGAGTCACACAAAGGTTGGGGAGAGGGTTTGTTGGAACGCTTTTGGGGTCCAGAGAACCTGGGTTTAAATTTCTTCCTGTCCTTGACTTGCCAACAGTGTGACCCTGGACTAGTTATTCAACTTCTCTGCAGCCGTGAAATGGGGATAATAACAGCACAGCCTCATAGGGCTGTCATGATGCTGCAGTGAGCTAATGCGTGTGAAATGTCCAGCACAGTATGAGCCATCAGTCAGTGGGGGCTGTTATTTCTGTTGTCATCATACCTATTCTTTTCTTTCTGTCATTACGGGGAAGAGGAAGTGAGGGAATGGAGCTAAGAAACAACAGACCACATCTAGCCCTCTACATACCCTGATGGTATTTATTGGTAGGTTTATCTCTCTGTTGTATCTCCCAACCAGAATGTGAGCTCCAGGGAAGGTGGGTTCTTCATCTTGTTCACTGCAATAAGGCTAGTATCTAGCAGAGCACCCGGCATATGGGATATGCTCCACAAACATACATAGGATGGATGGTGGATGGATGGATGGTTGGTTTGGGAAAAGCACAGGCCCATTGCAGGGAAGACTCAGAGCAGGGCTATGACTACGCCTCCATTCCAGATGGTGTTAAAGCTCCAGAATCCCACTGTGTGCCAGAGCTCCAGGGACCATAGCATCATTTGCACAGCTAGATTTGTAAAGAGCAAGTCCTCCGGGGTGTGTATTAGTTTGCATTGGCTATCATAATGCTGCCTAACAAACACCCTCAAAACTTCAATGGCTTCCAGTGGGGAGCACCGATCTCCCTCAGGTGTGCACAGCTGGGGATTGGCTGAGCCGGGCTGTGCTCCCTAGAGGCAGCTCTGTGCCACATCTCTCATCCTCCACCTGGAATCAGCAAGCTGCCCGGGAACGCTCTTCTCGTGCTGGCAGCCGAGGCCCCAGAGGGCAGGTAGGAATGCAAAAGATTAAGCTCATCATCACTTCCATCTCATTCTACTGACCAGCAAGTCACCTGGCCAACCCCAAGGGCAGGGAACACGCACCAGCCGTGGAAGTGAGGAGAACTGCAAAGTCACGTGGCACAAGGTGGGGATTTGGGGAGCCGTTCCCTTGCCCTCTTTCCTCGTAGGTGGCAGCATTGGGGAACGTAGCTAAGGCAGCAGGAAAATCTTAAGTTCTCTCCAGAAGACAACAGAATTGTTTGTCGCCCACCTCCCTCTCGTTACGATGAACTGGTGTCACTTTGACTAAACACACTTCAGTGGGTCGTGAAAAGATATTAGCTGTATTTTTTCTTTACCTCATTGTCTCTGATAATAGAAACAATAATATAATTTACAGTTGTCTGGATCTTGAAACATTTCAAAGCATTCATTATCTTCCTGATCGTCACATCAACCCTGTGAAGTGTGCAGAGGAGGGAGAGAGCCGATGATAATGTATAATTAATAGCAACAGCAACCGTAACAGCGACAAGCACTTCTTAAGCTCTTGCTGCATTCCAGGAGTTGATTTGTGCAACCGACTCATTTAATAAAGACTAATGGCTCATCACAGGGGCTCTGGAATCAGAACCCGCTTTGGAATCCCAGGGCTTCTGTTTCCCAGCTGTGTGGCCTTGGGCAACTTACTTAACCTCTCTTAGTTTCCTAGAGCTGCCATAACAAATTACCACAAATTGGGTGGCTTAAAATAACTAAAATCTAGCCTCCAGCACTGTGAGGCTATCAAGCCTCTCTTTATAAGGAAACCAGTCGTATTGGAGTAAAGGTCAACCTCACTCCAATATTAACTCCATTGTTCACCCACCCAACTTAACTAATGACATCTGCAATGACCCTATTTCCAAATAACCAAATAAGGTCACGTTCTGAAGTTCCAGGAAGGACATGAATGGGAGGTGGGGGGCGGGGTGTAGAGGACACACTATCGAGCCCAACACACTCTCTAAGCCTTGTTTTTTCTTTTCCATCTATAAAATGGTGCTGTCGGTGGGTTCTATGTTATGATAGGGCAGGAAAGCTCTTGGCACAGAGCCTGGCACATCAGAAGTGTTCATCAAACAGAAACTTTCAAGTCACTGTCACCATCATCCCCACTTTACAGTGAGGGAAACGAGGTCCAGACAGGCAAAATTGGTTGTCATCCCGTAAATGTCAGAGCCAGGTTCTCTAATTCCTGAGCCAGTGTGCCATACATACAGTAGACACTCCATAAATGCTCCATGACAACAACCTGAAATCCGGTGGGTGTATAACCAAGCCTCAGAGCTCTGTGACCACTCCAGGCTGGAAGGAGAAGGAACCTGGAGGATCTGGAGCCCAAGCCCCAATCCAGTCAGGGTTTTCTCCACCTCCAGCCTGCAAGGTGACTCCCTGCCTCTCCTCTCTCTTTGCAATCAGCTCCTCATTCGCCACACCTGAGTAAGGAGGTGCACCATTAATATTGCAAATTGGAGTCCATAAATCAGTCCACTGCTGGCAGCCGTTCAGCTGGAATTTTTCCAGCAGCTGGCTTTTCAGCTGTTCAAGTGCCACGGGGACTGCCGCCTTCCCAGGGACTCTGTTTTGTCAAGAAGGCTTTGCTGAGACAGAGAAAGCCAAGTTTTGACATTTAGCGAACGCTCTTGTTAACAAAGTGTACCTAATCTTACCTCCAAGAGGGTTTCCCCGGCACACGGTTGATTTCTCCTGGGAGCCGGGGGAAGCCTAGGGCAAGGAAATGGGCACGCATTGGCAGGTGCCTCTGCTTTCGTGATGTGGGCAAGTTCAGGCAGAGCGAGGCCCAGGCAGACCTCGATGGAGACGGAGGTCAGTTCAGACTCTGGGCTGCTTGGCTTCTGTCCCAAGCCCCACTGTGCCCCCCTAAGATCTCAGTTCCATTCTCTGGGAAGTTTCTTGCATTTCCCTCATACACAAACCTCTGACTCAGGCACAGGTGGCAGGGGAGAGATAAAAAACAGTTATAAAAAAAAAAACACAGTTATGATTCTTAGTCCTGGAGCCTCCAGGCTCTGAAAAGAGATGAGACAGGTGCAACCTCCCTAATTAAGTCAACAAGTGAAAAAGTTCCAAGAAAGGAGGGCAGGTGCACAGCTTTGGGGGGGACGGTCAGGAAAAGCTTTATTGACAGGTGGCATCTAGGTGGGTCTTGACGGTTGAGTAGGAGTTCAACAGCTAGTGACAGAGGTAGAAGTAGGAGTAAAAGCAGGGAGGCGAGAAGCCCGGGGCAGGTATAAGAAACAAGAACTGGTCCTATTTGGCTGAAAAGCAGGAAATTAGGAGAGAAGGAACTAGAAAGGTGATGAACCATCATCATCACCATCTTCCCTCTGAGGAGTCAATACATAAGTCCACAAGCCCTAGAAAATGTCTACTAACTCATCAGAGCCCTGATTTTGCAGGGCGAGGGATATTTCAGAAGCCATAGTAATTGTTTAGCAAGGTCCCACCGAGGCCATGGCTAGAACACTCCTGCACCCGCAGAGGTGAAGCGCCCAGCAGCCGAGCCCCCCAAAAGGGTTTTCCATCCACCCAGCTCCATTCCATCCCCACGACACCTGAGAATGCAAGGGTTATAAACCCACTTCAGAGATGGGAAAGGTGAGGCCCTGGGTTTCGAGGTGGAGAATGACATGCTTATGATCTCCTGGCGGTAACCAGTGGGAGGCAGATTTTTCCCAATCCCCTGATAGTCATTTCAGAGTTTTCTGTCATAATTCGGTGCGTGTCTTCCTTGGGGTGCTGGAGGAAATGAGGTTAGGGGAGGAACGAGCACACAAGCCAGTGATTGGAGCAGGCTGGTACTTGTAATTGCTGAGGCGATGGGAAGAAGGGGCTCCTGATGCTGCTCCCGCAGGGAAGCCTGACCTGAGTCTGGAAGAATCTCATCAGGAGCGGGAAGAGGAAGAGAGCCAGGAACTCCAAGGAGAGGGAACAGCCTGTGCAAAGGCACAGAGGGATGAAGTGCAAACTAACCAGATTGTAGGTTCCATTAAAACAGGAGCTTTGTCTACCCAGCAATAGGCCCAGTGCCTGGTCCATGGTAATTGCTCAGTGGATATTGAATGAATGAGTGAATGAATGAACAACTAGTTTATTACAATTCAGGTTGAGTTCAAACCGAAGATAGTTTTAATTTTCTCCAACCTGGGGATACTTCAGTGGCTCAGCCGGTTAAGCATCTGAATCTTGATTTCAGCTCAGGTCCTGATCTCCAGGTTGTGGGATCAAGTCCCCGACTCCCTATGCCCTGACCCCCCACCCCCATTGGCTCTACACTCAACTTCTCTCTCTCTGTCTCTCCCTCTCTGCTTCTCTCTCTCCTCTCCCTCTGCCCCTCTCCCAATCAATTAATTAATCAATCAATCTTTTAAAAAAATTTTTTTCTCCAACCTGTGCTTTCACCCATACCTTGAAAAATCCTCCTTCCCACTCCTCGATGTCTTGGACAGATCCCAGCATTTTTGGTCATTTCTAGTATTAAGAAGAGTCACATTTTCCGAAGACTCACTCTGATTGAAAAATCTAGTCCAGTCTAAAGCATCCCTCATCCCCCAACTCAGACCCAATTCATAGCTCAAGACACCACCACCCCCCTACACACTCAGCAATGGTAAGTGGTGTGGCCTCTCCTTTCCCTCCCTTGCCCCTTCCCACTCTGTGGCTCTAACACCACCTGGCAGGAGGAATTAGAGATGCTGCAAAAACTGTTATTGAATCCGAGCTCCTCAAGGGAGTGTGTTGCATTTTATTCTTTTTATTGAGATAGAGTTCACATATAACGTTGTATTAGTTTCAGGTATGCAAAGCAATGATTCTATATTTGCATGTATTGTGAAGCGATCGCCACCATAAAGACAAATTATTTTTTTGTGATGATAACTTTTAGGATCTACTCTCTTAGCAACTTTCAAATATGCAATACAGTATTATTAATTGTGGTCGCCATGCTGTGCATTACCTCCTTAGGACTTTCTTATTTTATAACTGCAGTTTGTACCTTGCGACCACCTTCATTCATTTCACAGCCCCCTTTCCCCACCCCCTGCCTCTAGCAACCCCCAATCTGTTCTCTGGATATCTGGATTTAGGTGGTTTGGGTTTTTTTTTAAGAATCCACATATAAGTGAGATCATATTGTATTTATCTTTTTCTGTCTATTTCACTCAGCATAATACCCTCAAAGTCTATCCATGTTATCCCAAATGGCAAGATTTCCTTCTTTTTTATGGCTGAGTAATATTCCTCTGTCTGTGTGTGTGTACACATGGAACTATAAACACATTTTCTTTATCCCCTCAACCATCAGTGGACACTTAGGTCTCTTCCATGTCTGGGCAATTGTAAATAATGCTGCAGTGAACATGGGGGTGCAGGTATCTTTTCGAGTTAGTGTTTTCATTTCCTTCAAATACCCAGAAGTGGAATTGCCAGATCATAGGGAAGCTCTATTTTTAAATTTTTGAGGAACCTCTGTACTGTTCTCCATAGTGGCTGCACCAATTTGCGTTCCCACCAGCAGTGCACAAGGCTTCCCTTTTCACAACCTCTCCAGCATTTATAATCCGTCGTCTTTTTGATACTGGCCCTTCTAGCGAATGCATGATGATATCTCGTTGTGGTTTTGATGTGCATTTCCCTGATGATGAGTGACATTGAGCACCTGTTCAGGCACCTGTTGGTCCTCTGTATGTCTTCTTTGGAAAAATGTCTATTCCGCTAATTTGCCCATTCTTCATCGGATTGCTTGTTTTTTGACATTGAGTTGTGTAAGTTCTATATACATTTTCGATATTAACCTTTTATCAGAGATTATAAATATTTTCTCCCATTCAGTAAGCTGCCTTTTCATTTTGTTGATGGTTTTCTTCACTGTGCAGAAACTTTTGTTTGATGTAGTCCTATTGACTGCTTAGTTTTGCTTTTGTGGCCTTTGTTTTTGGTGTCAAATCCAAATAATCATGACCAAGACTAACGCCAAGAAATCCACACCTATCATTTCTTTTAGGAGTTTTAGATTTCGGGTCTTGTATTCAAATCTTTTATTTTTGCATTTAAATCTTTAATCCATTTTGAGTTAATTGTTGTGTATGTTGTAAGATAAGCGGTCCAGTTTCCTTTCTTTTGCATGCGTCTATCCAGTTTTCCCAGCACCATTTATTGAAGAGACTGTCCTTTCCTCATTGTGTATTCCTGACTGCTTTGATGAAGCTGAATTAATTGAACAGATATGCGTGGGTTTATTCCTGGGCTTTCTATTCTGTTTTGTTGATCGGTGTGTCTGCTTTTATGCCGATACTATACTGTTTTGAGTACTATTGCTTTGTAATATATTTTGAAATCAGGAAGAGTGATACCCCCAGCTTTGGTCCTCTTTCTCATGATTGCTTTGGCTACTCGGTATCTTTTGTGGTTCCAGAGTACATTGCATTTTGGAAGGGCCACTCTTCTCTAAGCCAGACTGTTTCATGCATCAAAGATGTCCAGCATCCCTGCTCAGTAAATGCCAGGACAGCCCCCCTCCCCCGCCATCATCGTAACAACGAAATACACCCCCTCACGCTTAACAGATGCTCCCCTAGGGAGTGATATTATCTCATTTTGAGAACTGAGTCTCAGCTGGGACTATCTGTCATTCTCTTTTGGCTGACCTCCACCGGTCAGCATGCCGGCTCTTCCATGAAGCACACCGGGGTTCTGTCGAGGCTCCCTGCACCTCCACAGTGCCCTGCCCCCTGACTTTGGCTTTGCATCCTCCAGCTGACCTCTCGTGACGCCCAGCTCCTGCCCCTGGAAGGCTACCACAAAGACTCTCTCCCCCTGCCAGGGTTTCCTCACGCTGGCAGACAGCATCTTGGTCGGGATGCACTGAGGTTCAAGCCAGCTACTTTTGGTGGCATCCACTTGTTCCATGATGAGCAATAGACATACAGGTTGTCTGTGACTGTCCTCTCATTCCAGCTGCCACCGCGAGCTGTCCCGGTCATGCTCCCAAGTGGATCCCCCAACTCCAGGCACACATGTAAGTTCCCACCAAATTACTCCCTCCCAGGCTGCAAACTGGTGCCCAGACACGTGTGCAATTTAGCACACCTGCAGCCAGGGAGCAAGACACCAGTCCCTGTTGCTATGGGAACCCCCCGCCCCCCATCTCTAACTACTTGGGTTTTGTTCACTTGACTTGAGTGGGGGAAGGGAAAGTCTGGAGTGCTTTCTGCTCCCACGTGTGCCCTCCTCTCTCCAGTGTCTATCTTCCGTGAGAGGGGCCGTTATGGCTGCTGGTGGGAGTTGATAGGATTGAGCCCTGCGGGGCGTATCTCTCCCAGAAGGTGGAAGAATGTGTCCGTTCTCCATTTTAGGGTTTCCCCGAACTTCTGAAACCACCACCAATGCTTTTTTCCACTTCCCTTTACAAATGAATGAAAAAACACAGTTCTTTGGGAAACTGTAAGTAAATCTCTGAGCCCAAAAGTCAAGTTGTATGTCGAGTGTATGAGAATAAACGAGTCAGCTAGAATCCTGGAATATATACAGTAAGTAATTTTTGTGTGCTAAGCTCTACAGGATGGGCTTTCAATGCATCATCTCAGTTACAACCTAATTTTATGGAGAGGGAAACTGAGACACAAAGAGGTCAGGTGACTGGACTGAGGTCACCCTGCTGAGAGGTCGAGAAGCTCGGCCATGAACCAAGGAGATCTCAGGAATGGCATATTCTGAACCCGTGCTCTGGTTACGTGAAGTTCCTGGCAGATCCATCCTGCCAGCAGCCTGGACCACGAAGCCCTGAGGAGGGGCTCAGAGGGGTCCTCATATGCCAGTGACCAATATCCCAGCATCCACCCGTCCCAGGCTGTGGGAAGGCATGCTACCATTTACCAATGAGTTCAACCCCTATAAAACCAGTCCCCACCCAATCACCGTCCTTCTCTAGCCTCTTCCCAGTAGGTCGGGTCAGTCTCTCCTCAGTCTCTTGCTGATGTGTGATCGTCAGGTGCCATCCAGAAGCACAAGTAGAACCACAAATGGTGCCAACAATGCGGGACTTCGGGAAGTCTATGACAGTGGTGGTAGCCGCTCACACCTCAAGCAAATGCCTGGCCCCAGAGGATGTGGTGAGGGCAGGCCAGCTAACACCCCAGGACGAGAGCTTTGACAAGAATGACAAGAATGATGGTGCCATGAAAACCAACCCGGAAGTGAAAGACTTAGGATCAAACTCTCATATAGCCCCTCACGGTAATCACCCTACAATCAGCATCAGATTCATGCTTTGTTCACTTATAAAGTGGATGCAGAATGCCATTATACCCTAAATTTCTTTATTGGTTATTTTTATAATTATTCGTTCTATTTTTTATAAAGATTTTATTGGTTGATTGAGACAGAGAGAGAGAGAGAGAACACTAGCAGGAAGGGCAGAGGGAGAGGGAAAGAGAATCCTCAAGCCAACTCCCCGCTGAGCACAGAGCCAGGTGCAGGGGCTCGATCTCACGACCCTGAGATCATGACCTGAGCCAAAATCAAGAGTTGGCTGCTCAACCAACTGAGCCACCCAGGCACCCTTATTCCTTCTATTTTTTATTTTATTAACATACAATGTATTATTTGCCCAGGGGTACAGGTCTGTGAATCATCAGTCTTACACAATTCACAGCACTCACCATAGCACATACCCTCCCCAGTGTCCATAACCCAGCCACCCTATCCCTACCCACCACCCCCCAGCAACTCTCGGTTTGTTTCATGAGATTAAGAGTCTCTTATGATTTGTCTCCCTCCCCGGTCCTAGCTTGTTTCATTTTCCCCTCCCTACCCCCCATGACCCCTTACCCTGCCTCTCAAATTCCTCATATCAGAGAGATCATATGATAATTGTCTTTTTCTGATTGACTTATTTTGCTGAGCATAATACCCTTTAGTTCCATCCATATCATTGCAAATGGCAAGATTTTGGTTTTTTTTTTGATGGCTGCATAGTATTCCATCGTATATATATACTATATCTTCTTCATTCATCTGTTGATGGGCATCTAGGTTCTTTCCATAATTTGGTTATTGTGGACATCGCTGCTATAAACATTCAGGTGCACGTGCCCCTTCAGATCACTACATTTGTATCTTTGGGGTAAATACCCAGTAGTGCAATTGCTAGGTCTTAGCGTAGCTCTATTTTCAGATTTCGAGGAACCACCATACTGTTTTCCAGAGTGGTTACACCAGCTTGCACTCCCACCAGCAGTATAGGAGGGTTCCCCTTTCTCCTCATCCTTGCCAACACCTGTTGTTTCCTGACTGGTTAATTTTAGCCATTCTGACCGGTGTGAGGTGGTATCTCACTGTGGTTTTGATTTGTATTTCCCTGATGATGAGTGATACTGAGCACTTTTTCGTGTGTCTGTTGGCCATTTGGATGTCTTCTTTGCAGAAATGTCTGTCCATGTCTTCTGCCCATTTCTTGATTGGATTATTTGTTCTTTGGGTGTTAAGTTTGATAAATTATTTATAGATTTTGGATACTAGCCCTTTATCTGATATGTCGTTTGCAAATATCTTCTTCCATTCTGTCGGTTGTTTTTTGGTTTTGTTGACTGTTTCCTTTGCTGGGCAAAAGCTTTTTATCTTGATGAAGTCCCAATAGTTCATTTTTGCCCTTGCTTCCCTTGCCTTTGGTGATGTTTCTAGGAAGAAGTTTCTGAGGCTGAGGTTGAAGAGGTTGCTGCCTGTGTTCTCCTCAAGGATTTTGATGGATTCCTGTCTCACATTGAGGTCTTTCATCCATTTTGAGTTTATTTTTGTGTGTGGTGTAAGGAAATGGTCCAGTTTCATTCTTCTGCATGTGGCTGTCCAATTTTCCCAACACCATTTGTTGAAGAGACTGTCTTTTTTCCATTGGACATTCTTTCCTGCTTTGTCGAACATTAGTTGACCATAGAGTTGAGGGTCCATTTCTGGGCTCTCTATTCTATTCCATTGATCTATGTGTCTATTTTTGTGCCAGTACCACACTGTCTTGATGACTACAGCTTTGTAATAGAGCTTGAAGTGTGGAATTGTGATGCCGCCAGCTTTGGTTTTCTTTTTCAACATTACTCTGGCTATTTGGGGTCTTTTCTGGTTCCACATAAATTTTAGGATTAATTGTTCCATTTCTTTGAAAAAAGTTGATGGTATTTTGATAGGGATTGAATGTGTAGATTACTCTAGGTAACGTAGACATTTTCACAAATTTGTTCTTCTAACCCATGAGCATGGAATGTTTTTCCATTTCTTCGTATCTTCCTCAATTTCTTTCATGAGTACTTTAGAGTTTTCTGAGTACAGATTTTTTGCCTTTTTGGTTAGGTTTATTCCTAGGTATCTTATGGTTTTGGGTGCAATTGTAAATGGGATTGACTCCTTAATTTCTCTTTCTTCTGTCTTGTTGTTGGTGTATAGAAATGCAACTGATTTCTCTGCATTGATTTCATATCAAATTGATCTTCATCTATATTTTTTCTCTCTTTCTACTTTCTATCCCATTCCATCCCTTGCTTTCAGAGACTGGTTAGATTGGGGAGAGAGAAAGAAAACAGAGGCCAGGGAGAAGCCTGAGGGAAAATGGAAAGAAGGAGGGAGGGACAAAGGAACTCTGGGCTACACACATCCACAGTACCACCCCCCAGCAGCGACACTGGGAACAGCAGCTGGTGAGGGGCATTCCCGAGCTTGGTGGACGGAACAAAGACATGCCGGGTCTGGGGAGGCCTCAGCCATGCTTCCTCCACAGATATTTACCGAGTGCCTCCTGAATGCCAGAAGTGCTGGGGAACAGAGGCAGGAAAGACCGATAGCTCACAATCTGTGAGGAGAAAGAGGTAGAGGTACATGAACAGATAATTCTATATAAAGTGTTGTGTTGTGTTTCGTTTTTAAGAAAAGTGAACAGTGAGTCCCTAGGGAATAACGTTGTTATAGAATGAACTGTGTTCCCTTCCCACAAAGGTGTGTTTAAGTCTTAACTCCCAATACCTCAGGATGTGGCCTTATTTGGAAATAGAGTCATTGCAGATATAACTAAGTTAAGATGAGGCCATGCTGGACGGGGGTGGGCCTCTACCACACTACGACTGGTGACCTTCTAATAAGATGGCCACGGGAAGACAGAGACAGAAGCTGTGTGGCCACAAGCCAAGGGATGCCAGAAGCGAAGGCGGGGACGTAGAACAGCTTCTCCCAAAGCCTTCCAGAAAGCACGGCCCCTCAACGCCTTGATTTTGGACTTCTCCCCTTCAGAATCCTGAGACAGTACATTTCTGGCACTTTAAGGCACCCGGATTGTGGTACCTGGTTACCACAGTAGACCTAGAAAACCAATGCATGCGCTGAGTGGAAAAAAAAATCCCCAAAGTTTACAATCTGTATGATTCTATTTATTTAGTGTGCTTGAAATGACAAAATTATGAAAATCAGAACAGATTTGTGGTTGCTAGGGCTTGGGGGTGGGGAGCAAAATGAGTGTGCCTGGAAATGGGACCCCATTGCCTTAACTACCTCCATGTTGACCTCAGTCTGTACTTTCTGACCGATTAAGTTCTTCTCCCCGCTCACCTCTTTGGGTCCCCGGAGCCAGGTGCTCTGGGTCTTTGGTAAATTACCCCCACTTTGCGGATGAGAAATTGGCGCTCAGAGACGTAAAGACCATACAGCTGATGGGCGGTCAGGTCTAACTTATACATTCTGGCTCCCAGACTATATTTTCTTTGCCTTTTTGTCTCTAGAAAATCCAGAGGGTTTTCAGACTGGGATGCACCCTAAGTTCACATTCTACAACTTCCCATCCAGTTTGTTCTGTGCCTCTGCTAACTGCTGGGGACCCCACGACCTTTGCTTGGGGACATCTCTGCCTGGCTCCCTCCTCCTTTCAGATCTCATCTTAAACACTGTGGGGATCCACTCAGAACCCAGAGTTGGTGTGAAGATTACTTTCTGCTGAAATCATTTGAAAGTCAACAGATGCAGAAAGAAACCGTCTCAGGGCCTCCCTTATCTGACTAACAGCAGCAACTTCTAGGAAAGGAGGCTTCCATGAATTCCCTCTTTGGGAAAAGTCTACTCCCAGGAGACAGACCAAAGGTAAACCTACAGTAAATCTCCTCTTTGGGGGAGTTTCATGATCCTGAAGGAGACGGAAAGGCTATGCATACCTATATCGAACATCACAAACTTTCTATCTCCCATTTGTTTTCCTAAAAGTCCATTGGTCTTCCCTAAAGAAACCTATTTGTTCTTCCCATAGAAGCCTCTCACCCTACTTTCTCCTTCTAAGTTTAAGTATATAAGCCTCTAACTTTATCCATGTATTGAGCCACCTACTTCTTCTGATAGCTCCTTTTATTATGTGTACAAATAAGCCTTTTTTTCCTCCTGTTAATATGTCTCTTGTCAGTTTAATTTGCATGTCCCCATTGACTGAATCTAAGAGGATAGAGGCAAAGTTCTTCCTCTCCCACAACAGCATCCACCCCAGGACCTCTTGTCCCCGACCCTTACATCTGAGCCCTACCCCTGGCCATATCTCCCCACCCTACTCTCTGAGCACTTATCCCACAAGAGTTAGATGATTAGTATTGGGGACAAAGGCTTATGATGCCCGGACACTGTCTTTTGATGCCACATCTCCTGCTCACCCGCATATCCCTGTATCACTGTGTCCTTGCCCCAGGCACCTGATGGGGCCTCCCTGTTTACTGGTTGAAGGAATGGGGCATCCTGCTCAGCTAATCTCCACTGTGTCTGGCCACCTACAGAGATATTTAAACTGAAATCACCTCCACTCCCCTCCAGGATTTTCAAACTTGGCTCTTCTGGCTTCTTTCCGCCTTACTTTCAAATAAGTTCCCAGGATCCCCATTACTTTGAAAAAGCCTCATCTGACCCAGCTTCCCTGTTCCTGGGCAATTCTTCTCCTTTCTCCTACAGGACTGCTGGGGCCCTTACTCTATGTTCCCAGAGTTTATTTCTCCTGAACCTTCCATCCTGCTTTGAGCTCCATGCCCTTCATTCTCCCAACCCTGCTCATCAAACAGAACATTTTTTCCTAACTCTGAATGTAACATGTTCATTAAAAAGTAGAGAAAAAAAGGTATGAATGGGGTGCCTGGGTGGCTCAGTGTGTTGAGCATCTCATTCTTGATTTTGGCTCAGGTTGTGATCTTGGGGCCCTGGGATCGAGCCCCAAGTCAGGGTCCATGTTCAGTAGGGAGTCTGCCTGGGATTCTGTCTCTCCCTCTCCCTCTGCCACTTCCCCTGCTCACGCTCTCTCTCTCTCTCTCTGAAATAAATAAATCTTTTTAAAAGAAATTGTTTTACTACTCAGAGAGATAAAACCCCAGCTGATAATTTGGTGTGTTTCCTTTAGCTTTTTTTTTTTTTTCTTGTGTATAATAAGCAAGTAAGTAAGGTTGGGACCATTCTATATATTTAGTGTTATATTTTCCCTTTTTTACTTAGAACATATTCATTTATCATGAATATGTTTCTCATGTCATTAACTATTCCTTGAAAGAAATGAATTTTAATAATCTATAATATTCTATTTCATAGGCTTATTTCCTTCATTTAACGAATATTTACTGAATGTCTACAATGTGCCGAGCACTATTTTAGGCACTGGGGAACAAGTCAGAGGAGGTCCCCAGCCTCATGGAACTGAACTCTGGGAGGGAAAGAGACAGACAATAATGTGATGTTTTGGTTGTTGGATATGCTGTAATGTATGCAAGCCTGTTTTTTTTTTTTTTTTTACATTTATGCTGCTCTCACATTGGAGAGCAGGGGCTCTGTGTCAGAGAGATCTGAGCTTCTCTGCATCTTATGTGCCTTTGATAAGTTATGCAACCTCTTTATGCCTCTGTTTCCTTCTCTGTAAAATGGGTATAAAAATAGCATTTCCCTCATTGAGGTAAATGAGATAACGCAGGCCAAGCACCCAGCCCGTGGTAATCACTTTCCATAAGTCCGCTGTCATTATTATCACAACAAATGAACAGAAATCCATGTGCCCACGCTTCGTCATCTTTGCAGGATAAACTCCTAGCATTAGAACGAGGTGGGTCAAGGTTCGAATTTGTAAAGCACTGACCTATTGCCCAAACGCCCCGGAGGGAGATCGCACTCCCATTTAGAGTCCGAGGGCGTTGGTGGAATGTGCCCGGACATCTCCTTAAGGACCGTATCCACTGGCCTTTCGGTTCCCAGTCCTGACGCTCCGACGCCGCTCCGTGCACCTGACACCCCGAGAACTTGAGAACTCTCTCCCCATCGCTTCCTTGACACCTGCGCTGCCAGGACTCCCATCTCGCCCTCCCGCTGCCCTCCCCCTTCCATGCCCCTCTGACCCCTGTCTGATGACAGCCATTCCCTAGAGTCAGCCCTGGGCCGACAGGACTGGCCCCTTCCTCCACGTCCCCCGCCGTGGAGAGCCCCGTGGCTGCGGCCAGACCCTCTGTGACGACCGCGTCCACGGCCGCTTCCCCACCTTCTGCCCTATATTGTGATTGTCTTAGGCCGAGTCCGTTGAACCTCTTGGGTCTGTGAGTGAATGTTTTTTCACCTACCTCGAGATGTTCTCAGCAATTCATTTTTCACAATTTTTGTTTGTTTTTGCCTTTTGTATTCCCGTTCCTTCTGGGACTGCATTTACGTGTATGTTATAACACTAGCTACCGTCCCAGACCTCTGAGGCTCTGTCGTGTGTGTGTGTGTGTGTGTGTGTGTGTGTGTGTGTGTGTGTGTGTGTGTTTTCCGCTTTCTCCTGTCCTATGGGTTGTTAATTTCTATTCCTCTTTCCTGAAATAACACTGATTCTTTCTTGTGCCCATTGAACCCACCTAATGAGGTGCTTGGGCTTTTGAGTAATTCAAATCTTGACCCATGTCGCTTCCAAGCCAAGTCCCCCCAACCTCTCCAAACCCCAGCTCCTCATACAATACGGGTGAGGATACCGCTTTCTCAGATCTTAGTGAGAATTAAATGAGCTAAAAGTGTGCCAAGTGGGTTCACATAGTAATTATTCGATCAATGGTAGTGATCCACATTTCTAAAAATTAAACTTTTAATTTTGAGATAATTATGGATTCATACGCAGTTGTTAGAAACCATACAGGGAGATCCAGCATATGCTTTACCAGCTTCCCCCAGTGGTAACATTTTGCACAACAGAGTGCAATGTTCTTAGGGGGGCCCAAACTGACAGGGTTCGGACACTTGCTGCTGGCAAAATCCAGAGGCAGAGAGCCAAGCTGGGCTGAAACAAGAAACAGATTTATTTCAGTGAGGTCAGCACTGGGAAGACAGCAGACTAGTGTCCCAAAGGCAAGGCTGTCTCCAAAGTGCTGAAAATACTTGTAGGGCTCTATAAGAAAACAGTGAGACGATAGTCAGTGGGTGCGCAAAGCTGGGCAGCAGGGGTCAGGTCAGTCATCGTCTTGGGGTCAATCACACGGGTCCTGCTGGCGTCAGGACCGTCCAGACTGCTGGAGGGGGTAGTTTCAGTTCCCGCCACGGGATGCTTTGCCTGCCTGGTCTTCTGCCCGAGTTAAGAGATGAGCTGGGGAGAAGAACGTAGTCAGAAAGTACAGACTGAGGTCAACATGGAGGTAATTAAGGAAATGACTGGGTCCTCTTTCAGTGACGCACAGAAGTCAAAGCATTGCTGTCCAGCATCTGGGCACACGGCTGAGATGGTAGCACTGGGCATTCAGTAACAGCGCTAGGGGAATCTGAAGTCTTCAGCTTTAGGGCCCCCGGGTGGCTCAGTTGGTTAAGCATCTGCCTTCAGCTCAGGTCATGATCCCAGGGTCCTGGGATCGAGTCCCCCATCAGGCTCCCTGCTCAGCAGGGAACCTGCTTCTCCCCCTGCCGCTCCCCCTGCTTATGCGCTCTCTCTATCTCAAAAAATAAAAATAAAATAAAATAAAGTCTTTAGCTTTCGTTCATCTCGGGAGATCCAGAGCTCAAGGCAGCAACAAAGAGGAGAAAGGATGGGGGTGGAACTGGGAGTGACCTGGTTCCAGCAGGTCCGGAGGGGCTCAGGCAGGTCTTCCTCCAGTATGGGTGGCCAGCCAGGTGGAGCCTGGACAGAGGAATGGAAGGTGGCCGCAGAGATGCCAGAGAGCAGATTCCAGAAGCCATGCCTGAAGGGTGTGGGGGAAATTTTCCCTCTACCCTTCTAGATTCTTGTCCGAGACCCCCCTGTAACAAAAAGACTGATTAACAGGAGAAAAATCAACCAAAGCTTAATAACATGAATACCTCCTATACACCTAGGAGAGACCCAGGCCAACTGAGTATCTCTCAGAAATGGCCAGAGCCGTTCCCTAGAATACCATCTTCAGCTAAGGACAAAATGGGAGGTCACCAGGAAAGCACAGAAAACAAGGGTATAGTTGTTATACGGACATAAGTTGTTGCCTTCTCCTTTGATAAGGGTTTCCAGAGATTTGGTCATGCCCCTCTTCCCGGTACAATGAGGAAGGCATCCTTACAGATGGAGATTTCCCTATACTTGTCAATGTCTCGTACAAAAGGGTAACTTCTACTCAGTTTTCAGAGCTGCTCCTATGTCTACAGGTTCTTAAAAATAACCAGCTTAAAGTCATCCTTATGCCCAAGAAGCATGTTTTGGGATGACAAATTCTGTTCCTCTTGGGAGGCCCTAGTTCGAGCCTCATAGAGAGCAAATACCAGGCATCAGAGACAGAAGGGGCTGCGTGAGAAAGAGGACAGGCCAGCCCTGGGGAGTGCGTCAGCAGAGGGTGCCCAGGGAGAGGACCCAGGCCCTTTGGGAGCCTAGCACTGGAGAGCAGCTGGGAAGGGAACTTCTTAACTGGTCAGGAGAAACAGGCCACTGCGCAGTATTTGGTTGTGTGGCTCCCTCTGCTGGCGAATGTCTGAACTGCATGCACCTGTTGGCCACCCAGAAAACTGGCCTCCGTTCTTTGCTCCTTCAGTCACCAAACACAGAAGACACACCCCCAGTAACAAGCAGCCTGGGAGCTGAAGCTGGGGTGGTTTTTGGTGACAGATTATCAAACTTCAATGCATTTTGCACAAACACTTCATTTAAAAAGTATTTAACAAACATATGTCGTGCTTACTCCATGCCAGGCACTATTTTAAATACTTTACAAATGTCACCTAATTTGTTATTCCAAGTAGTTCTGTGGGTAGGCTCTATTAGTACACCCATTTTACAAATGGGAAAACTCATGCCTGGGGCCACACACTGATTGATATGCTATGTGAGTGGCTAGCTGGGGTCAAGTCCAGGCAACCTGACGCCAGTCTGTGCTCTTAACCATCACGCTACCATAGAGAACAAGATGGAGTCACTCACGTCAAGCAGTGGCTCACATCAAGCAGTGATGCAAGCAGCCAACAGTGTTGCCGCTAAGACCAGGGATCACTGAAACCAGCCCAGGTCGACATCCAGAACTGATAACCTGTAGAACCAGAGGAGACCTGCAAAGGCCCTAGACTGATTAAACCCTGTTTAAAGAGAGGACTTTGCAGCAAACTGTCAGATTTTCCAGATGCTGACCTTTCACGTCGGACCACATCAAAAAGGCAACTGCCCCCAAAGTCTCTGTCCCCTTGATCTCTGAACATAACAGAGACCCTCCACTGCTAGACATTTAAGCAGCAGCTGCTCAGAACCAGCACCCCAACTGCATGCCCTTCCCCCAGCTT
>CM052896.1:115245881-115302868 GCA_028534135.1 Potos flavus | reverse complement strand
GATTTATCCCTGGGATGCAAGGGTGGTTCAACATTCGCAAATCAATCAATGTGATGGAACAAATCAATAAAAGAGACAAAAACCACATGGTCCTCTCAATTGATGCAGAAAAAGCATTTGACAAAATTCAGCATCCGTTCCTGATGAGTTCGTATTCTTAAAAATGAATACTTCTCCAACACTGAATTCTCATCACTGACTAGGCCTTGGGACAGAGCTGCCCGCTCAGATAGGTGTGTTCTAAAGGGCTTTCCTGGGGAAGCCTCAGATGGCAGTGTGCGCTGCAAGGGGAGGGGATTGGGGGGCAAGGGGCAGAGGGAGAGAGCAAATCTTAAGCAGGCTCTACGCCCAGCATGGAGCCCTACACGGGGCTCGATCTCACGACCCTGAGATCATGACTTGAGCCAACATCAAGAGTTGGATGCTTAACCCACTGCGCCACCCAGAATCCCCAGCCCTGCAAGGAATCTTAACCAAAGATGGAAATTGAAGTTTAGCATTGAGCTGGCTAAGTGTTTTGTTGGGGCTTCTCTGACACCAGTTATGAGCCCGTTGCTGTTACTGAATTTACAAAACATCAGGAGAACAGAAGACCACAGTGGTGTATCACCACGTCTCAGGACTCGATCACTTGCAAGAAATGGACTCCCAAACTGACAACAAACATTTGTAGGTGACTGTTCACTGCAGTACTACTATAATAGTCCTAAAAGTAGAAACCACCCAACCGCCCATGGAACCTCAAACACTGATCCATGCTACAATGTGCGTGAACCTCGAAAACACTGTATTACCTGAAAGAAGCCAGACGCAAAAGGTTACATATTGTACAATTTCATTTCTTTAAAACACCCTGGATAGATAAACCCCCAGAGACAGAAGGCTGATGGGTGGTGGCCCAGGGGCTAAGAGGAGGGACAGATGCGGGGCAGGGAACTCTTAAAGGTACGGTTTCCCTTCAGGGTGACGGGAATGTTTCAGAACAACACAGAGGTTGTGGTCGCACAACACTGTAAACGTACTAAATGCCACCATCGTGCGCTTTAAAATGCTTCCTTTTGTCATGTAAATTTCATCTCCATTAAAAAGATAAAGTTAATGTCCCCCACTGGGAGAAAAGTTGAGCTTGTTGGCTTGTCGGGAACCCAGGTGGACACAGAGCTCATGCTTCCTGGGAGCTGAAATACACTGTCTACATCCACCTGGGATTCTTGTTTCCTTTCTGGCAAAATCTCCAGAAGTGCGGTAAGCTGACCCAGCCAGGTCCCGCCGCTTACAACCTGCTTGCGGCTTGCAAGGCCTCAGTATCCCCTGAGGAACACGGACCGACAGGGCACGTGAGACTCCCTGCCCACGGGCTCCGTGCGCCATAGCAACAAATTGTGCGATAGCCAATTCCGCTCACACCTCATGCTTGTTTTCACCCACATCGTGCCAAGAAAATCTGTGGGCAAAGAAAGTGCCAAACACTTAGTGGGTTAGGGACACCTATTCCAAGAGAATATGGATTTAAAAGCAGGCTTCTAAAAAACGTCAGGAGGCTGTAGCCTGGAAGGGGAACAAAGGCTTCTTTAAGTGTCTTATATTTTGATCTGAACTGTGGTTACATGGATATAATACACGTGAAGAGTGCAAACAATAAACGTAAAAATTCATCAAGCCCTATCCCTAAGATTTGTACACTTGACTGCCTATATGTCGTTATCTCGTTTAAAAATTGGGAGAGGGCAAGAAGGGAACAATATACTTGGAATCCTTCCATCTAAACAAATAAAAATCCTTCCAGAGCAGACTAAAAACATTGCATCAGAGCTAGACGCTGCTCTTTAGAATGATTTGCCTGACGATAGTGGATTCTAGCTCTGGTTCCTAATCCCGGCTGATTGAAAACTCACCTGAAGAGCTTTCTATAAATACCAAGGCCTGGGCACCACCCATGGAGAAGCTGATTTAATTGGCCTGGGGTGAGAATATCATTTTATGGTCCCCGGGTGGTTTTATCAGGGGTGGACAAACTATGATCTGCGAGCGAAGTCAGCCTGTTGCCTGTTTTTGTAAATAAAGTGTTGCTAGGGCACAGCCACTGCACATTCATTTATGTAAGTCCCCGGCTGTTTTCACACTACAACGGCTAAGTTGAGAAGTGTACCAGAGACCACAGGGAATGCAAGCTTAAAATATTGACTAGCTGACCCTTTATAGAATAAGTCTGCCAATCCCCGGATCAGACCCAGACCACACATTTGAGTCACCTGGGGAGTTTATAAATCACTCAAATGTCCAGTACGACCCGGAACCTTCTGAGGCCAACTCTCTAGGGTAGGGGCTTGGGCATGATTTCTTTGTAAATTCCAGAAGAGTTTCAGGAGGCGCCCTGATTCCTGAACCACCGTCCTTGATGCTTTGGGGTAATGCAGTTCCTAGTGGAGCTCAAGAACTAACAAATTTGGGCTCCCCCCAAATCATGTGAGGACCTTAATAAAACTCAGATTCCCAGCCATCCCCCTTCAGAGACTCTGAGTCAGTAGGTCTGGGGGAGGGTCTATCAACTGCTATCATAAAAAAATAACGACCTACCCCCCACAATTCCAGATCTGGGAGCGTTAACATTCAGGGGCTGAAACGAGACCAGGTCGCAGCCCCAAAGCCTCGAAGGCACAGTACTGGCTCCCCACTGGAGTGGGCAGTGGGTCGGTAGGAGCCAAGTGACTTTGATCTGACTTTGGCTTTAAGTGCAATCAAGAGAGTAGGTTTTGCCCAGGCGACACTTGGAGGGCACCCGAATGTCTGTGCTCCGCACTGCACGGGAAGTGATCAGAGGAGGACCAGCAACTGCATGCAGAGATAAGAGCCACTTAGCAGAAAAGGAAACCGGCACTTTGGGGCTGCTAATGGTGAGGTCGGTGATCACCGAGCAATGAACTCCCTCAGGATGGTGGTGTCCGTCTGCTTCCAGAAAAGAAACCAGCAAACTCACTCACTCTGGAGGATGGATGACTCACAAGAATATCCCAAGAATCAGGAGCACACACCTCCTGGGGGCGGAGACACAAAGAAATCTGCCAAAAAACCATGCCCGCAGGGCGCCAATTAATGCACATGAAAGAAGAATGAGTGAAATACACAAATGCGGCCTTTCTGTGTTAGAACACGTGGGAAGAGCTGCTGTAATTAAGGCAGGGATTAGCCAGGCTTTGCAAGGAACAACACAATAAATCCTCAAAATTCTCAAACTTGGCTGCACTTAGAATCACCCGGGGGAGGTTTTTTTTAAAAAAATCCTGACGTCCAGGGCATCCCCCAAACTGTGTAAGTCAGAATCTCTGGGTGTGGCAACCAGATGCCACGGAACTGTTAAAAGTTCCTCACCTGACTTCAACTTGCAGGCAAGTTTGGGTGCCCTGGTCCACATAATGGAGGTCCAAGGGAGCCAGTTCAAGGGATGAGCAATGTTAGAAAGCTGTCAGAAACTCAGGGAAAGAATCATGGGGAGAAGCCAATGGCTGACAGTGCACAGTCTGCAAATTGGTGTGGGAGGTGGGCTTGGCATCAAATATGATTCCTGAGAAATATGCTGATACGGCACAACCCAGGGGACCCACTGGGAAGTGAGCCGTGGTGCTCATGGGAGAGCTGCAGTGGGAACTCTGGTTTGCTTTTTCCATTGGTCTGGGAGATTCCGACCCCATCACATCTTGGGGAACCATTTTAGACTTATAGAAAACCCGTGCAGATAATGGAGAAAGTTCTTATATATCCCTCACCCAGTTTCCCCTAATGCGAACATCTTACATTACTGTATTTGTCAAAATGAAAAAAACTAACATTGGTACATAACTATTCATTGAAATCCAGACTTCATTTGGATTTCACCAATTTTTCCACCAATGTCCTTTCTCTGTTTCAGGATCCCATCTAAGGCCATTTGGTTAGATGTCTCATTTGGACCCCACCGCTTTTGAAGACTTCAAATGCTTTGCCTTTAAACTCATTTTCATCCTGTCTTTATGAATGTAGAGATTTTAATCTGAATTTCACCAAGACTGCAGAAATTTCCTTGAGAAAAAAATTTTCCATTAGAAGCCACTTTATTTCCTCAACAATCATTCCATTCTGTACAGTTAAACTATTACCATGTTTCCCCCCTTTAAAATCTTTCAACATTTTTTTCAAAACAGGATTTTTTTTCTCATCTAAAAAAACTACCAAAAATATATGGCTCGTCAATTACTTCTTGACTTTGAGTGCTGTCTATCATGGCTTCCAATCATCCGAGTTTTCCTTGATGACCACATTTCTACCAAGATCGTTTTCCTGGATCAAATTACACATATCCAGATTTTTCCAACATTACGGATTGATTTTTAAAAAATGCATTTTACATGCGCATGTTTCCTTCCGTTGGTTGTATTTTGTGTGGGTTTTTTTTTTTTAAATCTCCATTTCTCCCCAGTTCAGTTGTGGCACTTTTCAACCTTACCAATAAGCTTACATTCTTTAGTTTCTCATGTGACGAACTGACGAATTTTAGTTTCTCACGTGCTGTGTTAATACTTCTACGTTTCATTTTGCATTGGCTATTTCGACCAATAATATTTACGGAGAACTTGGATAAAAGAGAGATAATCTGTATTTGTTTGGTTAGGTAAGCCACGGAAGAATTGAGGGGTGGCTTCTCAAATGTTCCAGGGACTCCCTACTGTCCGGTTTGGATCTATTGTATTGCTCATCCCATTCTTCTGAAAGCTGGAACTCACTTGACATGCCATGGACGGGCAGAGCAAGGACAAATGGCGGGTCAGACAGATCCAATGACCCGCTCCATAAATATTTTTTTTCTTTTGATGCCTGTACATCAGTTGCACTTTGCCCATAGAACGCAGGGTAAATGGCACCCTTGGAGTTTTGCAGGATGGCAGCCTGCTGTATGCCCAGGTGGGGAAGATCAGCAAAAGAGAAGACACACGAGCAGGGCAGACCAAGGAGAGTAGGACGTTGGGCTGAATACTGAGCAGAGACAAAGGACCAGAAATGGGGCCGAGGGAGAGGCTTGGTCAATGGGGAGTCCTCGTTCTTGAACTCAGGGTACAAAGTCAGGCTGGGGCCAGCCCCACGGCTGATTTACTACACTACTGGTGTAGGCGCCTTAAACTCCCTCCAGAGTCTGGAGGATGGCTTCGTGCCCCATCTGTGAAGGCTGCATAGACAAGGGCGGAGGCAGGAAATTACTAGAGAAAGTGATTCATCTGAGGAAATCAGAAGCCTTATTTATTTAGAGAAAAATGTTCTCTGAAGGTTAACTGTAACGCTCTTGTGGTAGCCAACTGCCTGTTCAGAGGGAAGGCGGCTTTACTGCCGCGGCCGAACCACCCGGGGCCATGATGCCGCAGTGAGAAAGAAGGGGCAGCGACCTCTGTGACCTCGGCCGCAGCAACTTCTTGCTGGACACGTCTCCAGGGGCAAGGGAGTCAAAAGCAAAAATGAGCTACTGGGATTTCCTCAGGATAAAAAGCTTTTGCACGGCAAAAGAAATCATCAACAAAACTGAAAGGCAACGTATGGAGTGGGAGAAGATAATCGCAAATGACATATCAGCTAAAGGGCTAGTTTCCAAAATCTATAAAGAACATATCAAACTCAACACCCCCAAAACAAAAAATCCAGTCAAGAAATGGGCAGAAGACATGAACAGACATTTCTGCAAAGACGACATCCAAATGGCCAACAGACACATGAAAAAGTGCTCAACATCACTCGGCATCAGGGAAATACAAATCAAAACCACAATGAAATACCACCTCACACCAGTCAGAATGGCTAAAATTAACCAGTCAGGAAACGACAGATGTTGGTGAGGATGTGGAGAAAGGGGAACCTTCTTACACTGTTGGTGGAAATGCAAGCTGGTGCAGCCATTCTGGGAAACAGTATAGAGGTTCCTCAAAAAGTTGAAAATAGAGCTTCCCTACAACCAGGAATTGCACTACTGGGTATTTACCCCAAAGATACAAATGTAGGGAACCGAAGGGGCACATGCACCCCAATGTTTATAGCAGCAATGTCCACAACAGACAAACTGTGGAAAGAGCCCAGATACCCATCGATAGATGAATGAATAAAGAAGATGTGGTGTGTATATATAGAATGGAATATTAGCCATCAAAAAGAACAAAAGCTTACCATTTGCAATGGCATGGATGGAAGAGGGCATTATGCTAAGCGAAGTAAGTCAGTCAGAGAAAGATAAATACCAAAAGATTTCACTCATATGTGGAATTTAAGAAAACAGATGAACATAGGGGAAGGAAAAAAGAAATAAAATAAGACAAAAAAAAAAAAGAGGGAGGCAAACCATAAGAGACTCTTAACTATAGGAAACAAACCGAGGGCTGCTGGAGGGGAGGTGGGTGGGGGTGGGGTAACTGGGTGATGGGCGTGAAGGACGGCATGTGAGGGAACGAGCACTGGGTATTACGTGCAACTGATGAATCACTAAACTCTATCCCTGAAACTAATAATACACTATGATCACTTAAATTTAAATTAAAAAATTTAAAAAGAAAGAAAGAAGGGGGGTATTCTGCATCTAGAGAAACCCTTCTTGAGATGCCCCTTTCCAAGCAATACAGGTCAACATCTTTCTGCTTGGTCTCAGGACAACAAAAGGAAACATTTCACTGTGTCTTTTGTGCTGCTCTCTCCCACTGCCTGGCAGATTGGGATAAGTGAAACTAACAGAAAAAGGGCACAGCTGGGAAATAAAGGATAATTGGGCCTGAGTAGTAAATAGTAATTCCCCTCATGCTTTCCCTGGGCTAATCGACCACATCTACTAAAGCCACCGAAGGCCAGGTCTTATCTGAATGAGAGATGTAACATTCGGACCAAAGTAAATAAATGTATAAGTGGCTTGAGCATCTATTCAGCAACCACCCAGTCAAGAAACTGAAAATTTCCAGAACCTTGAACGGACAGTCGGCTTTCCAACTTCTATCTGGTGTGTCCCAGGATGGTTTTATGACTTGCACAGATTTGGAGGGAGAAACATGGCTTTGTCTCATAAAGATCCACAAGATTCAGAGACTTCCAGATACGTACTCAGACATTTTCAGCTTTGGTGGTTTTAAGGCAATATTCAGGGAATTAATTATTAAGATGGAGAGGGAGGAATTCCTGATTCAAGACATCTGGAGTAAGGCTCAGGGATATACATTTTTTTGCCAAGTGCCCCAGAAGATCTGACAGCAGGTGGTCCCCAAAGATACCACACTTTAGAGGGAGATACATGGTATATACAGAAGCTTAGCTTAGCACAAACAGGTGCTGCATGAATTCCTTAGGTCCTTGATACTCAAAATGTGGTCCTGGGTCAGCGGTCACAGTGGCCCCCGGACCTTTGATGGGAATGCAGAATCCTGGGCCCAATCCAGAGCACCTGAATCAAATGAATTTAAATAAGATCTTCCAAGTCATTCGTGTGCACATGAAAGTTTTAGCAGTATGTCTCTGGGTTCATCAGACAAGAGTTCTCAATGGGAGCAGCACTGCCCCTACAGGCCACTTAGGAAACGGGTGTATGGCGAGTGGTTTGGCTGTCCTCATACTTTGGCATCCTGTGGGCAGAGGCCAGACGCTAGATGTCCTGTCACGTGCGATCAGCACATTAAAGGACTGTCCTGCAACCCGCATGACTTCCAAACATCCTGCTGGATATTCACGCATACAAAACACCTGCCTGGATTTACCTGAGCCTAGAACCTAATTCTTGTTTTACAAATAAACCTCCCTCTTTTGGGGCGCATGGGTGGGTCAGTGGGTTAAGCCTTTGCCTTCGGCTCAGGTCATGATCTCAGGGTCCCGGGATCGAGCCCCGCACCGGGCTCTCTGCTCAGCAGGGAGCCTGCTTCCTCCTCTCTCTGCCTGCCTCTCTGCCTACTTGTGTTCTCTCTCTGTCAAATAAATAAAATTTAAAAAAAAACCTTTTTTTTGCATAATTTTAATAGACACTGAAATTTTCAGGAATGCAACCTCCATTTAAGTTGAAGGAAGATTCAACAAATGTTGAATTTTAATTATTTTCAAGAGCTAGTCACCATCTGTGATGGTAATTTCATTTGCCAACTTGACTGGGCTAAGAAAGGCCTAGATAGCTGGTAAAACATTATTTTTAGCTGATTCTAGGAGTGTGCCTCTGGAAGAGATTAGCATTTGAATCAGCAGATTGATGAAAGAAGATGGCCCTTCCCAATGCGGGTGGGTATCGTCTAATCAGGTGAGGGCCTGATGGGGGTGGTGAGACAGGGAGAGTTTGCTCACTTTGTTTGAGCTGAGAGATCTATCTCCTCCTGTCTTTAGACATCAGTGCTCCTGGTTCTTGGGGTCTTGGACTCAGATGGGGACACGCACCATCACTGCAAATACTCAGGCATCCGGACTCCAGCTGGATTATACCACGGGCTTTCCTGGTTCTCCAGCTTGCCGACAGCAGACGGTGGGCCTTGTTAGCCTTCATAACCCCATGAGCCCATTCCTACAAAAAATCACTGCGTATCTGTATCTATTTGCCTCCAATTGGTTTAATTTTTCCCGAGCACCCAAACACACTGCCTCAGACCGCCCCGTCAGTGACAGTAAGCAGGTGCAGTGATGCGCGGCCGGCCTGGTCGACCAGCAGGTGCAAGCACCTCCCTGCTTCCTCAGATTCAGACCCTCGCATTTATTCACTAACATCCATATTATTTTACCATATTTTCCTTTGTTTCTTCTATGACCAGTAGGTCTGTGGGCTGTCTTTTGAAAACTATGCATATTGATAGCTTGTTTTATCTATCAGGTTTCATCTCAAGATTGTGAAGGAATATTTTATTTCAAAAGTTTCATTTCGGTATCATAAGAAAATTTTCAATATAAAAAGGAAGTTGTTGGGTATTGCTTCATTTTTTAGACAAAGGCTCTGAACCCCAGGGAGGTAGAGGGCCCAAGGTCACAGAAGTAATTTGGATCAGAAACCCAAGAATCCGGCCCCTGCGGGGATGGGTTTCCTGCCACCAGCAGTGCCCGCTCGGCCTGCCCAGCTGTCGGGGGAGCTCCTCGTCTCCGCTGCAAACCTCCTTTTCTGCCCCTGCTCTTGCCAAGACCCTGGGCAATGATTTATAACGTCATGCAGCCTCATAAGGAAACACAAAACCTTCGCTGGACTCTTGATTATTATTATTTTTTTGACCCAAGATCTTTTCCTGAGAAACAAATTATAAATTACAAAATAAATGGAGCTCTTGTTTCTGACTCTCTTTGGACATGAATTGCCGCCTGTCCTGGTCTGTTTGGAGCAGGAAGGGGATTTAAGAAACATGGCAAGAAGAGAAATAATTCCTTCCTTGAATTGCGAAGGCAATGGATTTTGTAGCTAAAGACCCAAAGCCTAGGATTTTAATTTGTCCTATTAGGACACTATTGTTCTCAATGACAGCAATCCAGGGCCCCAGGATGGGAGGCACTAATCTGCATATACGGAGTGTCCCCACAGATGTAGAGTGTCCCCACAAATGTGTAGGAACTTGTGTTGCTCAAGTTCATTGGCTGTTCTGCTACTTGCTTTGTTCTGAACATGAACATCAAGTGACGCCTCTTGCCCCTAACGGTCATCATTTCAGGAATGGGCTACGCGGGAGATAAATTGGGGTGGGGGGCACTTCCCCACAGGCGGCGAGAGAAGATCTCATGTCTTCAGGGGAGGCTGAAGGATGGTGACCCAGTTTCATAAGGAGCCGAGAGAAGCAAAAGGAAGTCAAAGGTCCTGAAGCTGGAGGAAGCTTCGAGGACTGGAACAGAAAGGAGACCCTGTAGGTGAGAGATGGCATTGTTGAACGTCTTGGAGGGGGTGGTGGAGAGATGGACCCCTCACCCCAGACCCCACCCTCACTGTTGTAAATAGCAAAATGGAGCAGGAAAGTAGTCAATGCCCAAATTTAGGATGACGACATCTCACAAGGGAAGGGATTCCTTGGGACTCTTCCCACCTTCCTTGCTAAGCCTGAGTAGAGCAAAGTTTCCCTTGGGCTTTCTGCTCATCCTCGAGGACACATGGCTGGGGAGAGAAACAGACAGTGGATATCGCCCTCGTGAGACAATTCTGGAAGAACTCTTCAGATTATCACACAAAGGCTTCCAGGAAATTTCCAAAAGATAAAATGACCAACCAAATTATAAAAGTCTCCAAACATGGTAATGCATGTTGTGACAGGGACGCTGAGTCCTGTTGCCCGCTGGGGGCTTGCCATGTGAAGGGAGGAAACTGGCCTCAGAGAACTTGCGTTTTCAGTGAGGCTGAAATGCATCGAAGACTCGCCTGTAGAAGAATGGACTTGAACTAGTGTCTACAAAAAAGAATGGCATTGCTTTAAGGGAGGGACGTGTCCAGAGAGAAAACCCCACGCTGACTCCGTTCCTGACACCCAAGAAGAACGCAGGGAGAGGCCAGACAGTGTGAAATGGAGAAGGGTTGAGTGAGGCTTTTATTCGGCGGGGTCCTTGAGGACGAACAAGAGTGCAAGGCTCAACGAAGCAGGGGAAAAGATGTTGAAGGGAAACTGGGCAGCAGAGGGAGGAATGCCAGCTGTCAGAAGGGGAAAGATCGGGGAGAGGATCTCGAGGATGACACTGGACCAGAGCAGCTGACTCCCCCCAACCACACGTGTGCAGCGACAAAGGGGCTTCGGGAAGCTGGGAGGCTGAGTTTCAGCATGTGGATAAAATCCGTGCTTGATTCAAGCTACAGAAGGAAGAGAGAGTCTTCAGAGTCAGGAGATGCCCTCATAGATCTCTCTGGCCCAAGAGAGGGATGGGGACTCCTTTCTCTCCTTGGGGTGGAGGGGATGTGCTCGTCTCCATGTATTTTTCAGTCTCCAAAAACACCTGCACTGTTTTTCATGAGAAGAGCTCCTGGAAAAAATAACTCAGGTCGCCTTTAGAATTCCCAAAGTGGTAACGAAACTAAAATTCCTCAGACTCGGATGTCTGACATCTTAGACTAAAGCTTTCCGATTCAACTGGAAAATAGCAACCAAAGAGAGAGAAACTTACTGTGAACATCTAAGGAAACACATCATACCGATTTAGAAGCTCTGTGGAAAGGCTCCAGTTTCCAAGGACTACGTATAGACAAGGAGAGGAGTTTCACAGGAGGACACAGGAGACAACATACCGTCCATGTCACTGACCACCAATAATCGGGAAGGGGCAGGACTGAGGACAACATTCGGAGCGCGTCTGTGTTAGGGTGGGGGTTGAGTTCATGGGTTCTGGGGTCCACCATCCAGGACTGAATCTCGCCTCTACTACCAGGCATTGGAGCAAATGCAAGAGTTTTGCTTCACTCCCTTAAGACACTCTAGTAAATGCAAGAGCTGTGTACCGCGTCTGGCATCCAGCAAGCTTCCTCTGTGTTGCTGGTAATTATTACCGGGACCACACCACGGTGTGGATCTCTGCCTTTAACCTGAATTAACGGGGCACCCATATATCCGGAGTCCATTCCAATGGGCCCTTCCTGAATATATGGTCCCGCCCCCTTGTCTCAGGACTGGTTTTGACATACAAGGACAGGACCCGCTCACTGGGATCACTGACCCACGACAAGATATCAGAGCAAGGTGCTGATGAAGATTCCCGAAAAACAGCCTCTGGCCCATTCTGTACTGAAGGTGATTTCAGAGAGAAAGAGCGGTCGGAGCTAAGACGGACCGAGTGCCCATCGGTTAGCAGACAGGGTTCTAAGTGCCTTACCTCTGTCTCTCCTTTACAGCTCGGCACACCTCAGCCCTGTTTTGGATGGGGAAACTGAGGCACAGAGGCGCCAAGCCCCCTGCAGGGTAAGTCCAGCAATAAGCTGAAGCCTGCCTCTTCATAAAGAATGGAGAGACATCTGTTGGAGTCAAATAGCTTAGGTCTAGGATGCAAATGTGATTTTAGAAGTGGCAGCTGTTCAGAAAATTTTTTTCAAAATCATTCCACTGTTTCATGTGTACAAATGGAAGCTATAAAAATAACTGCTACTAATTTGACGAAATTACTGTTTTCCTTTGTTCAATCTGCGGCTTCACAAATAGAGGCCTACCTAATCACCTTGGGGCTGATGAGGACTTCGTCTTTCACGAGGCAGGCAATTTTCTCTCCAAGAAAAGGAAAAACTTTATGTCCTGGAAGTTGCCAGTACCAGCTAGAAAGTGGCTTATTAAGTGTAATTTCATTATGCAGAACCAACTTCAGACTCAAATTTTTTCAGGGATCAAATACCACTGAGGCTTGAGAACCGCCTACCGACAAAAAAAAATATTAAGTCACAAAAATGCAGCCATGGCACCTGTTATGAAGTTTTTAGGCTGGAAAACAAACTCACTTCTTTGCATCAGGTTCCTCCACAAAAGCTCTTTTTAGTTGCATTTAGGTCTTTTTGTACTATGGCTAATACCTAATTATCCAAGTGAGATTATCTACGCTATTTACAACAAAGTGGGATGAACACCAAAGAAACTTTATCTAAGCCCTTAGGCTCTTCTAACACAGAAAAAAAGCAAATTAATTTTAATATTGAATTGTGAAGAGAAAGGCAGGAGAAATCTGAGCCTGGGGTAATATGCTAATAAAACCACAGCTCAAGAAAACTCCCAAGCTGCACCGTTACGCTGTCTATACCTATCAGAGAAGGACATTTGCTGGGGGGAAGAAACTATTCTGTATCAAAGCCGAATACACCCAGTTTTTTGGGACTGTTTGCCCTGCTTGCCTCCAGTGGAAGGAAAAAACATATTTATTGGGTAGTAGAAAGACTGCTTCTGGGACTTTCTCCCTTAAGCAGATGTTCCAAACCCTTCTGAATAATTCTGCAAACATCACACCCAAATGTATTTTACTCTTCGGCTCTATGTCATGTTTTTCCTTTTTCTTAAGATTTTATTTACGTATTTGACAGATACACGGCGAGAGAGGGCACACAAGCAGGGGGAGAATGAGAGGGAGAAGCAGGGCCCCCCCCCCCGCCGAGCAGGGAGCTGATGCAGGGCCGGATCCCAGGATCCTGGGATCATGGCCTGAGCCGAAGGCAGACACTTTACGACTGAGCCACCCAGGCGCCCCTATGGTCAGGTTTTGACAAATGCTGATGTGCTGTTTCAATCACACGGAGTTTCCTGGGCTCTGTGATAGCAATGCCTTTCATCTAGAGTCCTCAGAACTTGCCTGAATGATCAGCACCTTACTCCCAGTTGTGCCAAACAGAAAGTTGTTGAACCAGAAACAACCTGTCTAAAAGCTCATAGAAATCAATCAATCCTCAATTGCCTAGAACCCAACTAACGGATATTTCTATTTTTCTTGGGATTTCTCATACCCTCAACTTTTAGGAAAAGGAGGCCATTAACAAGAAACAAGGTGTATCAGAGATTTATTTGGAGCATATACTGAAGTCACCAAGGAGGCGGCTTGAAAAAGAGTAGAGAGAGCTCCACTTCTGATCCTCTCCACACTTGGCGGCTGTTTGTAACAGTGTTGGGCGCAACGCAGGATCTGAACAAAGTTCTACTTACTGAGACAGGAGAATGGACTAATGTCATAAATAAATAAATTAATTAATTGGGTTTTGGTGCAAAGAGGTGTGGACTAATATATTTTAGAAGTATTTCATCTCAACTATGTGAAAACCATACAAAGAACAATTTGGAAGGAAATCCACAAAGACAGAAGTGGTGACTCTGCTTAGGGAGATAATGGGTGATTTTTAGTCTTTTTTTTTTTTAAGATTTTATTTATTTATTTGACAGAGAGAGAGGGAGAGAGGAGCACACACAAGCAGGGGGAGAAGCAGAGAGAGATCGGGAAGCAGGTTCCCAGCTGAGCAGAGAGCCCGATGCGGGGCTCGATCCCAGGACCCTGGGATCATCACCTGAACCGAAGGCAGATGCTTAACCGACTGGGCCACCCAGGCAGCTTTATTCTTTAATTTCAAAAGATGAATAAGAAATTGTTTTCTAAAGATTTGGAGTGGGATCCTAGTACTTCTTGATGACAAGAGAAGCCAGTCAATGAGACCAACTGCATTCTCAAAGCAATTCGGATGAGACTTTTATGGTCTCCAGAGGGCTCTCTCTGTGATATAGTCACTTGACCTTCAGTGTGAGTGGTCATGGACCTAATATTGTCATATAAATTGCAGCATTTTAAAACTCTAAATTTCATCCTAAGCAGTAGAGCAAGAAATCACAAAGGTTTTTTTTCTATGTCTGCCGTTTCAATAACTACAAATTAAATGTCAATTAAATACATATTAAAAAAATACAATGTTTTCCATATGATATCATCTAAAATTATGTGTAGGCCCAGTGGTATTTGGAGAACCCTGCAGTAGTTAACGCCTGGGTCCTCTAATTTGCGTTTTAAAGCCGTTGAGGAACCTCCAGGTTAGAGCTGGACGCATAGACACGCAGAAAGGGAAACACGAAGCAGGTGCAGGCGACCCAGAGACAGTCTGAGAGACTGATCTCTCCTGAGGATCTTCCAAATTTTCTGCCCCGGGGACACAGAGAGGATTTGAGTCTTTGTGATGTATTATCCTTGTCTGCTTAAGTCACTTTGAGTGGATTTTGATAGTCATGTTTTAGAGACTGGGGGCTTGGGTGCCTGGGTGGCTCAGTTGGTTAAGCGACTGCCTTAGGTTCAGGTCATGATCCCAGGGTCTTGGGATCGAGTCCCACATCAGGCTCCCTGCTTGGCAGTAGCCTGCTTCTCCCTCTCCTCCCTGCTCCTGCCCTATCTCTGTCTCGCTCTCTCCAATAAATAAATAAAACCTTAAAAAAAGTAATAAAGAGTGGGGGTTTCACCTTCTTCTCCCCGGCGGTCAGATGCTGTAGGGCTCTGCACCAGTGGGTGGTAACTGGACATGCTACCACGGGGTTTCCTAGCTCCCATTCCTTTTTCAAAAGGCAATCTGTGTTGCAGTTTTGTCTTGTTTTCCTCCTAGTGCCGCCTACTGGGTCTGTTTCGATGGTTTGACCTAATTGCTTGCCCCATATATGGCAGCTGGAGGGTGGTCCTACTGGGGACCACGAGCCTTTGCCGGCTGCAGCTTAACAGGGCTTTGAATACTCTGCCATCGGGGATGGGGAATAAGATTTGTAGCTGCCAGTTAGATGGCTAGTTATATGGGGTAGAGGTGTGTCTGGGTGTACAGGAAATGGGGTTTATGCTAAGTGGTAAAATAAAATATAGACAATGTAGTGTGTCATCCCGCCCCACCCCATACGCAGCTATACCTCTTCCCTTGGCAACCGTGTTTATCCGACTTGATCCATTCCCCTCCAAGATTCAGCTGATTGGATGAGGACTACACACGTGACTCACATTTGGCCAATCAGAGGCTCTAAAAAAAGTAGAGGCAGGGCTGAGAAACAGGAGGCAGCCATTGCTTCTCGTTCAACTGGGGAGATTGTAAACTTCCTGGTGCCGAGAGTGGGGAGAAGCAGAAAGCAAAAGTGAAACTGGTTTTAGAGCTTTTGTGCTTCCTGCGCCACAGTTCCACGAACTACCCCCGTATCCTGATAATACAGGCTGCGTTTTGTCTTGAGCTCCTCCAAGTGAGTTCCTAGGACTTGCAAGCAAAAGAGGCTTGACTGAGGCAATACAGAAAGCATGCTCCTACCTTCTAATAAACTTGTGCCTCGTTTTTACAGGAGAACTAGGTGTCGTAGTGTCTCATCACATCCTGCAAGGAGGACTTAGGGTTCAGGTACCGCATCATCTGAACAAGGGTGAGAATAACTGCTCCTCCTTGTGGGGAGAAACAAGAAGTCCTTCTTGGGATCCTCATCCCAGTGCATCTGAGAAACAACAGGGAGCAGACTAACAGCAGCGGAAGACAGTGACTCGAAGACTGGCTCTCAAGGAGGCACAAGGGTCAGAATCACTTGGGGAAACTGCGGTGTCTGTTTTAAACGGAGCCACCAGGGACCCACCTCAGATCCACCAAATCAAAAACTGTATTCCAGTGGTCAAGGCAGTTAGACGTTCTTTTAAGTTTCCTAGGAGATTTTAATGTGCACCCCTGTTGGGAAGAGCCACTTGATCCCAAGACAAAAGGACATGGAGAAAAGGAAAGAAAAGGAATCTAGAGCTTACAGATTAATAAAGGGACAAATAATGTTAACCACACTGATTCCTTGACAGCCTTGCCTTTCTGTCCAATGCAGTAATAAAATTCCTCTCTATCTGAGGAACAGTGATTTTCTTGCCCATGATAATGAGCTTTAAATCCAAAATGGCTTAATTTATGCTCAGTACACACTTTCTGAAGACATGGGGTAACAATGTAATCCTTTTTTAAAAAAAAAATAGGACTTAAGTTTGCAACGTGTGTAAAATTTTAAAGTAATTTATACAAGGTAGAAAATTGGAAAAATAAAGATAAGCATAAGAAAAAATATATCTTATAATCACATCACCCACTGTTTTGTGATTTCTTTTTTTTTTTAAGATTTTATTTATTTATTTGACAGAGAGAGAGAGAGAGACCACAAGTAGGCAGAGAGGCAGGCAGAGAGAGAGGGGGAAGCGGGCTCCCTGCTGAGCAGAGAGCCCGATGCGGGGCTCGATCCCAGGACCCTGAGATCGTGACCTGAGCCGAAGGCAGAGGCTTTAACCCACTGAGCCACCCAGGCACCCCTGTTTTGTGATTTCTATCACACTGTTTAGATTCATATCTTTGTCTATCTTATCAGACTATGTATTTTCCTTTATAGAAATGGGACCATATTATTTTATAATATTTTCCATTTCATATATCATGCATATATTTCTATGTCAAAATACTTCTTATATACTTCAATAAAAAATATATATATATATTTCTTATAGCTTTATAGAATTCCATTTATGGATGGATTTGTGAGGGTTAAATGAGACAATGTATATGAAATATGTGGTAGGCACTCAATAAATAGCAGTGCTTAGTACCGCTACTAGAATGTACTGACAGTTTCCCTATTGATGGAATATCAAGTTGTTCCCAGGAGTGGGGGTATTGATTTTTATTTTATTATGTACTTACTAGACATTTAAATGACTCTTTTCATTAGCTGGAAATATTTTTCTTATCCAGTTTTTTCTTTTTATTTAAGTGTTAAATATATAGGAGTTTTATATTTTCACTCGTCACATCTGTCAGTCTTATTCTTTGTGATTTCTAGGTTTAAAAAGCTAAATTCTCACTAGGATACCATAATAAATCTTGATACATGATCGATATCCACATAAGAAATAATTAATTTAAATGCTTCCACCAAAATGGTTACATTAAACACAAGTTTGGGACAGACACATTTCTGGACAAAACTTTAACTTACAGAGTCTTGCTGAGGAAGCACATCATCCCCAATGGGGAGGATAAACCGGATGACGCCATGGTTCACGGCCAATGTGGCCGAGTCCTGCCTCCCTCCAGCTGACTTGGGAAGAGGACTCCATCTCGTCAAGACACAGGAAAAGGAAGCAAGTTAAGCAAGAGCGCCACACTCTAATGGTGTTTTTCCTTTCACAGATTACAAGAGAAAGAATCAGTTTTATTACTGAGATAAGGCACTTTGTACTTGCCTCACCTCTGACGATTCAGTTGAGGGACCATTATACAATGCTACGACCGTGCTCCCCGGCTGTCAGAAGAACAGTTGTTTTGAGAGGTCATATGAATGCCTAGTTCTCATCTGGTGGTGGTGAAGGAAGGGTATAAGGACGTCATGGTCAAAGCACATGTAGAGAGTTTCCATTTATTAAGCTACTTGACCAACATTTACTAAGGGCCTACTGTGTGCCAGGCACTGGGCTAAGTGCAGACACACAGAAGTGAGAAAGACATGGGGCTCATGGGTCCATATAGGCAGCAAGACCTAAGTACCTGGGAGATTCCCCACCCTTTTCCATAGAGGCAAGGCTGAAGCAGAAGTTAGGAGATCTGATGCAATGAGAGAAAGAAGCCAGAGGGGATAGTGGCACCCACCAAATGCCATTAAAACAAATCCCAGTACAGCCAAGCCAATCATACAATAGGTAAGTATTTCTAAAAGCCAGGTACTAGTTCAGTTATAGAACCAGCACATTTGAAATATCAAGAAAGATTTAGGACTGTATCTCAGAGTTCCATAAATGAAGATTTGCCCTAAAGCTCCAGTCCTGGGCCAGGAGGCCATCGAGTCTTCTAGGGGCAGGGATGGGTGGGATCCCACCCTACAGAGCTAGACAGCTCATCATGTTCTCCACCAGCAAATGGGAGACAGAGAATGGAAACCTCAAACAACCCCACTCCTGTCCTTGCTCCGTGGGGCCCTTCGGCCCGTTAGCAATATTCCCACCACTCCTGGTTTAGGCTGGGCACACTGGAGTGGATCAGGGGTTCCCTGGAACACAGCACTTAAAGCATCCACCATTCTCCCCGAGTCACCCTTGATTTGTTGAAAACGCAGAGTGGGCAATGAGAAGTTGGGGCATGGTAACAGGTTGTATTAAAAAAAGAAAAACTACCAAGGAAGAATAAAATCAAGTGGAAATGAACTTGAATCCATCTTCACCGACATAATTTTGAATGAACTTTACTTCGTCAGTGCTTGGTGACCAATAGCAGTGCTACGCCATGTTTTGGGGGAGTGTTAGGCTCAACTAGTTAATTCGCTCATGGTAGAATCTGACGCTTGTGAAAGTGACACGGCAGTCTAGAAGAAGCATGGGCTTTTCTAGAAAAAAGCCAGATGGACCCGCTCCCCCTTCTGCTGCCTGTGGGCAAGGACCAAGTTCCCTGTCTCCGTTTCTTCATCTGGGGAGTGGAGACGCCATCATCTCTCTCAGAGGGTGCTCTGAGGCTCAGAGGGGAGGATTACATAAACCTGCACTTAGTACAGTGCCTGGCGCACCGAAGCACTCAACAAATTTAATTATTATAATTGGGGCGCCTACTTAGAGTGTGTGCCCAGTGCCCAGAGGAGATTCAGCATCGGTGCAAAGGAGGTCCGTAATGAATGGTGGCCGCTTGCTCTCCTCCTCCTATTGGAGAGCGTTAAGATGCTACCTTAAAGACAAAGAAACGAATGCTTTCCTTCTCTATCCTGCCTCCTACCCATCTTCTTTACTCACTCACAGGTTTTCCTGCTGCTTCTAAATGTTCCTTTCGACATCTGTCCATGTTTCCTTATCTTCCGCCTACAAACCTGAGGATTTATCTTTCCTCTTCACTGTGGCTTTGCCACATCTGTGTTTAATAAGCTCCATTAATCAGCTAAACACCTCTCTTCTCTTCATTTAATACAAATTGTTGGGAAGAAGAACTTGAATGGATGGATACGGTATAGCACTGGGTTCCTATCTCCCTCCCAAACACACACCAGCTTATAAAACCAGAGACGGTTTTTCCAGAGAGGAGACGTTAAAAACATTTCAGTATCTTTAAGACTGGAGCTCCCTTTTCCAAAATGAAATTGATTTTATTTGTAAATAACACCCTTGCCAACGTTTAAGTAAGTAGTACATAAATGCAATTCTTAACTGCCTTTCTGATCCAATTTCCATATCCCCCAGCACTGGAAACTCCAAGACTCTCCCTGAGCCCATTTTTTAAACCTCATATTCCTAAATCACCTGCAGAAGTATTCCACCCCACCCAAGAACAGGGTATTAAAATGTCCAGTACCCTTTTTGGGTCCCTTAGTGCCCACAAATAATGAGGTATTTACGGTACAACCACTCTGGCAGGGCTGACATCTCTCGACGTTCTACATTCCAGGTTTAAGAGCCGTATTTCCCCCAGACGCTGGGGCATTATCCAAAATCAACATGGACGGTATCCAACAAGACTCAGAGATGCTATTTTTCTTTTACTATGTTGTATCAACTGCCTACTCTACAGGGCTTGATACGTTTTTAATTACTGAACTGAATTTCCTTTGAACTTGTCACTTTTCCCCATTTCCAGTTAATGGATCTTAATTTCCCAGAGGGAAACCTTTTTAGCCTGTCACAAAGTTCAGGCTTTTCTGGTTCAATTCTCATTTATCAAATATGCTACGGAGAAAAGCTCTTTTGCTTCCTGATTTGAGATGATCAGAGGGAAATCAACAAGAATGGAATAAAATCTTCATGCACCCCATCAGAAGAGATGGGACTGCCCTATGACCGAACTAGAAGCAATTAAAATATATACATACATCATAGAGAACTCAACTTCACAAATCTTTTTTGATAAAAAGCCAGGGGACAAGATCACTTTGTTCTTAAATCTTAAAAAAAAAAAACAAAAACAAAAACCAAGATGAACCTCAGCACTTACGTGAAGGGAAAGGAAAGAAGTCAGACCCAGTGATGAACGGCAGGTGACACTCAGCCTATGTGGGGTGGGCAGGGGACCTTGGGGCCACTGAGAGGAGCATCCATAGCTCATCTTCAGTGAGTGGCTGACACAGGAGTGGTGGCCCGCATAGCCAGCTTTCCAAGAGAATTCAGAAATCAAGATTTTTTTTTTATTAGAAATCTGATTTTACAAGTTGACAACAAATTCACATTTTCTCAAACACTGTTCCCTGAAGCTGGCTGGTATAGGCTCACAAGAGTGGATTAGTGTCTCTTTTCTCTACTCTGGTCTTCACCAACCTCACATTCATAGCTTGAAACCAGCCATGGCGGGGGAGGGGGGGTGGATATTTGCACCACAGAAATAGGCAAATGCTACAAATCAGGGTTTTGTTTGTTTTAAGCTGACTGTTAAACATTAACCAGCATATTACCATCTGTGGGTCAAATAGATCATGCTGCCTTCGGCCAAAATTGCAACTTCTAATTTAAATATTAAGCAAGAAGTAGGGTTACGTAACCATGAGGAAGTATTCTATATTCCAAGACCAGTATTTGCAACAGAGTGCACATACCACTGCAACCATAGGGGAAGTGTGAGCTAAGAGTCAGAGGAACATCCCAAGCCGTGGGGAACAGAGATAGAGACCCGGGCAGGCATCTCTGAACCAAGTCCACCGCCCTATAAAAAGAGCACTCTGATAAATAGGACATTTCTAAAATGCTTGTTTCCTCCCCACTGCCTTGAGTGTAATGGGGATTGATGCTCCCAACGATGACCTCTCAAGACATCACAACATCCTGAAAGGTCTGGTTCTCAATTCCTGTTTTCTGTTACAATGGAGGCTTCCGCAGTCTGGGGAAACTGATGGGTCCCTTCTCAGAATGATTTTTTTAAGTGAATGAAATATGACGTGTAGGATTACAAAAGCAACCATATTAAAACACAGTGATTAAACTGTGAAACTCGCATGCGATATAGCGCATGTACTTCTTTATTAAGTCATCACACAAGGATGGGTCTAACAACTACCATGATTTTGAAGGCTCAGTGAAGGGGCTGTGAGGGCATGTGCCGCACGACACAGCGAGAGGAATACATCTGGCTTCTCCTGGAGACCGTCTACGGGGCGGCTCACGTAAGCTCTCGGTTGTTGCCTGCATTCCTTACTGAAGGAAATGTTTGAGGTTGCCAAGTTAAAGGTCAGTAAACATGAAGATGGAATGATTTTCCCATCCAAGTTCATAGACCCTCTCAATTCTATCCACGGCCCCAGGTTAAGAACCCCCACAGTCGGACTGAGCGTTGTAGGGACTCAATACATTTTGACTGGACTGAACTGAATTTTATGTTTGATATGGGATGGGTGCTGGGTGTGGTTCTAAGGGAAGAAGGGAGAAAAGACATTGTTCAAACCTAGAGTGGGACAACCCGGTGTCTGCCTTAATATACTGCCTGGTAACCCAGCTTCTTCAAAACGATAGCTTGTGGAAAATACTCATCCGTAACATCAAATACAAATCCATTAATGACAAAAATAAATACAGAACCAGGGCCATGGGTGTTATTTCGGTTTCACTAGAATTCTATCTCAGCCAAACTAACTTCTCCAAAATTGAAACCGTGGCTTTGAATCAAAGCTCCACCACTTCCTAGTTGTGTGGCTTTAGGCAAAGTCTTTAACTCTCTGTGCTTCAGTTTTCTTATCCAAAGAAAGAGGAAAATAATAGTACAACCTCAGAGGATGGAAGATTATATCTAGAGTGTTCAGTACAGTACCGAGGAAGACTACAGTACATGCTAGCTGCGGAAATAACAAGATTCTTGCAAATTGGTTGAGAGAACATTTAAATTTAAAGACTGTCCAAAATTTGGCAGTCCCTATACATATTTAAAATTTAAAATATGCTTTATAGAGCTGTTGTACTAGCAAATAATTAGAAATAAATGACATGTCCTGCAATAAGGGGAAGAGTTAAATTATTGAACACCCACACCATAGTTGTATGTCTGGGGAAACTGCAGAAAAGATCTGTAAGAACCATAGTTGAACCCTTCTCAACACATCCTATGGGCCAACATCATCCTAATATGAAGATAAGGTGAAGACATCACAATGAAGGGAAAAAAATAGGTGAGTATCTTTTTTGTATATAGATGCAAAAACCTTCAACAAAATATAGCAAGTCAAATGCAGCAACATATGAAAAGGACCAAATGGGATTTATCCCCGGAATCCAAGGTTCGTTTAATATCTAAGATTGCATTAATTCAATATGATAATATCAATAGCTGGAAAGATAAAACCACATGATCACCTTAGGTACAGAAAAAGTATGTGACAAAAATCTCATGCCAATTTGTGATAAAAACGTTCAACCAACTAGGAAGAGAAGGGAACTTCCTCAATCTGATAAAGGTCATCCTACCAACAAATACACCAAAACTAACATCATACATAATGGTTAAAGACCCAAACATTCCCCCATAGATAGGCAAGTATGTCCACTCGCACTGCTTCCGTGCAACATTGTGCTGAGATTCTGGCCAGGCAGGACACAAAAGAAAAGGCATCCAGATTGGAAAGGGAGAATTAAAACTATCTCTATTCATAAATGACAGATGTGGAGATCAATGGAAGAGAACTGAGAATTCAGAAATCAACCCTCCCATTTACAGTCAACTGATTTTTGCCAAGGTTGCTAAAACAATTCAATGAGGGAAAGAATAATCTTTTAAAAAACTATTGGTACTGGAAATGGATATCTATGTGCAGAAGAATTAAGTTGGACCCATATCTCACACTACATACAAAAATTAACTCAAAGTGGATTAACCACCTAAATGTAAGAAGAAAACTATAAAACTCTTAGAAGAAAACATGGGTATGAATCTTTCTGACACTGGAAGAGGCAGTAGTTTCTCAGATAGGACACGGGAAACATCAGCAACAAAAGGAAAAACAGATCAATTGGACTTCATGAAAATTTTAAAAACTTTCGTGCTTCTCAAGACACCACAAAGAAAGTGAAAAGGCAACTCACGGAGACGAGGACAATATTCACAAATCATATATCTGATAAAGGACTTGAATCCAGGAGTGTTCTACGCCAGGGGTGCCTGGCTGGCTCAGTTGGTGGAACATGTGACTCTTGATCTTGGGGTTGTGAGTTCAAGCCCCATATTGGGTGTAGAGATTACTTAAAAATAAAATCAAGAAAAAAAAGACAACCCAGTTAAAAATGGGCAAAGGATTTGAACAACATTTCTTTCAAGAAAGTATATAAATGGCCAAGAAATACATGAAAAGTGTTCAACGTCGTTTGTCAATGGAGAAAGGCAAATCAAAACCACAAGATGCAACTTCACAACCACTTAAAATGGATATAATCAAAGAAACACATAATAAAAGTGTTGGGGGGGGATGCAGAGAAATGGAAACTCTCAGTGTTGGTGGGAATATAAAATGGTATGGCCTCTTTGGAAAACAGTCTGGCAGTTCATCCACATATTAAGAATAGAGTTTCTATATCACCCAGCAATTTGAAACCTAGGTATACACGCGAGATGCACGAAAACATATGTCCACACAGAAACCTGGACACTTCTCCATCATTGTACAGCATTATACACAATAGCTAAAACATGAAAACACCCCACTGATTAACTGATAGGTAAAATGTGGTACGTCTGTATAATAGAATATTATACGGCAATAAGATGGAGGGAAGTATTGAAACATACTATGTGGATGACTTGAAAACATTATACTAAGTAAAAGAAACCAGGCATAAGAGGCTATGTTTTATCATTCCATTTATAAGAAATGTTCAGAATAGGCCAATCTGTAGAGATAGAGGTAGATTACTGGTTGCCAAGGGCTGGAGGGGAGGGTGGGGCGTCATGGGTATAGGGTTTCTTTTGGGGATGATGAAATGTCCTAAAATTAATTGTGATGATAGTTGTGAAATACTAAAAATCATTGAATCATATACTTTATTTTTTAAAAGATTTTATTTATATATTTGACAAAGAGAGAGAGAAGGAGAGCACAAGCAAGGGGAGAAGCCAGCAGCGGGAGAGGGAGAAGCAGGCTCTGCACCGAGCAGGAAGCACAATGTGGAGCTCAATCCCAGGACCCCAGGATCACCACCTGAGCCGAAGGCAGACGCTTAACCAACTGAGCCACCCAGGCACCCGGCATTGTATGTTTTAAATAGGTGAGTTTTATGGTATGTGAATTTCAGCTCCACAACTTTGTTACCAAAAAAAAAAAAAAAAGAACCACTAGTAAGTATAAAAAAGCAGTGGTTACCTCTGGAGAGTCAGACAGGAAAGTAAAAGGAGACTTTGATTTTTCACTTTAAATACTTGGAATAATTTGAAAATTGATATAAATATGCATGTATTCCTTTAGGAATTTTTTAAAGTGAAAAAAATATTTGTAAAAAAGAAAAAGAAAAAAAAAAGCCACCTTGCAGCTAATCGTGCCATTGAAGGTGGGGTGTGGGCGTGTGGGTGAGGCAGGGAGTAGGGCAAATACTTAAAAAAAACACCCTGTGTTCCAAAATTTTGTCTTTGGTCTGGATCTCCTCTATGAATGGAAATCCTCACGTACTTTGGCTTTCTGGAACCCAGGTCCCGCTTGTTCCTCTCCACGGTCCCAGCACCCCTCCCAGCACCCCTCCCAGCGGGCCCACACCCTGCAAGGCTCGGGGATGCTGCTAGGTGTCTCAGAATGCACAAGACAGTCCCACAGCAGACGACCATCTGGCCCCGATCGTCACAGTGACAAGGTGGAGAAACGCCGCTCGGGGAGCTCTTAAGGAACTGGGCTCCGGCAGCTCAGGTGTTCTGGGTGGAGGCAGAACTGATGGGAGTTTCCTCTTAGCACCAAGGGAATGCAGAACAGGACCTCCTAGACAGCGGGAAGAGCAGGGGGCCGGCTAGGGAGCCCCCGGGGGCGGGGGGCGCCCAGGACTGGGGATGCAAAGAAGACAGACACAGAGGAGCCTCTTACAGTTGCTGTTGTTAAAAGGACGATGGCTGCAAACATCAAAGGCGAGTCTGACAACATGACTCCTGAGCCCACCCTCCTGACCCAGGAAATTTTGCTTTCGACATCGGAATCTCTAGTCCTAACCTCTCTCCTGAGCTCCAGACCCCTTCCCCCCACCTCCCCCGACCCCAACTGATCTCAAAGGCTCCCTGAGGTCAACAATTTCAAAGCTCAACTCAAGGTCCTTTCAACTGTCCCCCCTTCGGAATCCCATTTCTGACCCACACGGGTCCGTATCCAGGACCATCCTTCCTCCTGCCCTCCCTTGTCTACCAGGAATCTTGGGAATTTGGGGAATTGTTCCCTTTTTTACTTTCGGTTGCATGCAACCCCCTACACACCCCCCACCTCCGCTGTCCCACCCACATCAGAGGTGGGGGTGTGACCCTGACCTCCGCTCTGTCTTGTAAAGCTGACCCGTGCAGGGCTCTGGAAAGCCAGGGTCTTTCTCCTCCTGGGGTCCTGGATGCTAAGGACCATGCCAGTCTGATGTTGCCGGGCCAGCTTCACTGCTCTGGCGCAGTCCCCGAGACTGACCCTCATAAGAAAAATGAGAAGCCAAGACAGACAGACAGACGGACGAAATGATACCTGGTGACATCACCTAAACCCAGATCCAGGCTGTCTGAGGTGGACAATTCAGTTAACAAATTATCAATAAATTAATCTTTTCATTTTCATGAAATGTTTTTGTCAGAGAACTTTATCAATGATCTTAATTTAACAAGAAATAAAAATTAAATATTTCTTTTCATCTGCATTATTGGTTTTCCTTTGGAGACTAACATTATTAACAACCTCAGTTAAGAAGGGACGGAAGGAGGGATGGGAGAAGGGAGGGAGGGGAAGGCAGGCCAGGCTGCCAGGCTCTGGCTGGAGCCGTGGCACCTGCCAGCCCCGAAGGACCCCCCCACACCAGGGCCAACTCTACGGTGGGTTCTGTCCCTGCCTGCCTTGGGGGGGCTCCCCGGTGTCCTGTCCTCACCGCACTCTACTCCATTTCCTGTTTGAGGCCAAGAGGCACTCGGCCCTTTGTGGGCCTCCTGTTTCCTCCCTGTGCTGGCCCTTTAGACCCCGTGGGGACCGGCCTGGGGCCTCCTCCCTCTTCTTCCAAGAGATCTGGACACTTCTGCCAGATGAATGTCTCTTTTCATTACGCGATTCTTCCCCAGTCTCTAACAGGAGGCCAGCCCCACCGTGCAGAGTTCCTGCCCTATGGCCTGAGAGTCAAGGCTCTTTGTGACTCATTCACGGACATGCTCCTGCGGCAGGCACTGTTAGATGCCTCCGACATTCTTTCTCTCATTATTCCCTGGTAATTATTCTCAGACATGTTACCAACTGGAATAATGAGCCCGTTTCCCAGCTACTACTGCAGCTGGGTATGACCATGTGAAAAGCTGTGGACAATGAATGTCAGGGGAAGGATTATCTAGAATTTCTGGGAAGCCCCCTATAGTGGACGCTGCTGTTTGTGCCCTGCCCAGCTCCCCCTAAAACCCCTGACCAACTGTGTGTGCCCATCCCCTGGCTGCTGCAGGATTTACTGCTCACGGCTCACACCTGTGACTATGAAACTGCCATGGGTCAGGCAGTTTTAGCTCCTTCCCTCCCCCGGCCATAACCAGTGACTGGTGTGGGCATATAAAAGCGCAGTTCCTTTGCCCGAAGGTGGGACAAGTTCCAAGGTCTAATTTATGCTCCAGAGCACCATAAATTAACCTTCTACTTGGCTTCTCTTTCTACCTCCTCACTTCCTTTACTCTCCCACTAGCCTCTTCTGAGAGCATGAGCTTGATAAATCACTTCCACCTAAATCCTTAGCCCAAAGTCTGCTTATTAGGGAAAGTGGCCTAAGACATCTCTTTGAAAGAAAAAAGACACATGCTTCCTCTCCCTTTCCTTCATCCTACTACCTGTGGTGCAGATGTGATGGCCAGAGCTGCACCAGCCACATTGAGCCCTGAGGACCAGAGAAACATCCTAGGGATAACAGAGCTGAAGAGGCCTGACTCCTTATTGACATTCTATAGTCACCATACCAGGCCTGAATTGCCTACATGCACTGCAGTGTCCTTCCTAGCTCAGAGTAAAACCTTGTGCACTTTACTACTGGTTTTTTGGGTCTTGCTACTTGAAGCTAAACAAAATTCCTAACTGAGGGACTCCCTTACTTACCAGCTGTGTGTACTTAGGAAAATTTCTCTGAGCCTTATTTTCCGTAACTCAAAAGAGAGCTGAGAGAATGAGCAGGCCATCATCTCTTCCCAAATAGCCATTAGACTCTTGTCTTAATTAACTGAATAAGTAGTGATGTGCTTGCTTTCAGTTATCAGTTCCCAGAATTCGGTTTTCGTTCGTCATCCCGTGACATGAAACACAAGTATACGCGTGTGTGGTCAAAGCGGGCCTTGTACACATTTCTTTTCACGGGTTTTGGTATTAGGTCACAGGCTGTTAAATGAAAAAAACTAAGTCTAAAAATACAGCAGGCCAAGAAATAGTATATAGCATGCCTCCATACCAAATACCAGGAAAATGACATCTGGAGCAAAAAAATATCAACAGCCAGAATGAATAAAACTGGCCTTAGTGAGAACAAGGCTAAATGTAGCATAAATTCAGTTTAAAAATTTCAAGTCCCAAAGAAAGATTTCCAGATTCCTCTGGGACTGAGAGTGGCTTACAGGACCTATCTGGGGAAACTAAGAAAAGAAGAACCCCACAGATGAGCAAAATTGGATGAAGAAAAGCTACTTTGGGAGAAAAGAGAGAATAGTTATACTTCATCCAAACAAAAGCCAGAAAAGCAAAAATAAACAGATGGGAGTTCATTAAACTAAAGAATGTGGGCACAAGAAGGCAATGAGGCAAGGCAGCCTACTGGACAGGAGACGATATTTGCAAGTCATGTATCTGATAAGCAGTTAATATAAAATATATAAAGAACTCCTACAACTCAATAGCAAACAAACAAATAAGCTGATTAAAAATGGGCGGAGGGGGGCACCTGGGTGGCTCAGTCGTTAAGCGTCTGCCTTGGGCTCAGGTCATGATCCCAGGGTCCTGGGATCAATCCCCACATCAGGCTCCCCACTCTGCGGGAAGCCTGCTTCTCCTTCTCCCACCCCCCTGCTTGTGTTCCCTCTCTCGCTGTGTCTCTCTCTGTCAAATAAATAAATAAAATCTTAAAAAAAAAAAATGCGCAGAGGGCTTCCGGATGGTGTAGCTGGTCATGGTCACGCATCTGACTCCTGATTTCCGCTCAGGTCATGATCTCAGGGTTGTGAGATCGAGCCCCACCCAGGTCAGGCTCTGCGCTCAGCAGGGAGTCTGCTTCTCTCCCTCTCCTCTGCCCCTCCCCTACCTGTGCTCGCCTGCGTGTGTGAGCTCTCTCTCTTTCTCCGATAAATAAATCTTTTTAAAAAATGGGCAGAGGATCTGAATAGACATTTTCCCAGAAATGACATATAGATGCAGGCCAACAGGTACATGAACAGGGTTTGACATCACTCAATATCAGGAAAATGCAAATCAAAACCTCAACAAGAGGGGTGCCTGGGTGGCTCAGTCGGTTAAGCGTTTGCCTTCGGCTCCATTGTGATCTCGGGGTCCTGGGGTCGAGCCCCACATTGGGCTCCCTGCTCATCAGGGAGTCTGCTTCTCCCTCTCTCTGCTCATGCTCTGTCTCTCTCAAATAAATAAATAGGATCTTTAAAAAGAAACACAAGATAATCACCTCACACCTGTCAGAAGGGCTATTCTCAAAAAGAAGAAAAAAAAACAGGGTATGGAGAAAAGAGAACCCTCATGCACTGGTGGTGGGAACATGAATGGGTACACAGTCACGATGGGAAACAGAACAATGGAGTTTCTCAAACAACTAAAAATCTCGCCTTTACTTTCTCTTTGGAAGCAGAAGAGGGCTTAAGAAAATGCAATTGGTGCCGAGTGAACAATCATCCAAAGCCTAAAGGTCCAGAGGCAGAAGAAGAAGAAATGGACTGGAAATGAAGAGGAGGGTGCTGGGAAGAGATGCACTAAAGATCGCTAAAGAGAAAAAAATTATGGCTTTGGTGTGCTCGCAGCAATCAGATGTGATGACACAAGGCAGATTCCAAGGTGAGAAAAATGTAATGTGCAAGTGTTTCCAGAGAACAAGATAAAACAACAAGGGACTTGGGAGACAAGGCGGTTGGAGGGAATGAAGCTGAACCCAAGCACACAAGACTCACTACCGTCCAGAGGAAAGGGTCTTAATTTTATTTACAAACATGAAAAATAATGGCAGATATAGTTTTTATCCCCAGGAAGTTTAAATAAGCTTTCATTCTGATCACACTTAAAGTGACCAAAAATATACCCAATCCACTGTAATGGAAGGTATGATATTGGAAAGGGAACAGAAAAACAAAAGATGCAGAACAAAAAAGAATATTGCATATGAGACCAAATACTAAACGTGCCAAATTCCCCTACAAAGAGAAAAGTCTAAAACTGGTTTAAAAAGAAAAACACAAAATGTATTAAGTGATTTGCTTAAAAATATATTAAAACTTACAACTAAAGAAATGGTCTAAAAGTCAGCAAGTATCTGCTACATAATGCAGGAGCTTAATCATATCTATGTTTAAAAATAGATGTTAGTATATAAGACATTAAAAGGTAAACAAAGGTATTATCAATAACATAACAAAAGTTATGCAAGTGATGACATCAATAATTCTGAATTTACATGCCCCAACATATACAACCAAAATGTTATTTTAGGTGTGTTTACTAGGTTTAGAGGGTGTTCGGGGTGATGCTTCCTCCTGCTCCAAAATCCTGTAACATAAGAGAAAAGCCAGCTGAAACATACACAGATACCAGGATATAAAGAAACACTCAAAACAGAAAAGAGAATTCTGGAAAATGCACATTCTCAAATCATTATGTGATAATTTTAGAAATAAATCAAATCATAATTATATAGCCAACCACACAAAACCATTTAAAAAGCAATCTTTTTGAATAACATTTGAGATGAGTTAGAGCTAAACAAAGAATGGATGAGAATATTTATCTCAACCACAGAGAGGACCCGGCTTGATGAAAAACCATAGAAAAAAGTTGCCAGTAAAAATGAACATATTTGGTTATATAAAAATCTCTTGTACATGCCAAAAAATATATAATAGTCAATAAAAAGGCAGCAGAACAAGATAAATATTTTGGGCATATATAAATAAATACATAGAATAGAGATAAAAACTCGGGACCTCAGGAGAGCTCTTTAAGATACTACTGAGAACCCTAAGGGCTATTTGGAGCACAGTTTGAAGACCACGGCTTTGGCTGATCCGTAAGGTCAATGCCTTGTGATCTTCATCAGATGCTTAACACGAGGGAAGACCCAAGACACACAAAACCTTGGTGTGAACGGGCCAAGAGCTCACAGGCAGTCAGGAAGTGACTTCTGGATCAAATATGTCGGAATTAGAGATGAAAGTCCTGGGGGCCGGCGCATTCTAGGCACATCGGTCGTCTAGGTGATGGGAGGAAGGTTGCAAGTTTGCAAGAACTGTGAAATAACTGCGACAGGAGGTCCAAGTCCCCATGTGCACGGACTCCTGGGAGGCGGGCGGAACATCACCCAAAACTTTTACCCATGGAACCACCGATATTACAACATCACAAACATCCCGAGAGTCTGCTAGGCAGACCGTTTCTGTCTTCTCATATGACCCCAAGTCATCCAGGAGCCACCGCAGCTGAGAAAAGAGGTCACAGGCTCTTCCAAGGGCCACTCTTCCCACAACAAGGACCCCAGAGGAAGCAATGGCAAAGCGGCAGTGGTTCCAAGCATCAGCTTTGAAGAGAGCCTCCAGGCTTCTTCCAGCTGGGTAACCTCAGACACTGCAGGAAAGCTCTCTGGGCCCCAGGATCCTAGCCTAGCCCATGAGGATATTAATAGTAACCACCCTCATGGGGCTCTTATAAGAAATAAACTTATATAAAGATGTGTGCTGTGTTTAACCCATGGTAAGCACTCAATACATTTCAGAAATTTCATCACACACAAGAGTAAATATATAATATATATATATATATATATATATATATATATATATATATATAATCCCAAATCCAACAATTTGAGGATAATTAAACTAAGCTACATTAATAGGAACACATGCGATTCCTGAGAAAGCATACAGAAAATAATGTAAAAGAAAGAAACTGAATAGTAGGGACTGATCCATTACAATACCGAAGTGTAGACATGGGGATCAGAGGAGTTAAGAGAATATAAGTGTCCCAGGTCCATTAAGAAATTAGTGGGTGCATAAAGAAAGAGCTAAGATGCTAGTTCACCTCCCACGCTCATCAAGGATCTTCCACAAATAGGTACACAAACGAACTGTAAAAATCAAGATGTTGCTCCTGACCAAGAAGGGTAAAGAGCTTCTTGTCTTTCTCGCTCCCAAAGGGAAAGAAGCCGGAGCTCACGGATGGTCCAGATTCTCCCTGGGAGGCTCAAACTCTCGAGTTAAAAGCCATCATCAGGCCTGCCTGGCCAGGGTGACACTGTTTCACAGTTTGAAACTGAATGCCTGCGGGAGCACAGGCCCCACTGTCCCCAATGTCCCACGCCCTGAGATACACTCATGTCATTCATGGCCTGACCCCGGGGGTCACTGACCCTGCCAGCCTTTCCCTGTAAGGAGAGGTGACCAAGAGAAGAGACGCCAGGAGTAGACTGGAGGATGGGGCCAACGGAATGGCTCTCCACCGTCCAGCACGCCCGCCGGTCCACATACACGCTCATCTCAGCTTGTTTCATTAAATTCTTCTCTTAGGAAACATGGAGCTTTCCTCTTCTTTTATCCTAAATGCCATTCTGTTCTCTCCCCGCCACCCCCCATACCTTTCTCCACAAAGGAGAGACAGATGTGGCATGAATGTAACCCAAATAATTCTTGCACCCCCTCGGGGGGGGGGGGGCTAAGGGTGGTTTCTATTCGAAGAATCACGGTCCATTAGCCCGAGTAACGAAAAAGTAAATTTTTGTTGGCATATTTCTAAAGAATCTGAGAGTCTCCCATTTATAACACAGAGGAATGTTCTTTCTCTTCTCCTCTCCTAGTCTCATATATCTTAAAGGAGTTCTGGAGCCTCTTATCTCTGATCCTCTCGGCCTGTGTGCCACTCTGCATACCCCCCGCCCCCCATCTCTGTCTGTTCTCTGCCATCACAAGTGACTTCACCTCTCCAACTTGTTTTAGCTTTTTCTCATTCAGCTCTCTCCCCAGTGAAGGACAGCCCTGGGGACTGGCTCAACAAGCAGCAAGGCTGTCCCAGAGGAGGGTGGAGAGAAGAGCAGGGTGAAATGATGATCATCACACATTAATGGCTTTACACAAGGGGACACTCTCAGCCTGTACAGGAGGACATTTCCATGTTCAGACCCAGAAAAACACAGTGCACTGAGGACAGGGGAGCAATGCCCCTCGTCAGGAGGCATCTCCATCACCACGAGGCTCTCCCTCTACCCTCCAGCCTTCTGCCTCCTTCAGCCCAGCACGCCAGAGGGTGGAGACTAGAAGAAATTATGCTAATTTCAAGATACTGAAATTTACCAAGAAGGAAACAAATGATTGAACAAGCCCAGGGTTCACAAGGTGGACAGTGTGAGCTTCCTTCTGAAGTTTTAGAGGATACATCCCAAGAGACATGACCCCCTCGCCTGACCTGGGGGAATGCAAATGCCTACCAGCCACTCTCTGCGCCGTCTCTTTCCCCACAACCACGCAGCATCGCTCCTGAAATACCATCTCACAATGCACCATTATTGTTCACACCAGACAATATGGTGAAGGGTTTTAAAAACAACTGCTATCACAGGGGGTGTGGAGCACTTGGAAAAATACTGAACAGAAACTAGCGTTCTTACAAGATCTGGATGGAAGGTGATTTTTTAAGCACAAACACAAACAATGGAAGACATCGCAAGGAAAAGACTGGAATACAAAACTGCACAGAAATTAAAAATGTTCCTAAATCTAACAAATGCTGAACGGAAAACAAAAATGCATGGAACGTATGACCATGACAAAGGGCCAAAATCCTTAAAACCTAAAGCACACATATACAATGATTAACTTGACACTCCTGCCTCCCAAGAGCAAAATGGGGGAAGGATTAGCTAGCCGATGCAGGGAAGATGAGCTGTAATTGTGTGGGTTTTTTAAAGGATTTTATTATTTATTTGAGAGAGAGAGAACATGCAAGCAGGGAGAGGAGCAGGAGAGGGCGAAGCAGACTTCCTGCTGAGCACAGAGCCCAATGCGGGGCTCAATCCCAGGACCCTGAGATCACGACCTGAGCCCAAGGCAGACGTTTACCTGACTGAGCCACCCAGGTACCCCAAACTATAAGTGTTTTTAATAAGTATTTAAAATTAATCAATTTTAGTATAAATCAAAGATATTCTAAATATGAGATTCATTTTTACCTAATTATGACATATGCTCATATCATAGTGGTTATGTGGAAAACAATCAGATACAAAATATGATCTAGTTCCATGACTTTAAGATGTACTTTTCCCCAACATTTTAATGTCTTGGAAATTGAGGTGATCTCACAATGGCTAGCATGTCAAAATTTAACTGGCAGCACTCTTTTCTTTCTTAATAGTATGTAAAATAATAAAGCATCTTAGATTCAATGAGATAGCACTTGAGGTATAATATAAAATGATACACCAAAATATTAACAGTGATTCTTGTCGGATAGTGGAACTATGGGTGATTTCTACTTTGTTTTTTATACTTTCCCATATGTTTCCAGTCTTCTTAAATGAATATGTATTTCTTTTATCATCAGACAGTAAATAAAACCTGGTTCTAATCTTGACTTTGCAACTTTATTGCGGAGTAAGTCCTAAGTACAGTCCTGAGTAAGGTAACTATGCTTTCTGTCCTCAGTTTCTTTATCTGCAAAATGGATGGATAACTTCTCTACCTCATACAATTTGTGCACTAATGCTTTGTAAAATATAAAGTGTCTAATCAATGTGTGATTTACATCTCGACACGTGTACGAAACCCACTAACACGTGACGATCATTAATGCCCTCATGAGATGGTTTTGTTCTTTCTCAATGACTGTTCATGATGTCAATTTATAGTTTTATACTGTGGAATGGTAACTCCCAATATTTTGTTTGAACCTGATACAATTCCATTTCATGAGCTCTTTCCCCAACTTTGTTCCCATGTAGGAGAAAACGGTTTCCAAAGACAGTTCAGCACCACGTAGATTTGCACGCTGACCAGGCTAAATTGTATACCCGTCAGCCCATCTCCTCCTGAGCCCCTCGAGCCTTGTAAAATACTGCTGCACAGGTGCTAATCACAAGCCACACCCAGGGCCCCAAAGGGGGTGTCAGCATAATTACTTCTGCTTAATTAGAATGAACACGACTGTTGCTGCAAATCTGGAAATCTACCTTGAGGGTTATGCCACAGAGGCGGGGCTTGGCACCTCTTTGTCCAAGCCCCTCAGATCAGCACAAGCCACCATCTCCTTCCTAGCCCGATCCCAGTGCATCCCTGCCTCTGGTTAGGCTGCTCTTGGCTAAATCAACGTCCTCATGTACTTAACGACTAGCTGGAGAGGAGATCCACCAAGACAAGAGATGAGTGCATCTCCCTTCCTCTCCATTCCAGCCTGGCCACCAGTTTTCCTGTGTTCTAGAGCCCAGGGGGCCTTGCCCTAGTAAGCAAAGCAAATGAAACACCTTTCATGTGCCTATGACCCACCCGGGGGTTTTGTTAAAGAACAGCCCCAGACTAACTCAGTTGGTCTGGGGCTGGCCGGAGAGTCTGCATTTCTAACAAGGTCCGAGGTGATGCAGATACCACGGCTTCATCCGCCACTCTTTGAAGAGCAAGGATCTCCACGGTTTTCAACCGCTCCCATCAGACCTGCCTCAGCGGGCTCCCTATGCTGCCTATATCAGAGCTTCTGGGGACGTTTCCCAAAATGCAGATTTACGGCATCAGGATCTCTGAAAGGGGGGCCCAAATGCCTATGTTTGAACAAGCACCATACCCCCCTCAGGTGAGTTCTTGCGGACACTGAAGCTTAGGAACTTCCAGTAGAGAATTCTAAGCGTCCCTAGTGGACCACAGCACCGGGAGCTGTATGTCTGCCCTGCATGGTGTCCAGCTTTGGCGGAGGGGCATTTCCTGAATTGCACCTTGCACCGAGGGATGCGGAGCTCGGTAGGAGTGCACAGTTCTCTTTCATATTTATGGCCCAGATGCTGTGGAGGAGATTACTCATCGTCTTACGCACTCCCATTCATAACCATCTGTAGGAAAAATTTTATTCCAGTCTGAAAAAGTTGGGTGTTTTCCAAACAGGCAGTCTGGATAAGAGGGACCATTTAATGGTTGTCCTTGCCTCTTTATTTTGACAACTGGAAACTCAGAGCCAAATCTGGGGCTTGCTTTTAGCTATTACGCAGGTCCCTTTGACATAAACCTTGGTGTATTAACCACATGTGGCTAGGGGCACCTAGGTGGCCCAGTGGGTTAAGCGCCTGATGCTTGGTTTCTGCTCAGGTCTTGGTCACAGGACGTGGAGCCTACTTAAAAAAAAAAATTAAAATTAAAAAAAAACCCAACATGTGGCTTAATTGAACTATCTTATTCACGTTGTCTCAACCCCAATGTCTTAAATCCATTACTATCCGTTTCTAGTGCACTGTTCATATGAATGCGTACTAGGCATCTGAGCTGTTCGTCAGTATCGAGTCTTACCCACTTCTGGACTCAGGGGAGCAGTGTGGTTCCCCAAGTCCTTGAAGATGGGTGTGGCCATGTGACTTGGTTTGGACGATGGAATATGTGTGGAGGTGACTTGGGTCACTTCCAGGTGACGGCCACTGATCGCTGGTACTCCACATGTCAGGCCTTCCCTCCCCTTCCTGGATAGTCCTGGAAGCATGAGCTGAGGAAGAGGGGCCACAACGTGAAAGCAGCCTGAACCCGGGGCCAACGAAGGAGGCAGCCGCCCTGGGGAGTCCCCCCCACACACCACAGTGACTTGGTGTGAGCACGAAGGAAGCCCCTGATGTGTTAAGCTACTGAGATTTGGGGGTCACCTAAAGCCCAGGCCTACCTGGCCCCTATCATACGCAAATGACCTCAAGTCCTTTTTGGAGAGACACTGAGTTATAAATACGCAGGCTGATGCAGAAACAAACTCCTAACAAAAAGCCTGTTTGAGAGAAAAGATATTTGGGGCACCTGGGTGGCTCAGTAGGTTAAGCCTCTGCCCTCAGCTCAGGTCATGATCTCAGGGTCCTGGGATCGAGCCCCGCATAGGGCTCTCTGCTCAGCAGGGAGCCTGCTTCCCCCTCTCTCTCTGCCTGCCTCTCTGCCTACTTGTGATCTTTCTCTGTCAAGTAAATAAATAAAATCTTTAAAAAGAGAGAGAGAAAAGATACTTATAGAAAATTATTTACAAAATATATTATCAACCTACTTCTCAGAGTTCTTTGTTTATTCTCGTTTCAGTCTGAGCACCAGCCTCTCTCAGAATCGGCATCCCTGACTTATGTTGTCATATTCTGCTCCTCTTAAATTGTGGCAAAAGAGACATAACATTTACCACTGTAACCATTCCTAAGTGTATAATTCAATGGCATTAAATACACTCACTCTGTTGTTTAACCATCACCACTACCCACACCTAAAACTTTATTTTACTATCCCCAACAAAAAGGCCATACCCACAAAACAACCCTCCTCTTGCCCGAGCCTCTGGTGACTTCTATTCTACCTTCCATTCCTCTGGAATTTGTGTATTCTACGTACCGCATATAAATGGAATTATGTAATATTTGTCCTTCTGTGTCTGGCTTATTTCATTAAGTGTAACGCTTTCAAGGTCCATCCATGTTGCAGCATACATTTAAATTCCGTCCTTTTTATGGCTCAATAGTACTCCATCGTACGGATCTACCACTTTGTGTTTATCCATCCATCTGTTGGCGAACACTTCGGTTCTTTCCACCTTTTGGCTATTACGAATAACACTGCAACAAACACGGGTGCCTAATATCTGAGCATCTGCTTTCGGTTCTCTTGAATCTGTGCCCTAGGAGTGGAATTGCTGGGTTGTATGGTAGTTCTCTGTGTAGCCTTTTGAGAAATGGCCAAACTGTTTTTCGTTCTGCTTTTATATATTTTTAAATTTTATTTAAATTCAAGTTAGTTCACATATGGTGTATTATTAGTTTTGGGGTAGGATTTAGTTCTGCTCTGACTTTTAAATCAAAGATCTCAGACAACAGGTGCATGAAATCCTCAACTGCATTTTCAGGAAAATGTTTGTTTGTGATCATCACCCACAAGCCTATGCAATGCTTCCTATACAAAAATGCCAAGGGGAAACTTTTTTGAGGATTAGGAACTGGGATAAGATTGATGCTTCCTTTTTTCTGATAATTAGGATTCCAGTATGCGTCCTGACTCTGCCAGGGAGCTTGCAACCAAATTTCAAGCTTGAATATTCTTTGTCGATACCCCTCCTACACTCCTTGGGGTCCCCTTTGCCATTTCTGGGCACACTGGGGTGACCTCAGATGGCCAGTGCCTATATCTTTGTCAGAGGAATGTCCATGAAAAAAAATATCAGGCCAGACGTACAGGTTTCCCCCATTATCTGCGAGTTTGCTTTACTCCACTTTGCTTTTATGAGAGACCTACATTAGCAACGTGTAATTGCTAATTGAAAGAAATCTGAGGATTTTTACTTTTAGGGAATGGTACCTGCTTTATCTTTTCAAGTCACTTCAGTGTATAAAAGGTTCCACAGAAACACTCTACTTTCGGAAGGCGGGGGAATCTGTTCCTGGGATTATCCTTGTGCTTCCCCTGCTCTCCAAGCAGCTTTGAGCCAACTCCTGACAGGTGTGGGTGTATAAATACCACAGCCCTCTCACCTAGGATAATTCTTGGTCACGAGCTTTGCATTGTTTCAAGCTTTCCCCTGGGACTAAGTACCAGTTGCCCACTACAGTCCCCGTCGAATAGTGGCCCCTATGGTGACTGACTTCCTTTTCTCTATCACTTCCTCCGTCCCTTGCCTGAATCCCTGGCACCTTCCCATCAACTCAGATTCTTGGCTCAGTGTCTGCTTCCGAGGGGACCTAAACTAAGACAAAGGTCCTCTCTAGCAACTTCCTAGATCCATTTGCTTTCTATGTTTCTGTTCTTCTTTTTCCTGGTTCTGAAGTTTTATTTACATGCTTTTCATTGTTTTACCATATGCTTTCTTGTTGTCTGATACTTCAAAGTCTTTGCAGAATAAAGCACAGAGGAACTATTTTAGATGAAAAACATCGTGTAATTGTTACACCTAAAATACAAGATGAAAGGTTTATTGAATATGACCCCAACTCTAAAAAAAATACGTATGTACATATGTGTATGCATAGAAAAAAAGAACAGGAAGAAATGCACCAGAATGTTAACAAGGATTAACTTGGGGTGATGTCACTGCAGATGGCTTCACTTTTTTTCTTCTTTATATGTTATTTTACAAGGAACGTGAAGCTTTAGCTTCCCTGTCTATAAAATGAGGATAATCATACCGGCCTCATGGAGTCGTGTTGATGGAAATTAAGTGTAAATGTAACGTGGTAATTAGCTGCATCTCATATTCACATAATAATCACAGTATGTGCCTAATATGTACCCTAATAAAGGGGAGTGACTGCCATAATTACAACAGCAATTAATGAAACAATTTAAAAGGAAATGTTAGAATTGAGAAAGTAGAAACAAGCCTGGGCTTTGTACTTTGTAAAGAACATTCACTTCCATGAGCTCATCATTCCTCCAGAACCCCGTGACAGGAGCAGGCTTGGGGGAGGGAGTGGGCAGGACACAGAATGTTTACTGAGCCACGAACACGTGCCACTGCCACAATGGCCACTTTGTGGACATCTCAGGTGAGAAGGACAGGGCTCAGAATGGTTAAGAAACTTGCCCCGCTACGGAGACAGGACCAATAGCTCCAACTCCAGACTCTTAGTCCGGGATTCCTTCCCTTCCAAAAGGTGACATTATTCCATCTGCGCCTCGAAAGCCCCCGTTCCTACCTGCCCACCCACCCGAGACATTCTCCCTTCCTAAGGCACCAACGTTCACCAGTCAACACACACCAGCTGCTCCTTCCTACCGCCATATCCACCGGGAGGACCAAGGGGTGGCTTGTGGGGGAGTGAATTTAACTCCCAACCCCCCACCAGGACCACCCCCAAATGAATCATCGGTCTGAATAAAAACACTGTACTAGCGATGCAGACACAGAGTCAAGGTGGGCTCCACAGCAACCCTTCTCAATCAGGCTGTCCCCCCTAAGTCCTCCCTGCACAGAAATTCTAGAACCATCTTCAGAGACAAACGAGTTGACGCAGTGGGGGATTTAGGGAATTGTGCTAAGAGAGCCCGGCACAGACTGTGGGCCGGGAGAGAGAACCATGATGGGCATTGCTCCCTCTCTATCCCCCTCAGGGCCTTGCGTTCTAGTCATCCTAGGGAATGCTGAGAGAGCTTTTCTTGCTGCGCCGTGATTGTGGTGCCATAACGGCCCCGCTGCTGGGCAGGGAGCAGCTATGGAATGGGGTGGGGGTGGTGAGAGCCCGCGTGTCCCTTACCGTGCCAGTCCTCCCCGCCCTCCCCTCCTCCTCACCAGCTGAAGCCCTGGGCTTCTAGACTAACCTTGGGAAATCTTTCTGGACTAATCATTCTCCTGGCGGAATGTCAACCTAAGACAGCCATGCGTGGGAGCTCCAAGCAAGTTTGCCTTGTCACCCTGCCTCGCTGACAAGCTCTCCTCCCAAGCACAGGGGCCCGGGCTGAGAGCGCCCGCGGCGCCCTGGGGGCCCTGCTGCATGCAGCTCCTGGGCTCTGGCAGCTGGCAGCTACTCCCTTTCTGGGTCGTCTTTCAAAGCCCCTCCTCCGCTTCAGCTCTCTCCTTCCCTCAGAATTTCCAGTGTCTTCCCCAACCCCCTTCTCGCTCGATTACGCTTCAAAGAGGAGCAGTCTCAAGAGGTGTAGTACAAAGACTCCCAACATCTTCCTTCTGCTACAAATGAAGGTATCACCAACCATAGCTGTGTTATCACACTCTTGCTGGAAAACTCTGAATGGCTCCCAATTGCCTCTAGGTAAGTTCTAGTTCCTTAGTTTGGCAGTAAAGGTCTGCCTTCATGCCCTGAGCATGGAGACCTTCCCAGCCTTCCCTCCACTGCTCCTTCTAGATCAGGTAGCTCATGAGGCACTCCCAGATGAAATTCTCTCCTCCTCTAGAGTGCAAAACACTTTAGTCCCCAAACCATACCTTAATACTAGCTGGTTCAACCCAAAGGTCACCCCCCTTCATCTTGGTAGGAAACTGTTTCCATCCTCATTGGCACGTTGCCCCCTTACTTCCAACTTGGTATTCAATCTGATTTTTTCTCTCAGTAAGCTTGAAGTCATGGACAGTCTTAACATTCGTGCCTCCCCCCGCCCAACCACTGCCACATGCATGGTATTAAATCAATAAATCTTTGTAGGTTCCTCTTCTGATTCCTAAGCTTTCTCTCTGAAGTTTCATGAACTCAAGCTCTTTCTCCTTACCGAGATCAAAACCCCCCCAGAGCAACTTAAGGCTCACTCAGATCCCCTGCGCGCGGTGTTAACGAGCAGGCCCCGACCCGGGAGGTCCGGGCGGAGGCCGAGCCGGCATGCAGAACGAGCTCCCAGGTGATGCGGATTCCCCCGCCAGAACGAGCTCCCAGGTGAAGCGGAGCCCTCGCTCCGCGGACCGCGTTTAGAAAAGCGGTGAGGCAGTACCACCTGTGGACGAGGCGGCAGCTTCCTTCTGTGCCGCGGGGCTGGGCGCGCGGGTGGAGGAACGCAAGACCCAGAAGCGGCCGGCCGCCCCTTCGCCCCCCAGCGACGCCCACTTACCTATGGTGGACACGACGGTGCCCACGAAGTAGAAGGCGCCGGTGAAGTCCCAGCGCGGGCGGGCGCTGTCCACGCGGATGCCGGCCTCGGTGGCCTCCTCGTAGTGGCGAAGGAAGCCGCGCAGCTCGTCGCGGCTCAGGTTGTGGCGGCGGCTGAAGTTGGCCAGGCGCTCCTCCCAGCGCTGCTTGGCCTGGCGCTCGTGCGCCAGCTCCAGCGCCGAGAAGACGGCGGCGCCGCCCAGCAGGTAGAGCACGATGAGCGCGGCGAGCAGCAGGAAGCGCGCGTTGTCCTCGTTCAGGTAGCCCGGGCCGCAGCTGCAGCCGCACCCCCGGCCGGCCATGGCCGGGCCCCTGGGGGCCGCCCCGCGCCGGAGGGCCGTGGCCACCCGCCGACTCTCGCCCCGGCCCCCCCGGGGGGTCGCCGCTCAACCCGCCCCCGGACGCCCGACGGCCGGCTCGCGCATGACCGCGGGGCGCTGCCCCAGGCCGCGGGGCTCCCCAGGCCTCCGCCTCGACCGCTCCCGCGGCGCCAGCTCCCTACGTCCGCCTCGACTCCTGGTTTCAAATCCGCTTTGTCGCCGCCGCCGTCTCCACCCGCCTCGGAGTTCTCCTAAATGCTCGAGGTCCGAGTGACCCGGAGCCGAGTCCGCTGTTTCCCCCCGGATGCCCTCCCTGCTCTGCTCAGATTGGGGAGGGGGCGTGGCGCGTCTTCGGCGCAAATCGGGGCGGACTTGAATTTCCCCCGCAGCAAAGGTCTTCCGGTCTCGCAAGCTGGCGGGTTAGAGGAGCCGGGTGGGCTCAGTCTCTTTGACCATCGCTTCTCGAGCCGCCGACGGCTGGGACGCGGGGTGCCCGTGCGCTGGCGCTCGCTGGGGGTGCCTCACCAGATGGATCCGTGGGGCTGCGTGCCAGTCGCGGCGTCGCTCGGAGCCTCAGGCCTCTGGGGTCACCTACCCGTCTGCCGGGGTGTAGAGCCTGGAGCAGGTCCTGGGCGGGCGCACCCGAGGGACCGCGTGGAGCGGGGCCCACCGGTTCCTACCTTGCGCCCGGCCCCCGCGCTGCGCGCATCCGGCGGACAGAGCGGCTGGAGGAGGAGACCAGAAAGGGAGATTGGAATGGGAGGACGAGGGGAGTTAGGGGCATTTTCCCCGGGCAGCCTCCCTCGCCTTGCTCGGACCAGAGCGCCTTTGGCCTCTGGGTCCCGCGCGGGGGCGTCTTCCGCTCCCACGCGCCGGCTGTGCCGGTGCGATGCGCGCGTCCCTAGCCAGCCCCAGTTCCCGGAGAGGTGGCCGAGGACCGGGGGCTGGAGAGTTCCATCTCCATCCGGGCTTGGCCGCCTCACTGTGCTCCAGAGATTTGGTGCTGCAGAGTGCTTTCTCCCCACCCCGTGCAGAACAGCGGCTAGGCTCTCCAGCAAATGGCCAGGGGCTCCCTCCCCAAGACCTGGCCTTTCAGGGGGGCACTGGCACGGCCTCTGAGCTCCATTCTCACCTCCCCGGGACAGCCCCCTCCGCGCCGCCCTGTCAGCACTGCCCCCAGGGCTCCTCCTCGCCGCGGCTCCGCGCTGCAGAACGGCGCTGGGAGCCGAGCTCCCCGGGCTCTGCTCTGCCTGGCTCGAGCGCTCCGAAGCTGCAACAGGTGGAGCCAAGAGGCTGCCAGCGGCAGCGACTCCACCCGGTTCCCAGCCTGCCGGCCTCGCGGCCCGGCTCCCAGCGCTGTTCTCCGTCTGCAGATGCAGTCTCTCGGCGGGCCCACCCGGGGGCTGCCGCGCTCCCACCCTGGGCGCTCAGATCCCGGGGAAGTGGGTGCTGTAGAGGCAGGTTGGATACTTAGCGGGCTTGAGTGGGCTCCTCCTGGGCCAGAAGAGGGCGCTCCGTCTCCTCCAGACGCAGGTCGCCCCCACCTGTGTACCCAGCCACACACTGCCCCTCCGGAATCGAGCCCCTGGCATGTGGGAGTGAATACGGACACAAAGAGGAATGGACGCGTAGGCATCTTCAAACTAAGTAAAGTCCTCCCCCCCTTCCGAGAGAGTCGTCCGAGGCTCAGAGCCCACCCACCACCCACTTAGACTCACCGGGAGCAGAGCATAAAGAAACACAGAGCTCTGGATTCCAATACATCTGCCCTCCGCTCAGCTCCGTTATCTACTCCTGAATGCCCCTGTTTTATCTAACTCACTGGGGGCAAGAGCTTTAGGTAGTAGTGCATGTGGAGACGTGTAAACAACGAGGGTAAGTCAGTCCAGAAATTACTCCCCTCCCCCCATTTTATTATGAACATTTTCAAACATCAAGTTGAAAGAATTCTGTTTACTTACCACCTAGATTCTTCAATGAACATTTTACTGTACTTGCTTTATTACATATTTATCCATTCTTTCCATCCCTCAAGCCGTCTTATTTGGGTGCATTTCAAAGTAGGTTGTAGACAGCAGTACACCTCCTCCCCAATACGTTTCCCTACCTATCATTAAGGAGAGTCCAATATTTACAGATTTTTTTTTCTTTTGGGGTAAAACTTACAGTGAAATGCACAAATCTTAAGTGTGCCATTATATGAGTTCCGACAAATGTATACACAAATTAAACCCCTACCTATCCAACCTATCAACCAAATATCAACAACAGGTTAGTGTTCCTCCTATCTTCTCTGTCAGCAAATCCCCACCCACATTCCTCCAGAGGAAATCACTGGTCTGATCCTTTTCCCCTACCATCAACTGGTTTTGCTTTCATAGAATTTGCTTTTGTTTATTCCAGATCTTCACATAACTGGAATTCTACCATTCTATACTTTTGTGTAAAGCATTTTTGAGATCTATCCATGATCTATGTCTTGGTCATTTATTCCTTTTTATCACTAATTTTTAAATGTTTGAATATTCATTCTCCTATAGATAGAAACCAGGGCTGCTAGATTTTTTTTGGCCATCATAAAACTGTTAGGAACATTCTTGTGCAAATTTTTGTGGATCTGTTTTCATATCTCAGGTAAATACCTAGGAGTGGAACTGCTGGGTCATAGGGGAGGCGTGTATTTAGTTTTATGTGAAACTGCTTAACACTTCTCCAGAGTAGCTGTATTAGCCAACAGTGGACAATAGTTCCATAACCTTGTAAACATATGGCAGTATTAGTCATTATGATTTTATTTATTTTTTTTAATTTTTAAAAGATTATTAGAGAATGAGAAGGGGGAGAGGGAGAAGAAGCAGCAGACTCTCCACTGAGCGGGGAGCCTGACTCAGGGCTCTATCCCGGGACCCTGAGATCATGACCTGAACTGAAGGCAGATGCTTAACTAACTGAGCCACCCAGGCACCCAGTGTGACTTTGAACATACTGGTGGGTGTGTCATGCTATCTCATTGTGGTTTAATTTGCATTTTCCTGCTTTCTTAATGTGCTATGGCCATTTGTAAATTCGTTAATATTAATGTTGAAATTATCTCTTGAAACATAAGTTATCGAATATCTGTTTAAAAACTGATTTCTCAGGGCGCCTGGGTGGCTCAGTGGGTTAAAGCCTCTGCCTTCAGCTCAGATCATGATCTCAGGGTCCTGGGATCCAGGCCCTGAATCAGGCTCTCTGCTCAGCGGGGAGCCTGCTTCCCCCTCTCTCTGCCTGCCTCTCTGCCTACTTGTGATCTCTCTCTCTGTCAAATAAATAAAATCTTAAAAAAAAACCCAAAACTGATTTCTTGTGGGGGCACCTGGGTTTTCCCTGTGCTAGCTGCATCTTAAAAATTTCAGTATGTTGTATTTTCATGTAATTTTCAAAATATTTTCTAATTTTTTCTTCTTTGACCCATGAATTATTTAGAAGTATGTTGTTTAATTTCCAAATATCTGTTTTTTTAAGACAACTTCTTGATTTCTAATATTTTCACTGTGGTCAGAGAACCATAGTCAACATGTTTCAATCTTTCTAAATTTGAGACCTATTTTATGGTCCAGCATAAGAACTATCTTCGTGAACATACCATATGCACTTGAATATTTTGCAGTTGTTGGGTGTAGTGTAGTGAGACTCTATAAATGTCAGTTAGGTCACGGTACTTGACAGTGTTTTTCAGATCTTCTGTCTTTACGGATGTTTGTTCTAGTTATTCTATTGATTGGTGAGAGAAGAGTGTTAAAATCACCAACCAGGAGGTACCTGGGTGGCTAAGTTGGTTAAGCCTCTGACTTCAGCTCATGTCATGATCTCAGGGTCCTGGAATGGAGCCCTGTCTCAGTCTCTCTATTCAGCAGGGGGTTCACTTGTCCCTCTGTCCCTCCCCCATCTCATGCTCTCTTTCTCTCTCAAATGAATAAATAAAAAATCTTTAAAAAATCACCAACCCTGACTATGGACTTATCTATTTCTTTAATTATATCAATTTTGTTTCATATACTTTGAAGCTCTGTTATTAAATTCAAGCATTTATGATTATTACATCTTCTCAATGTAGTAACCCTTTTATTTTTATGAAATGTCTTTATCTCTGGTAATACCCTTTACATTCAAGTTTACTTTGTATGATATTAATCTAGTCACCGCAGGTTTTTTGTACTTACCATTTGCGTGGTATCTTTTCCACTTATTTTTAGCCTGTGTCTTTACGTACTTAAAGTGGATTCGTTGTGCACAGCATGTAGTTGAAAGTTGGCTGGGTGGCTTGGTTTGATTTTTGGTCGGGTCTGACAATCTGCACATTTTAACTGGATTGATCAGATCAACACTGTTCAATTTCTGCAATGATGGAAATATTTTGTAAATATTTGTGCTGTTCAATATAGTAGTCTAATATGACTATTGAGCTCTTGAGTGCCACTGAGGAACTAAATTTGTAATTTAATGTTAACTTAAGTTGAAATATCACATGTAGCTAGTGGCTATATCTTAGACAACATAGGTTGAGACCCCTTATATTTAATATAGTGATTTAGGGGACTAGATTCAAGTCTACCATGTTACCATTTGTTTTGTTTGTGCCCACTGGTTTTTGATCCTCCTTTCCCATCTTCTTTTGGATTAACTGAATATTTTTTAGAATTCCATGTGCTCTATCTACTTTTTAGCTCTATCTCTTGGCATTTTTTTTAAGTGTTTACTCTAAGGATTAACTTTTCACAGCCCTCTAACAGTTACTATTGTACAACTTTGTATAAAATATAGAAACCTTGCAACTATACGGGTTCATTTCCCATCTTCTTCCCCACATCCACTATGGTTGTCATTCAGATCCATCTCCATATGCTAAAACCCCACAATACAATTTTTTATTATTTAAATAGCAGTATATGTTTTTATGCAAAAATTCAGGTTTTATTTTTACTTATTACATTGGTCAAAACTGATGTCAGGAACTTATTCCTTTTGTTTTCTATCTCTTAGCTGAACAAAAATACATACAATGTGGCATTATCCTTAGACTAGACTTGCTTTTTCACATTTCACACAAGAATGTATATTATCCTTTCTTGAACAAAATGCCCAGATTACCAAGGAAACCATCTTTGGAGGAAGTGTTTAATAAGCCTATTTTATTTAAATAAATCCTCCGGTAGGAAATGGGAGAATTCATTGCCTTTACTTAGAAGAAGGCAGTGTAAGTAGTTACCTGTCAAATTTTTCTGTGCAGCTCACCAGCATTTCCTTATTGGAAACATCAATTTTTCCACATCACAGTTCCCAAAATGACTTTAAAGTCTCAAAAAATTCTGTGTCTCTTTGGCTTGCTTCTCCTTGATTCTACCCAGGCTGTATTAATGGTTCATTTCATATCATCCTCTCCCTCTTCGAAAATTTTCTTTAGAACATTCCTCAGTCCCTCACTAGGATCTGTTTCAGTGTTGTAGGAGGGCTCTTCATTCTCTTCTCATGCTTTCTCAACCTGAGTCAGGCAGTCCCACTGCGTGTTTTCTGCTTTCTTTCTACATAAGATGAGAACTGTATCTGACTTCTTTTTGAACTGTCTTGCACAGAGATAAGTTTCAAGAGATTGTTGCAGTAACTCTTCTCATTTGTATTCTTTACCCAAAGACCAAATGACCTCTGTGAAATGCACCTGCACATTCTCAGTGAGGAATTGATGAATTCCAGTTAAGTCTGTGAAATCTACATCACCTTATCTGACTAATCCCATCTGTAATTAGCGATTTTCACCTTATATCCTGTTCTCATGGGATCAACCACAGCAGCAGCTTTTCACTGTCAAAAAGTTCTGCTTTTCTCTGATTTCTGCCGCATTATGTTCTTGATTTCTGTCTCAATCTTAGATTTTTTTCAGCTGGCCTCTTCTAGTGGTCTTTCCCAGCCGCACCTTCACCTCTTCCAGATCTTTCTGGAGCTTCCAGCCACCCTCTACAGTGGAGTGGCCCTCCGTTCCTGCAGTCAGCATTGACTTAAAGAAGCTTTCCGTCCTCAGGGAGCCTCGTCCAAACCTGAAGCTGTGGTCCGGGCTGAGTCAGGCAAGGCCCCAGCTGCAGCCGGGCAAGGGGACCGGATAGGAAACCGTGCACCAAGCGAGCGTGCTCACCCGGGCAGGCACAGACCCCCCTGCTCCAGTCGCAGCGCCCGCAGCCTGCACAAACCCACCAGGTGCAAGACCTGGCCACCTCTGCCATATAGGTGTCTCGAGAGAAAGTCTTCTGTGTTTGTGCAGATATTCGCCGTTCCTGGTGGCTTTCCTTCCTTCCTGAATATTTGAGCTTCTCTCTGGTATGTTCTTCCTTCAGCCCGAAGACTGTCCTTTAGCATTTCTTGCAATGCACCTCTGCAAATTCTCTTAGTTTTCTTTTATCTGATAATGTGGTTATTTTGTCTTCATTCTTGAAGGATGTTTCCACCAGATACAGATTTCTGAGGTGACCTTTCTTTCTGCGTGTGAAAGACATTTTGTGCCGTCTTCTGGCCTCGTGTTTCTGATGAGAGGTTAGCAGTCATTCAAATCATTGTTCCTGTTCCTTCTAGCTGCTTCCAACATTTTGTCTTAAGTTTGTCAAAATGAGTTTGACGAGGAGGCACCCAGGGGAGTTTTGTGTTACCCCTTTGCTTTTTCACTGAGCTTCTTGAACCTATAAATTTCTGTCTCTCCAAATTTTTAGCCATTATTTCTTTAAATATTTTCTCTGCCGCACACCTACTCATCTCCTAGGATTCCAACTACATAGAAGTTAAACCTTGAGATATTATCCCACAAATCCTTAATTCCCACCCCATCCCCAGTTTTCAGTATTTTCTGGTCGTTCTTCAGATTGGATAATTTGTATCTACTTATCTTCAAGTTCCCTGACTCCTCTGACATCTCCATTCTGCTACTAAGCCCCTCTACTGAAGCCTCTGATCTCAGATTGTGAGATAATAAAAAATACACCTATTGGTTCATGTCCCCAGTTCCTGACACAGAACTCCTGAAACCCTTGTAAATTCCTAAGTGTAACAGTACTAAGAACATCTTACGTTCTAATGCAGTGACTCGGGGTGGGGATGGAGGGTGTTCCTGGATTGGGGCTGGTCACCAGAAAGACCAAACCATGATTATAAACTTGGAATTTTCAGCCCCCTCTCCCGATTTTCCAGAGAGGGAAAGGGGCTGGAAGTGGAATTTGATTGATCATGCCTCTATGAGGAAGCCTCCCTAAAACTCCAGTAGTACCAAGTTTGGGGAGCTTCCAGGTTGGTGAACCCATCTGCCCTGGAAAGGTTATGCAAGGGTTGTGCACTCACACTTCATGAGGACAGACGCTCCTGCGCTCAGGACCCTCCCAGACCTCACCCTACATCTCTCTTCACCCGGCCATTAATCTGTGTCCTTTATCATTCCTTTAACAAACTGGTAGTAAGGTTCCCCTGAGCTCTGTGAGCTGCTCTAGCAAATTAATCCAACCTGAGGAGGGGTAATGGGACCCTCTGATTTATAGCAGATGGGTCAGAAGCACAGGTGACAATCTGGACTTGTGACTGGCATCTGAAATTGGGGGGGCAGTCTTGAGGGACTGAGACCTTGACCTGTGGGATCTGACACTGTCTCCAGGTAGATTGTGTGATTTTTAAATTGTAGCTACGACACCCAGCTGGTGTCTCAGATTGCTTGGCAGGGAAAACACCCCCACACATCTGGTGACCAGAAGTGTTTTGAGTGTGGTGGTCATGTGAGAGTACAGGAGGCACATAGAGGGGGAAAAACTGCCCCCATCAGTATATTTTTCAGTTCTAAAATTTCCATTCAGTTCTTTCAAAAGAATTCCTACTGCTCTGCTGAGATTTGCTATCTTTTGCTTCAATATAAGAATTTTTCTTTTTTACACTCTTGAACATAATTTTTTAGTTGGTTTAAAAATCTTTGGAGATTCTTTTGGTCTCTTTTGCTTGTCTTTTGAGAATAAGCCATGTCTTTCTCTTTACTTGTATAGTGAGTAATTTTGGATTATATCCTAAGCATTGTAACATAATTTATGATGTGTTGTAGAAACTCTGAATTCTTTTCCTCTGAAAATAATTATTTTTAAAATTATTTTTATTTTATTTATTTTTAAAGATTTTATCTATTTATTTGACAGAGAGAGAGAGATCACAAGTAGGCAGAGAGAGAGGGCGAAGCAGGCTCCACGCTGAGCAGAGAGCCCGATGTGGGGCTCGATCCTAGGACCCCGAGACCATGACCTGAGCCGAAGGCAGAAGCTTTAACCCACTGAGCCACCCAGGCGCCCCTAAATTATTATTTTTAAATAGGCAGTTAACTTGGCTGAACTCAACTGCAAAGTGTCTCCCCTGCAGTGGGAAGTAGCTTAAATTTTAGTTCAGTTATTTTAGCCTTGGCTGTGCATGAACCCGTCAGAGGTCAGCCAGAGATTTGGGCAGAATTTATATACAGAATTTGGGAATCCTCTCTCTAGGCTCTCTTTTCTGTTCTTTCCCTCTTCATGCTCACAGAATATTTGCTCCAAACCCTGTACTCTGGATCTTCTAGCCAGCAAGACTATAGATTTCCATTAGAGGTTTCATGGTGCCAATGGAGACCTGACCCTAGGCCCAAAGTGGTTAAACAGAAATAAAACCAGGAAACTCACATAGTGTTGTGCCTTTTTCTTCCAGTTGATGACTCCCCTTCAGTTTCTGCCTGTTTTCAGTCACTCTCAGTAGCTGGTTTTTAAAGACTTTTCTCCCAGAGCTTATATTTTCTGTTTGTGAAAGGGCTATCTTGCCCTGCCAGAAACCCGAGGTTATGTGGTTTCTCCCACACAGTATAAAATGAAATTTTCAAACATACACCAAAGGTAAAAGAATTTTACAGTGGTAGCCTAGATTGTATGCTTAAATTTTCCTATACTTTATCATAACTCTATCCATTATTATACCTTATTTCTGTGCATTTCAGAGCAAACTGCAGCCATTACCACTTGCCCCTAAATCCTGCAGCCATATGTATAATTAACTAGAATTCAACAATTTAGTTTTTTTCTTTCAATGTAAAATTTACACCGAATGAATGGATATCTGAACTGTGCATTCTTTGAGTTTAAAAAAAAACAACTTTATTGAGCTATCATGTACAAGAAAAGTTATCACTTTGGTGTATAAATTAAAGGGGTTTTGTAAAATGTAACTAATGCCACAATCATGAAACGTTTCTGTTGCCCCAAAAGTTCCCTCATGCAGTCAATCCCCTCTCCTCACTCCTGAACTCATTTTAAAGGCCACCCAGTTCTACTTTGAGTGGGAGCCAGGGTGCCACTCCAAGAATAGGAATTAGGGACCAAGGAGGGAGGCCATCCACTGCCAAGTGTGTCCCGGAGGGGCAGAGAAGAACGTCATGGCAAAGCAGAGGCTGGGCTCTTTAGAGGTGTTTCCAGGCTCTCTAGTCTCTAGAAAGGTGCTGTGTGGCTCAGTAAGAGGACACGTTCCATTCTCCCACCGAAAGGTGGATTCTGCTCATCCAAGCACAATTAAAGATGCCCATCTCTTGAAGCCTGTTCCGGTATCAGAGGAGTTTCGGAGGCAGGAGCTTGAACTTCAAGAATGCAACCTTAGGGAGGCTCCCATAACTCTGAGCCTGTTTTTTCATTTGTACAATGGGTTTCCTCCAGGGATAAAGTCAACTCATCCTTCGGGATTCACATTAACCTGGACTCCACAGTCCCGCCCAACAGGCAGCAGGCAATGTGGATCCAGAACTTTTAGGACTGGCAGTCTGCAGGTCAGTTCCAAGGAGTTGTTAAGGGTTTTTGAGAGACTGGGTCCAGGGAGGCAGATTTCCTTGTGAATAGGGTCCCCTTTCTGTGGAATCCCAGAGGACTACTGGTTATCCTGCTGCAGCCAGGACTCGAACCTACCCGTCTTCCAGAAATGACTTGTATTTAGTGTTAAGAAGCAATATTTGGGGGAAAATGCTAAGTTTTCAAACACATGGGTTTTATTTTCTACACTTGAATTACCATCTAAGTGCCCTAGAGAGAGACTGCCAAGCCCAAGCACTTTTACTTTGAGAATGAGAATCATTACAACTTAGACTTACAGAGTTTTTGCCAGTGTTTAAGAGCATCTTTTCATTCCATTCTTAAAACAATCCCATGAGGCAGGAAGGATAGGTATTATCCTTAACGGAGAAAATGAAGACTTAAAGGCATCACATGACTTGCCTAAGGTCTCATGGTGTGGAGAGCAGAGCTAGGATCAGACAATTCTGAGTCCTGAGTGGCTTGGAGCTGAGTCACTTTTCAGGCTCGTTAATCTCAAGCCATCATCCACGGAACTGTCTTCACTCAGCATGACTGAACTAGCAAACCTGGGAAGGAATACATTATATATTGTAATCCTGAATGCACTTAAAAATATATAAATTGAAACAATCACCTCACTTTGTGCTACAGGTATTTTCAGATTTTTCTACTAGATTTCATTGAAAACTACTGATCATGACTTCCTAAATTGATTTCATGATTCATTAAAATGTTGACTGGCAGTTTGAGAAATCAGCTTTAGAACACTCAGATTACAAGGGTTTACTTATTTAGGCAAATTTACAAGAAAGCTGGACTTAAAAATTTCCTTCTTGGTTTACCTTTGCTTTTAAATAAAACCTGCACACTTGTTCACATTATTTAAGGATGAGGCATCAAAAGGTTTCTCTGGCACACTACTCATACTTCACCTAGAGATACTTCTTGCTCTGGAGTGGACTTCAGGCATTTTCCACTTGTCTTTGGAGAACTCCGCAGCGGCAGCCTTCTCACCAGTCCCCTAATCTCGAGTGCTTGCATCAGGGATGGGCAGGTGCCTCAACCTGGCCACTCAGGTGCTTCAGGGGACTTGCTGGAGCTACTGGCAAAGAAGGTATTTTGTTGTTGTTTTTAAGTAACTACCTGGAAGTAACGTGGGATCCTAGAGGGGGCTAGAGGGTGGGGGCATTTCAGGCTCCGGGTGGAGAAAGCTTGCTGGAGAATGGCGTCCATATATCTGAAAGCGGATATTCTGAATCTAGAGACTGTTAGGATCCTCTGGCTCCGGCATTTGCTAGACTCCGTTAGTGTTTCATGGTTTTATGCCTAATCTGACTTCTGTAGCTGTAAAAGCATCCTAATGTATTCTTTCATAAAAATATCGATAAATTATTGAATAAGAAATATGTAAGGGCTTTTAAATTTTGTCAATTATCTGAAGAAAACAGAACCAGCACTCAGCTACCAAAGGACCTATGAGCAACCAGCTACCAAGAACACGCACAGTGGCATCACCTGTGTCCTTGGGGCCAGAAGGGAAAACATACTACTTGTGACCTCGAATCTTATTTTACCCTCCCTAAATGGGGTGTCACCTGCCCCAGCGTGATGTGTATAGTTACCTATGATTGATTATACCTGTAATAAATTCCCTATGGATGCAATTTCTCCTTCACCTTTTCCTTTCTGAGCTTCCCTGTGTATTAAAGACTGGTCCGGATGCCTTCCAGTTTTTAATCACAGTGCAGTGCTCTGAAAACCTCGCTACAAAGGGACCAGGGACCAGTGCCTTAGACTAATCTGATTAGTGTTGGCTAAAGTCTCAGTGGGCCTTCTGGTAGGCTGAGGGAACACAGCGTACTCGAGATGGACTTGCTTAGAGCTCTGTCAAGTATGGAAAGTGCACTTGACCTGACTTGCATTGCTTTGGCCCCATGTCTGCTTGCTACCTCCCCCCCTCCCCCACCCGGTCACTGCATGAGGCACCCTCCTTTGATTTCCTGGGCTGCCTTTGGCCCTCTGCCTCCCCAGCATTTTCTATGGTGCCTTCTCTTTTGACACTTGGCATAATGCCTTCTGCTCTCTGCTTGAGGTCTAGTCCGTGGAAACATCGGGTTTCAGTCAGAGAGGTTCATAGAATGTACCTAACGTGGCGATGTCTTCAGCTGTTGATGCTCTCACTTGAGAGGAACCAGTTTCTCGGTCGGGTTCTGGCTTTAATAATTCAGGGACTCAGGCCTGCAGACGAATGCAGCATTTAGCGGTTGGTTTGATGGACCCATAGCTGGTTCGGTCACGCCAACTAGGATTGCTGTTACAGTGGATGAAGGCGTACCTGGTTTGTGCTACCATTACACATCCCGTACGTGAGGCCTGCTCCTTGGCTGGAGCTTGGGAACATGCGCCACACTTGCTGCCCGGTTCCTCATAGCAGCACTGCCTGGGTTCAAATCCCAGCTCTGCCCTTGCCAGCTGTGGGACCTTGGACCAATAATCTTAGTTTCCCCATCTGTAAAATGGCTGTGGTAATAGCATTGGGTTATTATAATGAAGATTTGGTTCATTAATACACAGAAAGCACAAACAGAACCTGGCACACACCAAGTGCTCTGTGCTCGCTGGTCAGTGTTCTTACTCGGGGACACGCAGAGTCTGGACTCAGAGGTGCTCACTTGTCCCCATGTTGGGTTCTGACTGTGGGCACTGCTAGCATCTCCTAGGAGCAAATGGCTGCATGTTACCCCTTAAGACCTATAAGAGCCACTTAAGTCCTGTAACTTACTAGGTACTAAAAATGCAATAAGAAATTGTAGTTTTGTTTGTCGTACTTTTTTGTCCTGGATACTGCTTGAAAAAAAAAAGTGGGCTACTAAACTTGGAACACTTGTCAAGTTTATAGTGGGGCCCATGCATACATGTAGTTAGCACATTATCAACAGAACTTTAGATTTAATCCTATATAATATGTAAGCTATTTTATTTCTGCCATTGAGTTCCTGCACTAATGTCATTATATTGAATGCCATTCATCAATACAATTACATTTTACGATTGTAAATAAAGAATGTCTAATCTTTTTCTTTGAGGTATTCGTCAGTCAAAAGCAAGTATTTTCAAGGAAGGGGTTACAGCTCTCATTTTTCAGTTATGAGGGAGAAAGTAAAATGTCCTAAGATTTGAACCAGACATCCAGATCAGCCAGAAATGGTTTCACAATGGCAAATAGGTCATTTCCCTAGAAAGTAAACTAATTTTATGTGGAAAAAAGTTGTGACAAAATGTAACCTAAGATCCTTATTTTCAGCATACCAAATCTGATGCAGAAACCGTATGTGTTAGAAGTCACATATTAGTAACTTCTATTAAGGAGAACTATTTAACTTCTACACAAGAACCCAGGAAAACGAAGCTGGGCTCCACAGTTACGGTGGAACCTTATGGATGTTATTTAACAGAAGGCTGATGTGTGAAGCACTTAAGCACAGGAATAGAGACATAGAAGAGCTCAGGAAACACTGGCTATTACATTATGTGGAAAAATACAGGCCCCCGAATTAGCGAATTTTAAAGACAATTTGTATCAACTATAGTTAAAACCAGGCAGCCGTTCTCAGGACTGTGATAAAAAATAATTTAGAGGTACCTGGGGGGCGCGGTCTCCTGACTCCTGGTTTCAGCTCAGGTTGTGATCTCGGGCTCCTGAGATTAAGCCCCCACGCCAGGCTCCAAGCTCAGGGCAGAGTCTGCTTGTTTCTCTCTCCTTCTTTCTCTCTGAAATAAATGAATCTTTAAAAATAAATAAAATCCCTCTCTCCCTCGTTCACCCCACAAAACCAGCTGGTGGAAGACCCATTCCTCTCTTCATAAGATAGTATGTGGGAGGTGGAGGGGACACGGAATCCTCCTGCCAAAATGGCAAGTGACTTGAAGTGCTATGTGTAGGGATGGAATTTTCTGCCTCAAAATTTTTTAGGACTCTTCAACGCTCATTCGGAATATTCTGCTGAAATTCATCATCTAGTGTGAAGATCTTGTTTAGACTTCGGCTACATGTCCATCTCTGTAAAAGGACGTTAGGTAAGCTTTCAAAAGATCAAGAGAGAACTCCACAGAAAGGCAGCAGTTCCTTTTGTCCGCATGCCGAGACACTCCTTAATCAGCCAACAAGTCTATATTAGAACTTTATGAAGTGGCGGGAAGTTGAATTTTGATGTGGACGTTTGCCCTCAGCAGGGACGCAGTCACTGGCTGGTGTTTCCAATCTGAAGCAGGGGGAGGTGGGGCTGGGGAAGGATAAAAGGCGGCAGGCAGCTACCTGCAGACACAAGGGTGAGGTGAGCATTCCTTGAGTCAGGGAGAAATCATTGTTGAATCCCAACCTGAGAATAATGGAATTTCCTCAAACATTAACATGCACACTCGATGATGCTTTTTTGTAGCACTTTGGGTAAATCAGTCAGTCCCATTTAAAAAAGGACCAGAACGGCTTGCATTTTGGGTTCCCGTGTTGATTATTCTTGGGCCATTGTTTTCCATGTGTGCGATCAACCATACCCAGAAAGCTCATGTTATGACCCCACCTATCAATGCTGACCAGGGTAAAGGGCACAGAAGGCTACTGTTACCAGCTGGGCCTGGACACCTACTGAGTGCATAACCCTTGACCATGCGCTTCCCCTAATGTTACCTTGATGTACCTAGCCGCCCATTCTATGGAACTTGTCTGTTTCCAGAGGGGGCCCACTGGGCGTAGAGGAATGTTATTTGAAATACGGCCCATGAAGCAGGGCTAGTCTGTGAGGAGTACAGAAGATAAGCATCTAGAAACTTCCATTGTAATCTGACGGTGCTGTAACATCCAAGCACCTGATTCTGTATTCTGTAGAAGTGTTTGTTCACAACACATTGGGGGGTAAAAACCGTCCCTCTCCTCACATACCATGCTGCCTGGGAGCTTGGGCCACTTGGCAGAAAACAGGCCTTGGACACTGCCAGACCTGGGTTCAAACACTGGTGAGGGCACTTTCTAGAAGTAGGACCCTGCACAAGCACTACACCTTTTTGAGTCCCAATCTCCTTATCAGGAAAAGGAGGCTAATCCTGATGGATCAACTGTGGCCGAGGCAGGAGCAATGACCGGACGGTTCTCACGCTGTCCGGGCTCTGAGTACCTTCACGCATTCACTCACCACTCTCCATCATCCTCTGTGAGGAGTATTACCACCACCACTACCATTTTACAGTTGAGGGGATCAAGGCACAGAGAAGTTAAATAACCGGTCTAGGTCACATAGCCGTAAGTAGCAGAGGAGGGATTCAAACT
>CM052896.1:115180428-115245381 GCA_028534135.1 Potos flavus | reverse complement strand
TTTTTTTTGTTTTTTTTTTTTAAAGCAGCACAAGCACACAAGTGCACGCATAATCCCAGATAATATCCTTTACAGAATCCCAAAATATAGAATAGGTAAAGCGGAGTTTGTGACAGAAGGGTGGAGGGCCCGCAGCTGGCTTCCCAGACTTCTCCATGACAGCACCCTTGCTCTGCCCTGCCAGGACCCAAGGTGAAAATCGTAGGCCTGAGGAACAGTCTGAAAAGCTACCTTCAGAAATCTTTCAAAATTAATATTCAACATTCTTCAAAGTTGTAAGTGAGAGAGGCTGGAGATAAACTGGATATCAGCGTCATGTAGAAAAGAAGGTCTGCATCGTCCTAGGAGAACATGATTTCTAAGTGTGAAGGACAGATGTACTTAAAGTGGAAACATTCACAGCTTGGACCCCAACCAGCTGTGATGTGGGGGACACCCTGAGCCTTTCTGGGCCTCCGTTTCTTTGCTTGTGAACTGCAGGCACCAAATTAAGTTACCTTTCAGGGTTTCTTGCAAGTAAGACACTTGTGCTTTTATATGGTTCTGTGAGCTGCCTCTTCGGGAAACTTGGGGGGGTGGAAGAGACACCTGGGGATGGGCGAGGAGACGGCAGGAGCCGTCTGTAAGCAGAGAGGCACCCGGCACGGCCCCAGGATGCAAAGGCTCGTGAAGCTGCAGGACAGCGGGAGGCAGCAGGACTCGGTGCGCCTGAAGAGTAGCCATGCCGACCTCAGTGACAGAGGCCAGGAGCGTCAGCAGCCTCAAGGCCAGCAACCCCGCCACAACACTCAGAAAGCAGAGGGCTGGGGGATAAGCAAATGCCAAGTTTTGTTTGAATGAAGAGCACCTTTCAGGATGGATGGAGTAAAACACACATAGTCAATCTTCACTTTGGAAGAGCGAACACCATTGTGAAATTCCACGTATCACTTTGAGGATGACTTTATGTCTACTCAACATTGTCAAGTTTGATCGCTTTCATTCCAAAGCTTAAAAAAGTGAATTCAGGGACACTGTTAATGACCATCAAAAGCATAACCAGCATCCATGTTCACAGGAGCGAGCTATGCAGACTTTTGTTCAGGGTGTAGATAAAACTTTAAGGGTGAACGTCCAGTACAAATAAGAACATCCATTATTTGAGGCTTGTCTTACACCTAAATTTCATGGTGCTTTAAGATTCTCAGGATGGAACCCACATATTCCCATGTGTATCTGGTGCTTTGGTGTAAGGAATGTTCCAAATCCATGGCCGATCTGGGGAAAAAACAAACAAAACACATTATAGATGTATAATATTTACTCGAACAGGCAGGATTACAAAAAATTCACTTACCCGATAGGATAAAACCACCCACGTGTCAGAGTCTACACATTAATAACGCCTCCCCTCTTTTTAAAGATTTATGAGTGAGTGCGCGTGAGCACAGGTGGGGGTGCGGAGGGGGAGAGAGAATGAATCCCAAGCTGACTCCGCGTTGAGCCAAGAACCCAAAGTGAAGCTCAATCTCCCGACCCTGAGATCGCAACCTGAGCCAAAACCAAGAGTCGGACGCTTAACCAACTGTGCCACCCAGGCACCCCCGTAAGAACCTTTTCTGAACCAACCCCAGACAACAGCCCATTTCAGACAGTGGCTGTTGGCAAAACTTTGTGCTAAGACACAGGCAAGTGAACGGTGGAAGCAGGCCAGCAGAAACCAGGGTGTACGTCCTGGCTTGTCGCTTACATTGACCAATCACTTCGCCTCTGTCAGCCTCAGTTTCCTTCTGTGTACCTGACTGTGGTGCTGTCAGGAGGGGTGAGATAAACGCACGTAGTGTCCGAGAGCATCCGGCAGAGAAAGAACCTCCCAAAGGGCAGCTATGATTCAGCTATTTTTCAACTCTGGAGAAACCAACAGTAACAGATGGCACACTGCTCTCAGCTGGTCACGGTCACGTGTAATCAAGAGGCCCAGGGTCACCTCCATGAAATGGTTTTGTTCTGTTCCTTAAGGCTAATAACTGAGGAGGCACGAAGGTCTCTGTATAATGACTGCAGACCGATGGCGAAGCGAGGAGCACGCCTTGGTACGACACGACGGAGAGCACACTGAAGATCTAGGCTCAGGTCCTGCCCTTGCCCTTCTCTGCAAACTCGGGAAAACACTGGGATCTTGGCCTCGGGTTCCTCGGCTGTGAAATGGGAATTAGCTACATAAGCAACCTCTCAGGAGGACTGTGAAACATAAACAAGAACACCCGTGGAAGTTCCTGGCCTGTTGTAGGTGATCGATAAACATGACCCGCCCTAAACTGGGGCTTCAGAAATTGAAAACATCTGATCACTTTTACCATGCATCACTACTGCTGGAATCAAACCAATTCAGAAGAACCACAACAGTATGGGTAGGGTGTGAATACCGTGCGAGGGTTAAGACTCGAGCCCCATGTAAGGGTCCTGACAAGGAGGAGAGCGACGACAGCTCCGAAGGGGGGTGCTTAGCGTGAGGCAGCCACGCAGCAGGGGCGCTGAGAGGGAGCACCCGCGGAAGCAGCTGCCCAGCACTGCCCAGCCGCTCTCGGGGAAGCTCTCTCCTCTTCCCGAACGGAGGCAGATGGCAGCTCGGAGGGCGGCCTGGCAAACAACGGGAGGCTCTCCTCACCGTTGCCGGTGTGGGATAACGGCAGTGCAAGCACACGGACAGCAGCACCCGGCCGGACGCGCAGGGGAAGGAGGCCAAAGATGGCAACAAGTCAGCAGAAGCCCGTTCCCTTGTCTTTGGCCTTGAGATGGTGCGGAAGCCTGAAGCTAGCTTGTTCCACAAGTCGGTGAGAGAGCCATAATCCTGGGCCTGCGCGACATGCTCGCTTCATAAAAGGTTGAAGGTTCGGCAGCGCTGGAGACTCCCCACAGCTCCCCACCGGCCTGAACAAAGCACGCGCTCTCTTCCACGGGGAACACGGTCTTCTGTGGGCGGACTTCCTCCATCTTTTCCTGCAAACTGCTCCGTTGGGTAACACCAGCTCTACTTCATCCCCAAGGTAAAGGACACTCCGATCCTTGCCACGTGAGGAGCTGCTAGATTCCTCCCCGAGGCAGGGTTCGTGGTGCAAACACCCGCCGGTCAGCCAGTAACTTCGAGACCACCACTGCATTCACTCCTCTCCCTCCCAATTAGCCGACGGTGACCATGTGCACTGGCAAATCCCTGCACACACTGCTGGCTAAATGAGCGAATGCCTGTACCCACGGGCTGACCATGTGCCCCACGGGCTGACCATGTGCCCCACGGGCTGACCATGTGCCCCGCCCGCTGCAAGGTTCACCACCACCTTGGGGAGAGACACAAAAGGGCTCACAGGAAGGCAAGAGGTGGTTGTGACTCTGTTGTCTTTTCACCATGACTGGAAGTCAGCATTAACACTTACTGGCTTAGACGAAAGCCTGTTTTAAGCAATCCTCCTAAATTATCCCATGAAAGAAAAACTTGCCTCATGAAACAGTCCTGCATATATCTGACGTATCTGTCGAGTGCTGGCTACATGCCAGGTACTCTGCTCGCCAAAGCTGAGGTCCTCTCAGTTTCCAGTCCAGGGCGGTAGACGGACCGGCAGGCAGGCCGTGGTGCCGGAATTCTGAACTTCACGGCGTCATCGAGGTGCTTCCCGCACACGGCTGACGTGCGAACTGTGGGAGCCTTTCCTCAGAGCTCACCGCAAGGGAGCTTGTTGCAGTGGGTCTGGGCTGGGGCCTGGCATTACACATTCTAAGTTCTAACAGTGATCTTAACGCAATCAGACTTTGAGATTAGAGACTAAACGGGATGAGCGGGTTTTTCCCGTGATACAATGGAAGGATTTAAACCAGGAGTGTGACATGATGTGAGGCGCATGGCAGCAGGGGAGAGGATGTCCAGTGGGAGGGGACGTCACCAGGCAGTGCCGTCTAGATGAGACACAGTGAGGCCAACATTAAGGCCATGGCTGGAAGGCTGGGGATGAGGGGACAGCTGAGGGGTTTTATCTGTGTCCATGCCATGTGTCCCCGTGGTCGGTCAGTTGAGGACTGCGTGCATCTGACATCTCTAACTCTAGAACTCAGCCCTCTGTGGGGAAGGTGGCATAGTGTGATGGTAAAGGGGGCATGGACATGGCAGACAGGCTGCCCATGGGGACCTGACCAAGTTGACCTGAGTGCTTAGGTTCCTTGTCTATAAAGTAGGGGTTATATTAGAACTGGTATCATGGGGGCTGTGAGGAGTCAATAAATTCAGGTCAAGTGCTCACAGCAGTTCCTAGCACGTAATGAGTACTTATTGAGTACTTACATATTACAATTACATATACAGCTAATTAGCTTAGTTCTAGACATTTAAAACTTAAATTGAGTGCTAGCTGCTATAATATTATAATCACCACCACCCTCAGCTCACACTGGGTGAGGACTGTCATTATCCTATATGCTGTGTAGGTCCCTCAGGTTTTTTTAGCAGCCAGACAAACCCAAGTACAATATCCCATTCTACTTAGCCAGGAAATAAGCTCTTTCCTCTAATCCTCTAAGAAGCGGCCCTTGTGTTAAAGAGTTAGGACTTGGACCCCCATGTCCAAACACCCGTACACACATTTCCCACTGTTTTCAAGGGAACTTGATATCCTACCTATAGAAGCCACTGCCTGTCACCTGAGCAATCACCTTTAATTCCTTCCTTGTATCAGGCACAAACTGTGTATATGGCGTGTGTGTGATCCCAAAGAGATGAACTAAGGAGATTTCTGATGCTACTTTACTTTAGCCTACTCTGAAATCCACAGATGTATAAAAGACTTGCCAGCTTGCAATACAAAGGAAAGCTCTGAAATATTTTACACTGGGTTACTGACCTAATAGAGATGCAATCTTTGGTAACTGTGATACCAGTGTTACCTGAAACCCATTAACACTCTTTTCTGTGAAGATCTCCCATTTTAATCTGTGACTAAAAAAAGCACAAGAGAACAATCTATCCAGTGGGAGGAAGAATAATTCAAATTGCTAAAAACCAAGTACTGATTTCAATATCATCTGATAAAATTACTTTACTTTGATAATTCTAGATTTCCTAAACGTTTCTGTTGACGAAGTAATTTTAAAAGCTAAGCTGGAAGTTTGGTGTCAGCCTTCTGTTTGTACTATGAAACAAAAATAGATTTTATTAAAGGAGATGATCAAAATCATATCTAAAAACCTCTTCTGGTTCTCTCATTAAAAAAAAAAGTCCTGATTTCTAAAGATCGTTCAAAAACTGCTCCTTGAAAATTAAGCATATCAACAATGATTTTAAGTGATTTACTTCTTTTGCATTTTCTTTGGATTAGAAAGTTGAATCAGCTGTTGTCCTTACAAAAATACTTTATGAATCTGGTCTCTACTATTTAGCAATAATTTTGACTGGTCTAGACTGAAGTTTATTCTGATACTATCTAAATTCAAGGAATTATTTCAAATGAATCAAGCAGCGGGGGGAATGGTTAAATTACCTGGGAACCAATGGTTTAAAGCACTTTAGAGAGTTATATACACTACATATATGTTAAATCTAGATCACGTGTATCTCATGCGCCAGCCAGGTTTTAATGACCTTGCCTACTGAGCAATTACATATACAGCTAATTAGCTTAGTTCTAGACATTTAAAACTTAAATTGTAAAATACACGAAACCTGCAAAAGATATACACAATGTGGCAGATACCACCTTAACCAATTGATCAATACTGACTTCATCAGTGATCAGGCAGATTTTCTCATGTGACTCCTTATACGATGCACTAAGGACAACAACATCTCTTCTGTGGTGTTCTTGGCAAAAGTGCATAACCTGGATCTATTTATGAGAAAACAGTAGACAAACCAAATACACAATGTCCCTCACTGTCTATAAAATAACTAGCCTGTGCTCAGCAAAGTGTCAGTATCATAAAACACACAAAATTTCTTGTGGCACTATTCCAAATTAATGGAGACTAAAGAGACTGATGAACAAATGTGACATGTCACCTGAAACTTCCCTTTTGTTATAAAGGACATTATTGGGACAACAGATGAAATCCAAATAAATTCTGTAGATGATAGTATTCAATCAATGTTAATTCCTGATTTTGGTAACTGTATTGTGGCTATGTAAGAGAATGTTTTTAGGGACACCTGGGTGGCTCAGTGGGTTAAAGCCTCTGCCTTCGGCTCAGGTCATGATCCCAGGGTCCTGGGATCGAGCCCTGCATCGGGCTCTCTGCTCAGCGGGGAGCCTGCTTCTCCCTCTCTCTCTGCCTGCCTCTCTGCCTACCTGTGATCTCTCTCTCTCTGTTAAATAAATAAAATAAAATAAAAAAATCTTCGAAAAAAAAGAGAATGTTTTTAAGAAATATATATTGAAGTATTTAGAGATTGCAAACATCTTGTTTACAACTTCCAAATGGATCAGAAAAAAGTTAACACGAGAAAGTAAGATTATGTAAGTATTATAAAGGGGAACCTGGGTGAAAAGAATATGGGAATTCTTTGTACTCTTCTTAGAACGTTTTTCTAAATCTGACATTATGTCAAAAAATTCAAAGAAAAGAATACTAGAGTTGACCTGAACAACATGGGTTTAACTGCAGAGGTCTACTCACACGTGGGTTTTTTTCTGCAATAAAATACATACAATACTTAAGTGTATTTTCTCTTCCTTATAATTTTCTTAATAACATTTTCTTTTCTCTAGCTTATTTTATTGTAGGAATAAAATATATAATACAGATAATATACAAAATATGTGTTAACTATTTAGGTTTCTGGTCAACAGTAGGCTATTAGTAGTTAAGTTTTTGGGGAGTCAAAGTTATATGCAGATTTTCAATTGCACTGGGGGTCACTGTCCCTAACCTCAGCATCGTGCAAGGGCCAACTGTTTACATATACCATGTATATTTAAAAACAGCCCAGATCACTTAACATAACTAAGGTCTCTGAAGCTCTGTACTTCAATTATTCTTAAATTTGACATATAACTTACTCTTTAAGTCCAAATAAGATAGGCTTTACTTAACCTTACCTCGTTTTACCTGCTTTATAGTATATCAGAGAATACAAAGAATATAAGCTAAAAAGGGAGTACGAAGCAGATGTCTCTGGCACATAACAGCTCAGGAGAGATCACATACTGGTCTATTTCATTCTTTTCAGGCTCAGGGTCACACAGCAAGTGGGACATACGGAAATAAGATTTAAAATGTTGGCGATTTTGCTTTATAAAAGATCACATCACATCACATCAGATGGGTAATGTGTTGAGGTGGTAACAAGGTTTGAGGGAGGCACGTGCCACACATTGAACACCCAATCATCACACTTATGAACTACAAAAGGATCTAAAAGATTTCCTTTAAAACTACAACTCCTATTAGTCAAATGGGATTGGTTAGGTATAACTTTTCAGGTGAAGAGTAATTTAAACTCCCTAAGGCCAGGGATTTGTGTTTGTCTTATTCACGGACACATTCCAAGGACCTAGACAGTGTCTGCACACAGCAGTAATACACCTATGGAGAGAGCAGATAAGCAGCAAGTACTGTGTAAAGCAAGGTATACCTGCAGCTGTGTCTGTTTTGCTTTATTATTTGATCAATTTCTTGGTTTCAGGATGTTTGCCGGTATCTTGTAATAAACTGTAATTTGTTCACAGCAGTATATTCCTTTGCTAAGCTTTCTGTAGAGTCCTCAGATTTTAAAAAATAACGAGCAAGAGCTTATACATGTTACAGTGGTTTGAAAATCATTTTCAAACAAAGTGCTTTTGAAATGTTCTTAACTACTCACTTTCCCCAAATCTTAGTAAGACGCCTTTCTTCTAGTCCGTAGGAGTGCCCCAAATGCTGGCTACATATGAGCTGGTGTGACCCGAGTGACTGGCGCCGTTCTGCATGCTACTGAAGCAGTGTGGACACGAGGCTCCAGTCTCTCTTGTAAGTGTCTTTCAAAGGAAATGTATAAACCCAGAAAACTCCACTAAACAGTGGAAAACATTCTGTTTGCTGGCCAAATAAAAGACTCATCATCACACAGTCTAAGATACTACGCAGTTGTAAACTTTTAAATTCTCGGGAATGCTTTTTCTATCAGAACTGAAGGAACCTCAGGATATTTTTAAGGCTCCTCTATCTCTTTCATTCTTGCTTTCAAAGTCCTTTGGAGATTACGGTTAAATGGAGGAGGTGGAATTCCAGCCAAGGTTCTGGGCTGGGGGTGGAAAGTACACACCCCAAGGCCAGACCACAGGAAGTCAAACTCAGTCAGTCCAAGGTCCAGTCCAGCCGTCCCCACCACCACTAAGCTTACTCAGAACTCAGGTTTGAGGAGGGAGGAAAAAAAAAAAAAAAAAGGAACACGAACAGACAGGAGAAAAAACAAAAGTACAGTATAAAGCTGGAAGGTGGAAGGAGAGGTTTTCACTGTCAGGGTCTGTGACACTGGGTGGGTTCAGGGACTGTCCTGCGCAGGCCTTAGGCTCTTTTCATTTTCAGCTCAGCAAGGGGGGAAGGGGAGAAAATGAACATCGGTCCATTATTACATGCCAGGAACTGAACTGGATATTCTAAATAACAGAAACAACAGCTCACGTTTATTGACTGCTAACTCTGCACCAGAAGACCGTGTTACTCTTCAACAAACTCTATGAAGCAGGCACTCTTACTTTCCTATTTTACAACTAGAGACATTAAGGCCTAAAGAAAGAAAGTAACTGCCCGAGGTCACTTAATAAGTTGCAAAGTTGGCACACAAACACAGCCTAATTCTAAAGCACTATTTTTCATTTGTACGTGCAGGGAGGGTTGTGGGGGGCACTGATTCTCTGAAATTCTGATAAAACCGATATAATCTTGCCAGTGAAAAATGAAGATGCGTAAATATACAGCAAATTTAGAGGACTCAAATATACATAGCTTGGAAAGAAGGAAAAAAAGAACACTTCTTTAACGTGTTAAATTATAATTATAATTAATAAATAATAAATTATAATTATACGACTGATTATAGTTCTAGAAAGCCCCTTGCCAGAGGCTGCCGCACACCAGGCAGCATGAGACTGCACGGACACATCCAACAAAGTTAACACCACCGAAGAAACAGGGGAAGGTCTGGTTGACCACCAAAACCAGAAAGGGCAAGGGAGGGGAGGGGAGTAGCTGGGACCCATCTAGCACTGTCCAGGGAAGAAAGGGACCCAGTGGGCAGAGCTGACTCTGTTAGGGAATCAGATTCTGGAATATTAATGCGATTATGTCATTAAAACTTTCCAAACAAAACGCAAATTTTCCCTGTTCAGACTCAGAATTTACTCAAACATCATTGACTATAATCTGGCTATCTGTGAAGGCATCTACCTTCCACTGGAAAATATGCTGATTGTAATAGACCTTTTGCCATTTTAAATTAATAAGCATGTCTCGATTTTACATCTGCTCCTGTGTGAGTCTGGTAAGTGTGAACTTGCTTTAAAGACAGACATTCTAGGGCTAAGACAAGTACAGCCTGTGGGGCTGGGACAGACCTGAGATGGAGCTGGTCCCACTCATGCCGGCCAGCTTTCCTCCAAAAACACCATGAACCTGAGCCAATGTTCTAATGACTTTCTATTATGAAAAATTCTTGTTCAGTGCCTTTAAGAAACTCATAGTCTATAGGGCAGCCTGGGAATCTCCCCTTTAAGAGGATGACAGGTGTTTGTGAAGTCAAATTGTTTTCATCAAAATATTAAGCCATTATTTGTCATCTTCACTTCCTGTGAGCGTATAGAGGCTTTGTGATGGGATATTGCAACAGAGCAGCTATGAGAATTCAGTGGTCTTCATTAACCCAGAGAGTAAAGAGGTCTGCCTGCAAAAATTGTAAATAATGCCACCTTCCTCACTTGTTTTGTACAATAGTAAAAAAAACAAACCAAAACAAAACAATATGTGTGTATACACACACACACACACACACATACATATAACATATATGTATATGTATGTATATATATATGATAGTTTTATTACTTTTAAAAACTAACATAAAAAATTCTTGGTTTTAAGGTCTAATATAGCAAATCTCAATAGATACAAAAACCCATGTGAGTAAAAGCTCCTTGTGGTCCTTAATAATGATAAGGGTGCAGAGGGGTTCCTGGACCAACCAGTTTGAGAATGAGGGCTCATAGTGGGCTCTATGTCCAGACAGGACAGAGAAGGGGCCTCTGCAAACCTGCATTTCCAAAGTATTCCGTGAGCCAACCTCCCATTGAGAGACCGACGGGTCCTTCTGGGCACTGTTTCTGTTTCATACGTAACACCCATGATCTCCCTTCATGTGTGTCCTACCTTTATTTCCATACAGTTCTGGAGGCAGGTCAAATGGTACAGGAAAGGCGGCCACTGGCTCCTTGCTCCCTGAGAAGAATTTCTGTTTTACTTTGAAGCTGTCCAGGCCCTGCAAACACACAGACGGCATCTATGATTCCACCCCTTTATCTGAAAAAGATCTCAAGAAGCAGTTATAGCTGTATGGTACTCACAGCAAAACTGAAGTTATTTCAGAGCTATTTTCAGTGTTTGATAGGTCAGATATATTTATAACTCCCCTAAATTAATCTTCCCTAAAAATAAGAGGTTCAAATTTTAAAAATTAAATTATAACAAAGTTCACAGAAGTTTAATAAAGGAAATAAGAGAGAAAACAATTTTGGATACCAGAGCCCATTTCTCCTAACCACTATGTACAGTTTGCAAGGAGTGTGTAGAAGACACTGTATATAAATAATTTCAATATTGCTATAGTAACAGGCTGCTCACTCTGGTGTAAGAATAAAAGTTGCCTTCATGTATAATGAAAGTGTTCCAATATAATGTGATAGGAATATAAAAACAAAAACTCTTCCAGACTCACAAAATGGGAGGTTTATTCCAAGAACTCAGAATAGGGTATTATTTTTAGATCTTAACCAGGGTACAAGTTAAAGTTCTGTATCTCAGCTGATGTAGAGAACCACTCACTGCCTTCTAGGACCTTTACAGCAGCTCAGGTGCTTAATACGTGAGCCTCATTTTCCCCATGCCTCCACACATTGATCCTCCTCTTCTGATCTCCCTTGGTGGGTCATCCCAGCACCTTGTCTGCAAGTCACTCTGTCTCCATCCCTTCTGTCCACCCATCCAAACACATACCCTCCATAACCTAAATACCCACACATCGAACAGTGCTAATGTCCTTGGAACCCATACGAAAACGTGAACTATAGTTCTTAATCTTGATGATCACATAACTGAGTAGGGGAAGCTGCTTGTGGGCATAGTGTAGGACATGGTAAGAGTCGGGGTTATGCTGATCTGGGCTTCAGGCAAGCTGGTTCCTACATTGCTCTGGCATTCGCTGAGCTGCGAGAATGGCTGATACTTGCATTTGTTCATTCAACACTTTCTTTCTTTTTTTTTTTTTTTAAGATTTTATTTATTTGTCAGAGAGAGAGAGATCACAAGTAAGCAGAGAGGCAGGCAGAGAGAGAGAGAGGGGGAAGCAGACTCCCTGCTGAGCAGAGAGCCCGATGCGGGACTTGATTCCAGGACCCTAGGATCATGACCTGAGCCGAAGGCAGCTGCTTAACCAACTGAGCCACCCAGGCGTCCCTCAACACATCATTTCTTGAGTGCCTCTTTGGTGTCAATGACTGCCTGAGAGGTAACAAAGATGTCATTGTCCCTGTCCTCACGGGGTACAGAGTCTAGTGGGGAGATGATGCATTTATAAAAGTGAGATAATTACGTAATTGTGATGACCAATATGAAGAAAAACAGAAGTACTAGAAGAGAGGATAGCAGACCTGTTTTAAATGAGGAGGGTAAGGGGTGGGGGTGGAGGATGGTCAATAGAAGCCTCCCTAAAAAAATGACATTTTAATTAGACCCTGAAAGAGGAGTAGGGTTAGGAGAGGTGAGAGTGGAAAGAATATTCCAGGCAGAAGGAATACGTCTGAAAGGTACAGGGGTAGCAAAGAGCTTGCATGTCCCGGGAGCTAAAAACAATGGTTAGTGGGACACCTGGCCACTTATTTACTAGTCCTTAATTTCCTCATTTGTAAAATCAGAATAAAGCATCTGGATATCACCACCTTAAAATGTCTTTCACGTCAACACCTAGCGTTGATGCGCAGCTGGTGTTCAAGCAATGCTGAGCTGCAAACATAGGATAAAGGTATCTTGCCTCCTTCCTCTAGACTTTTCCATTAAACGAATCAATGTGCAAATGCTCTGCGCACATGAAGACCTACAGAAAGGTATGGGCGATGAAGAAAGGGCTAGCACTGATGAAGATAGGGATGAGAAACAGCAAAAGGCAGGTAAGTGATAAGCATCTGAATGCTACACAGAAAAGGAAGGAATGCCTTTCACCAATTTTGGGATAAGGAAAGACTGTAGAAAACATTATAGCTGGGCCTTGAGAGATTGGGATGATTTTGATAAACAGGGAGATGGCAGGAAAGAACATCAAGGGAGACCAGCATAAGCCAAGGCAGAGTTGTTAAAGCACAGAGCAGGCACATCAGGCAGATGGGAGTGAATGACCTACGTGCAGAAGGAGGGCTGAGAACACTCGAGAGAACCAGATGGAGGGGGTTTGAACAGGAAGCAGTATGGGTATCTGTGGCTTGTACCTATTTAACTGGGCCCAAGCCGAGGCCACAGGGACTCCGGATGGGCAGGTGGGCCATGTCAGAGGCATCAGGGTCGAGAACATCTTTCTGCTGAGTTCACTTGGTAAGATGTGAGCCTTGAGCTGCTGGGGGCTCTCACATACTTCAAAATAAACTCTGAAAATATGGCCCAAACCCCTGGATTCAGCTCTGCCTGAAGCAAGAGACTCACCCTCTGTGTTTGCCTTTTTTCTTACACTGTTTGAGTTGGTTATCTGTCACTTACAGCCCACGACACCACAAGACCCCAGTGATTAAAGTGTGTGGCCCTTACTTTGACATACGGTGAGGAGTTGCAGGTTTTTGAACCGAGAAGTTCTACTACAAAGGCAGACTGGCACAGATGAGAACAGATCCAACAGAGACTTGTTAGAGCCAGAAGACTGAGAGCTATTGACACACCAATGAGAGATGGATGAGTGAATGGTAATGGGGATACAAATATCAGCGTCATAACAAAAGTGGAGATACCAACCAGGTGAGTTCCGAGGAGATTGGGTCAGTGGAAAGGGAAGGAAATGGAATTGAGAGAGACTGAAGGAAAAACTAAAAACCAGGGATATGTGAGGGCAGAGGAGGAAGGGGGCAGAGAGACCAAGGGCACTCGAAGGGGGACACTGCAGCCCGCCCCCTCGCCCTCACTTCCTGTCACCCTGGGGAGGGCTGCTGGGCCATCTCCACAACAGTCAGCACTGGTGCCCCTCCTCACAGCTTACCTTCAACAAGTTCTGGATCGGAGGATAATCTTACCCTCTTCCTTGTGCGTATCGCTTATTTGCTGTGCGACTCGAGGTGAATTCCTTAACCTTTCTGGGCCCGAGTTTCCTTATCTATTAAATGGTATGCTGACAATAAGTTATTTAGAACGATGACTCGCGCATGGATGTATATTAGTATAGTATGTACATTCAGGATGTTGTGATGAAATTACTCCTATTTTACAAGGGAGGAGATAATATGGAGGTTAAATAGTTGCCCAAGGCCGTACAGCTATTAAGCGGTAAGGCTGGAAATCAAACCCTGCCTTTCTGATTGTTAGTCTTCTGTTCCTTCAACTAAGTGAACAAACAGTCTCACATTCACCCACCAGGAGCCACAACAAAGGAAGAAGTCCTTGAAAATTTAAGAGGTGATATTAAAGCAAACCAAATCAGGAGGAGCCAACTTCTGGAGACCCTGCTTCTTGACATTTGTGAAGAGAGGCCAGAGCTTGGAAAGGGATGTCATTTTATGACTATTAAATACTTTATGTGGACTTTGAGATAAAAACAACTTCCCTCTTCTTTGGCTCCTAGTCTATTTCTGTTATTTTCAAACGAATCATCACAAAGGACGGAGAGTCCTTATGGCCTGGCCCAGATCTGATGTCCCAATGTGCTCTGGCACACGCCTCTTCTGTGGTGTCTTACTTCACATAGAAGCAGCTCTGAGCCATCCGCATCTGACAGGAAGCAATATGCTTTCCTGAATGCCATTTCTGATCTAAATTCTAGGGTATTATGGGCGGGGGGGGGAAGGAGTACCACTTTTCCCTTCAATCTGGATGTCAAATAATTTGAAACTGTCGTCTAATTATCGTTATTTATAGATCACAGTGGTATCACTTGGCATTTCATAAAACAGAGAAAGGCACCCTCCCAGGCACAGATACTTAAAAAAACAGTTAAGACAACATATTTACAAAATGCCAGGTGAGAGGGTGGACATTTATCACACTTGAGAAATTATTGGCTTTTCCCTTCATCAGCTCTGGGAGGAAAAGAGCTATTATCATCATGACGGATTAAGTTTAGCGGCTTAGTTCCATCATAGAGAACAAGAAACATGTTCAAATCTCAGAGATATCACTTATTTTTCAGTTGCATCTGATTAGCATCCTCAAGCAGTAAAACCCTATATACAAGGCATCAGGTTTTCCTGGATAAAACAGTAATGGCGGTGAGCCTTCTAGAAGGAGCACACTTAATCAAAGATGGACTAAGGACAAGGAAGCGAAGTACAGGGAGGTGGCTGTCTTGTCCTTCCTATAAGGTGGCATATGATCAACTGTGTTTCCAGGTGGAGGCCGAAAAGCTTCATGGAGGAGAGTAAGCCCAAGAGGCCCAAGAAGGGTGGGTTTCTGATAAGCAAAGGGCTGTGTCGATGGGGGGACACTCAGAGGAGGAAAAGGAACAGCATCCCGTCACCATGGGTGTGACGTCAAGATTTCGACCTCTGCCTTCTGCCTTCTGTCGAACTGCTTGATCCCCGAGTTGGTGCTGCTACTGCTAGCTGCTCCGGACCTGCCAAGTGCCAGGCACCGTTCCAGCGATTTATAGGCAAGAACTCCCAATTCTCAAACGATGCTACAGAGTTATTAATTACCGCACTATCCCCACTTCACACTGAGAAAAAGGAAGCCTATGGAAGTAACGGGTCCAAAGCCTAAGAGCTTATAAGCAGGACCCCCAACTCCATTGTCATTTTGGCTCCTCTAGCCCTGGGTGCTCCCAGAGAGTTCCTTTGCCTGGTCCCTGGTATTTCTCCAACACGTTCTTCTACATTCTCTTTCCCCATGATTTCACTTTCTAATGGAGGTGAGGAATAGTAGCATGGGATCACACAACTAGTAAGTGGCAGCTGTGCCAACTGGTGCCCCAGCCCACCTCACCCACCTGCTAACAAGCACTCCCAGGTGACCGGAGCCCTGGCTGTGTCGGGGACATGGAGGGAAGGGTGGCAACAGAGGCTGGGGGGCACGCTGTTCCAGGTCACGACGGGCCCCGCTGTCCCACAAAGGATTCTGGACGTTGTCTCGTGGGCCAAGAGGAGACACTGCAGGTTCAAAGTCAGGGGAATGCAGACCCTGGCAGATGGGCAAACGGAGCTTCAGAAGTATAGCAGTAGCCAAGATGGGGAGCGAGGGAGAGATGTGGAATCAGTGCAGGGAAGGAGACAGTGACTACAGCAGCAGGCAGCACAATGCTTGCTCGGGCAGAGGACAGGATGTGGCAACTGGATGTGGACAGGAAAGAGGAAGGAGTAGAATGCCAGAATGGGGTTGAGTGGGAGAACCCGAAAGCTTAGAAGAAAACTCCACGTGAAACAGTACTGACCAGCTGCAGCCCCGTGGGAAACCCTGAGGACCCTCCACAGATGGCTGCTGGTCAGAAGCGGTGTGGGGAGGGGACGGAGGGGCAAGGCGGTGGCTCCCGTGAATTTCATTAGTTCTTCCAGCCAGAGCCAGTCATGACGAGAGCAAATACTTGCGGTATATACATCAATTTTGGCAACAAAAGACAACAAAAGAGTTTAACCAGAACAGAGAAAAGAAACTTGAAGACAAAGTTCTTGTGGATTTGACTGAAGCATTTTTGATTCTAATGACAGAAAGAGAAGCTGCCATCTTAGGGGCAAACACATCTAGGGTTCAGAAGGAGCCGAGGTGCCCCTCAGCCCCAAGGCAGGAAAGCTCAGGCTACTCTTGTGTGGAGGAAACCATTTTGGACATTGACCCAGGATTCTCAGACGGTCAGACACATTAATTCCCAGAGGCAGGAGTAGCTGTAGCCTACAAAGTACTAGGCAGGCTCGAATCCAGGACTTAGTGCCTGACAAAGTATGTGCTCCATAGACACCAAGATGCATGAAGTTGAAATAGAAAACCTGCCTCTCCCTGATATACTCACAGATGCCTGAGGATCTGGAATACAGCTACCAATCTTTGAAATTGCTGGCTCTTTCCTATATTCAAATTTTTCTGAACCGAAATGAATTAGAGTCTAACCTAAAAGTTAAATACACTTAAAGGGACAAACCCAACAAAAATTATATACTTGATACATTGATATCAGACCTCAAAAGAATAGTCTTTAATAATCTGTGTAACAAGAGCTAAGTGCTACGTACATGGTGAAATGTACCCTTGACATTAATCCCCAAAGCTCCCGAAAGTGTTTCCAAAGGGAGAGCGATTGACTGCAAGGTTCTAACAGCAAGTTAGATTCACCTTGAGATGGCAGGTTTACAGATTCATTCATTTAAACACAGAAAAAAATGTGAACAAATCAATGTTTGGTTACCAGAGACTTTCCTTCCAGATCAAGCCCAGAAGTTTCAAATGGTATCTTTATTATGAATGAAAAACGGTGGCTCTCATCCACTATTTTCAGGCCACAGAGAACGTCCTTTCATGCAACCATTGGCTCCTGAGTGACAGGTCCTTATGGCTGTGGGAAAGTGCAGGAGCTGTGGGGCCTTCTAGGTGACTGCCTCAGCAGTGTCTGAGACTCTTCCTTCTGGGCACGAAGCTCGACTGTTCGCACATGCTCATCTCAAGGCAGTGTTCCGGAACACAAGGATCAGGATGGCCTACTCGGGAAGGACAAAAGTTGCAACTCCAGTTGCTGATCACTCAGAAATGTGGGTGTTTTGGACACAGAGATCTGCTAAGAAGTACAAAGGCGGGCTGATCTCAAGAAACCGGATTCTGGATGATGTCCAGTTAGAGAAATGATTACAGAACTGGATATTAAGTCCATTTGGCAAACTTGTAACCGAAAACATTTAAAAGGCATGTCTTACTGGTACTGAAGAGGGAAACCCAAGGGCTTATTTTATAACAAACCGCATACTGAAGAGGGAAACGCAAGGCCTCATTTTATAACAAACCGCGTTCTCATTAGTAACATTTTTGAGGTTAACAGATACAGAAATTTTAAGAACATCTACTAAACACACAGGGATTGGCATTTGCAAGTATCGCAACAGACTAAAGTGTGTGCACATGTGCTTTCATTTCAACAAGACAGGTGAGCGATTCTATATTGCAAATTGCTTACGAATGCATCTGAACACCTACTACACACAACATCCACTGGGCTAAATCCATGTGCTATGTATGCACAGCTGTTGTTCTCCACGTTTGCTCTCCTTACACAAAGTACAGTATGTACTCTAGGAACTGAAAGGAAGCAACATCAACAGATATGCCAAGCCCTAGGAGAAAGGAGCTCACAGTCCAGTGAAGGAGACACACAAGTAAATGATAATACAAGGGATATGTGATGAGCCCGATGCAGAGGAGGGGCACCTGGACTGGAGACGGGAGGCAGGTAGGTTTAGGGGTGTCGGGGTGCTGTTCCTGATATAGACAGACTAAGGCTGATGAATGACGGCATGATGGTTATTAGGTATCCCCGTGACACCAGATGACCGGTTAAACGTCACTCACTCTGGGGCGGTCTCTGAGGGTGTTTCCAGATGAGATTAGCACTTGAGTCCGTGGACTGAAGAGAGCAGACTGCCTCTGACTCCCCACTGTGGCTGGGCACCACCCAATCTGTTGAGGGCCTAACTAACAAAAAAGCTGAGGAAGGGCGAATCTGCTCTCTGTTGGCTGGAACACGGGTCCTCTCCCAAACTTAGATCGGGATTGAAAGCAGGAACTTTCCTGATCCTCAGACCTTCAGACTCCACCGCTGGTGGAACTACACCCCCAGCTCTCCTGGGTCTCTCGCCGAGAGAGGCTAGGACTTCCTAGCCCCAAAATCACGTGAGCCAATTCCTCGTAATAAATCTCTCTCTGTATGTATGTATCTATCTATCCTACTGCTTCTGCTTCCCTGGAGAACACAGACAGGCTCGACTCATTGTAGGAACAAATTCTGTATGGCTGAACACGAAGGCCAGGAAAGAGAGAGAAGTGGTCAGGCCCGAGGAGTCAGGAGTCAGGGCCTGAGTCAGGGCCTGAAGAGAAAAGTAGGCCATGCTAAGGAGTCTGGCTTCTATCTTACGAGATTTGAAGGTGGGCGATGTGACTTGACGTGTGGTCTACAGAGACACTCTGGCAGCCGGCTGCGGGGCAGCTTGGAGGCTGCCTTGGGAAGCATGGTGGGAGGATCCCATAGCAGGAGATGATGCGCCCTGGACACAGTGGCAGCAGGAATGGCCAGAGATGACTGATTATCAAGCGGCATTAAGTAGCAAAACTTGGGTATAAAAGAGTCACCGCAGGTGACTATACACTTGAGCTAGGACAGTGGGGTGACGGCAATAGTACTCATTAAACTTTTAGAATAATATGTCTTAAGTAATGAAGAGGATTTTAATGAGATTCACAAGGCCCTTATCCTCAGGTACCTTTTGAGTAATATAACTTAAATTATACTCATAATTGGAGAAGTATCTTATAAGCTTCAAATTATTTAAAAATTGGCCTGATGACATCACCAATCCTGCTTAAAAAACTGGTGGCTTTCTATCGTCCACATGGGACAAAGTACAATTCCAGTGGGTCCTGCTTGCCAGTCTGCTTCAGAACAGGAGTCCAACCTCAAAGTGTATGGCCCACATCCCAGCGCCTTCCTGGGCACATGGAATGGCCTGTTGTTCCTCAAATATAACGTGCACTGGTCTTTCTGGCTAGAAGCCTCATCTCCCTTGATGCGGGTTTAAGCGGATAACTCATTTTTCAAGACCCAGGTCAAATGTCATCTCCTTACAGAAGCCTTCCCCGGGCCCCCAGGCAGATTACATGCTTCTTTTCTCAGAGTCCTTATATTGTGAACCCCCTACACCACAGTTCTCATCACATACTATCATCTGTTTCTGAATTTATCCATGAAATTCATGAGAATGAAGACACCATCACATTCCTCCTCCTATTCCCAGGGCTACTGCACTGGAGCATGCGGAGCTGGGGGAGCTGAACAGAGTGACTGCGTGGTCATTCCAGGCAGGCTGGAATGTTCAGTGACGAGTCTGGGAGACATTCTAAGGAGGGAGCTGTGGAGTTGTGCTGGATAGTCTCTCCTTCACAAGCTAAGTGTCTCACTGTGTTTGAATTACCTCAGCAAAACGACAAATCACCTCATGGCAAAGATCTTTGGGTTGTCCTCAGCGTCAAAACCTTATGGTTTATATGTTTATATGTTAATTCTGTAAATTCTGCGAAGACCAAGCGAAGGTCTACTGGTTTTCCAGAAGCTTCACACACCAGTCAGTGATACAGTAGCTTAGGGACAAAGTCTCCTCTGTTGGAAATTTTCCTGACATGGTTTTATGCAGACCGATAAAACACATCAACTCACTCACGGGTGATACCCTCCGGTAGTGGCTACCTCTGTGAGCTTCCTAGCTCACAACAATCTGCGCTTCTCTGGGAAACAGGCCTGCAGTTACAGGACAGGGTCAGGGCAGTACAGAGGTGTGAAAAGCAGACAAACCTGAGCAGTCCTTCAATGTGGAATGGCTGGCAAATGAGGGGACAAGCCCCCATGGAGGTGTTAGCAGTGGCAGCCACCCAGACAGGCAGTGCACTGCTGAGGGTCCCAGGGCGGCCCGCTCCACCCTTCCCAAGTCCCCGCTGTCCCACTGAGTCCATGACATGCCTTTCAGCAGCTCTTCACAAAACTACCCCCTTTTGCGGGCCTATATAAGCTCAAGTTAGTTTCTGTCAAGAGCAAGGAAAAGGATCCGAATGCCCCTTTCAACCCTTTGGGGTCTGCTCACTCAGACCAGTTACTTCTCTCACAGGTCTTGGCACCTGGACATCTCTCAATGAAAGCGCCTTTTTAAAATGACCTTCTTGCTCAACTTGACTAGTAGGCTCCTTGGAAGGGCGAGGTCAAAAACTTTTTTAATTTGAGAGAGAGAGAAAGAGAGAGAGGTGAGGAGGGGCAGAGGGAGAGGAAGAGAGAGAATCCCAGATACCCTGCTGAATGTAGAGCCCGACATGGGGCTCAATCCCATGACCCTGAGATTATGACCCAAGCCCAAACCAAGAGTTGGACACTCAACTGACTAAGCCACCCAGGCGCCCCAGATAAAATACTTGTGTGTCTTGTCCACATGCCTCATTTTGGCACCCTGCCCAAATAATTTATGGTTCAGTGAAGGACACAGACAATCCACCCAGAAAAGAGAATGTCTGACAAGATACTGACAGTTTTGGGTCCTCACTAGTGTCATGGAGGAAGCCTGCTTTAAAGCACTGTTCTAGGATCTGTATCTTAAGACAGGCCGAGGAACCCGGACTGCTCGATAAAATGCTGTCTTTTTAGTCACTACGTTAATTACATGGTCACCGTGCTTGGAGCCTCACTCTTGAATCTATCAGCATAGCACAGGAAGGGTGGAATCCATTTTTAATATTCTTGCCTGATAATCTTTATAAATAACTGAATCTCTTATCTAGAGTGTACTATAGTGGGGGCTCTTCCTTATTGTAACAGTATAGAAGAGTCTAATTTGGGGATTCTAAATGATTATGCCTATTTTTTCCTCTATTAGCTGTCTCTAATGTACAGTCAGAAATAGAATCAGAAGTAAAAATTAGCTCAGGTCTAGAGGACCTGAAGTGCAATATATGTCTTTCGTATTGCCATTTTCATGATGAGGAATCGAGCCAGAACAGTTAGAAATGTCTAGACTTTTGCAGACATGGACAACAAAAGCCAAACAAGAGGGACATGGGATTTATTCCTTATTATTGGGAAACAATCCTGGCCTTAGTTCAAAGCTACGGTCACTACAGTCACACCAAATTACTATTATTACCCTAGTGTTATGAATTTACTATTTCTCCATGATAAAGCTGAAAGATCACAGGAGGGATAAGTTAGAGATGGTGGCTTGAGGGCTGAAGCCCACTCAGCTGTAGAACCCTAGGGAAGTCACATCCTTGTCTATAGCAAAGGGGGAACCATCTGTCTCCAAGGAAATGGAGGGGGAAGCAGCTGTAAGCTGTGTTAGGATCTGCTCTGACTCTGTAGAAAAGAAACAAAATGTGCTGGAATCTCATGATTATTACCCTTAGGAGAAACTTATTTGACAGCTCTGTAGCAAAACTCTGAGTTGGAGAAGAAAAGGATGAAGACTGATGAAGGGAGGAGAGAGAGAGGGAAAAGAGGACTTTTTACTGGAGTGTGGAAGGGAGGGATAGTGAGGAATACCGTCAGGCGGGGGTGTGGGGGGTGGTGTGCTCTCTGGAACCTTTCGGACTATGCTACATGTCACATGGGTCTGGACTGAAGCCTGAGGACAAGTACACAGCAGTCCCTTAAATATTCTGGTCTAGTCCAAGTGGTTTACAATGGAGCTGCCTCATGTGTGTGTTATCATAAGTTCAACTCTAGCAGGTGGCAAAACAAAAAAAAGGCAAAAAAAAGCATTAACCATCTTATAGTGTGGGCAGTTCTGACTGCATTCCACCAAATGTGTGAGTGAATGTGAGGGGCGAGATAGGTGGTCTTGGGGTCTGTTTGCCCTCAGAGTGGGAACGTGTCCCTGGGCCAAGAGTGGTTGCAGTGTTTAGAAGTCAGAAGGCCTGCCCAGACAGTCCCTACGTGAAAAGCAGCCGTACTGTCTGGTGTTCAGCTGCAGAAACTGAGGGCTGCTCCCAGCTGTGAGACAAGCTGGCTGGGCTAGACGCCTCGAGAGACAGACACAGCTTCCTAGAAACGTGGTGTGTTTCTAGGGGGCTTACCAGTGAGCCTGACTGCACAGATCCTCTGTGACCTTCTGACCTCCTTCTCAAGCAGATGTGAGCTTCCCTGCCTCCTGACTTATGCTCATGCCACTTCCACCATGTGACGCCCTTCCCTCTCCTCTCCACCTACCCTAAACTCGAAGCACCCTTTCCCCCCCCGCGCCCTCCTAAATCTAGCTTGCAAAGACCTCCTCCAAAGGAACATCTTGCTTTTGGCTGACTCATCCCTTTGGTGACCTGTCACTACCATCTTGTAATGAATCTTAACAATATTTAAATCCTGTGAAACACGTGATTAACTTTACCCAACGCAATTATCTTCAATCTGTCGTCAGGTACGCTCCCTGAGAGCAGCAATCTCACGGCACCCAGAATAGTGAGTGCTAAATATATCGGTTAGCACAGGCCAACAGTTGAGAGCACAGGCTCTGGGTTAGAACCTTCGCCCTGCTACCTCCTGGCCTCAGGCAGGTCATCATGATCAAAAGAAGAGACCATAAAAACCCAACTCGCTTCACATGTGACCACTCCGGCAGTTTCAAATGTGAACTTACAAATGCTGATGGCAGGAAAAGGACCCCAAGCTCATAGGAACGGATCATCAGCTGGGTGCCGTTCTTCTCTAATGCTCCCCAGGCAGCCTTGGACAGATTCGCGCTGCAGGGACAAGGACACAGAAAGGGCTGACTCAGTGAGGCATTTCAGCTCAGGTCAAACTTTCACAGCTGCAAGAGCATCGGTCAAAATCACAGATAGCTGCAATCACATTCATTCAGTTTTTGGCAGCGTTGTACATTTTTTTAGAAATGGAATACTAAATCCTTCTGTGCTACAATCCCCAGGATTCATCTAATTGTTAATTTGGGGCAGCTTCACCCTTATCTGTGTTTTCCCCGAGGACCGCTATTAAAATAATTATCCTTTTTAGATTTTTTTTTTTCTCTGCCTAAAGTCCTTTCTTTCCATGACTCTGGTGTAGCTGGGAGGTCTGATTTTATTATATGTCAAAATAGTATTTAAGAAAAAACTATGTCAATATGATCTTAGGTAGTATCTTAAGCTTCTCATTCCTTTCTTCTGCCTTTGGTTTTGGGCCAGGAAGTGCTAAATTCTACTTTCAACCTTAAGAAAAACAGAGGAGGGCAACAGACTGGCATGTGTATCCAGAAAGAAACGGTGTGTTCAGAATCCTGTTTTACGTGGGCAGAGAGTCACAGGATGCAGCAGAAGGTAGGAGCCCTGGGCCTGATCAGATGGGAGGCACCCAGATGCGATCGAGACCCAGAGGCGATCCAGACAGGGAAGAGACCTAAGCTCTGAGGCTTCAGCTCTAGAAACATGCTCTCTCCTGCACCAAACCAGGCCAAGAACCCTCGCCCACCAGTTAATTAACAAAAACCCACCCTCTTCCCAACAAGGCTCACCCAAATTCCCTATTTTTAGAATAGGGAATATTCTTAGCTATTCAGACTCTTACAGCCCGACTTCAAGGACAATGGAATTATTCGTTCACTGGGGCATCAAGAATTCTTCTGAAGCAAGTGCTGACCTGGCGTCACAGGAATCACAGAATCAAAGAGAGCCAGTAACCAAGAAAGGTGAAAAGTATGATCTCTGTTCAGGGTCCTATGGGAACAGACAAGGACTATGGAAATCACAGCTAAAAAAGTGCTAAAATAATGAAGCTAACTTAAAGTATATGGACAGACCTGCTTGTTTTCTTTAACGGACCATATGGAGAACAAGAAACTCCACTTTGTTGCTCAAGAGCCACAATCATGACCACCACTGTCTGTGATGGATCACAAATGTGGGGAAGTGGGAAAGTTCACAATATAGTGGCACTAAGACTCCAGAAAAACTGTTCCCTTTACAAGCCCAAGAGGAGAGCTTGCTTGTAGGTCTCTCACCCCTTAGTAAAACACGGTGATCTCCTGGGCAAAGCCACAGGTCTAATGGCACAACCAACCAGTGAGTGTGAGGTGGAAACAGTCTCTCGTTGAATAGTTTCCCCACTTTCTAGGTTATCGCCGGATTGCGCCCTCGACTTACAACATCTAAGCATCACAGGCCAGAGGTACTTCCTGGAAGGCCTGTTTTCATTCTTCACTAACTAGTCATTTCAACAACCAGAGGGCTTATTACAAGGTAAAGATCACTGGAGACCACAAAGATACCTCTTTAGATAGTTTCCTCCACGCCCTTCTTTGTATTTAGCATCTAATAAAATCCTAAGCATCTGGAACCTTAAACTATATCCTGAATAACTATACTGAAAGTCACTTGTAAGCTGGCTAGGCAATAAACCAGTATTCCTTGAAAGAGCATCTTTAATGATTTTTTTTATATCTGAACACACTTTGACTCACTGGTACCCAGGGCAGCCAGGACAAGGGTATTTTTCACAACTCCAGCCCTGTCGCCTGCGGTGTGTGTGGTGTAGACGGGCACCTCCATGCGTCTAGGAGAAACCCAGTGTCTTGGGAGGTACAGAGACATCACAGGGCTGCTTAGGACAAGCTCTTTTACTGCCAAAACTTCAGAGGAGTTCTAGCTTTTCTCTTCCATTCAGGATCTAGGTCTATTGTCCTTCTTGGCTTCTGGCTATGGCCACTGCTGTTACTCAGGGTCACTTCTCCCCTGGTCCCTGTCCTTTCGGTTTTCTTCTGCCTCCTGCTGGACGGAGCTGCTCTCTCCTCTGCCAGTGCTCGGGTCCATTCTGTTATTGTTGGGTGTCAAATGATGCTTCATCAAAGAGGGTTGGGGTTTTTAATTTATTTTCTCTTCTTTAGTGGTATGGAAGGATTCTGAAAGTTGGAGAATTCCAGAGGGTGGGATCCTGGATGTCCAAAGTTATACTGTCCCACAGAAACTCCATCCAAGCTGCTAAGTAAGGTGAATAAAACAGTGGCTTCTTGGGAACAGGTGTGTGGCAGTCACGGTTTAACCAGAGAAGCAGAAACACTAGATGAGTGTGTATGAAACAGAATACGTATTAATTTACAGGAGTTTAACTTATGTAATTGCAGGGGCTTCTAAGGCCGTCTCTAAGGGCCATCTCTGCCCTGAAGCTGGAGTTTGAAATCTGCAGGGCTAGCAGAAGCCAGGAAAGACAGCCACAAGCTAGAACCACAGGCAACAAGCTGAAGCCACAAGTAGAGACTAAAACCATGTCTGCTTGTGTTGTCTCTGGCGTTGGGGCTGGGGGGGAGGAGGGGGTAGTGGTGGTCGTGTACACACACCAGCCGAGGCCAGGGGTTAGAGGAACTAAAGCAGGAACCTGGAGCGGGTGCAGAAGTTGCCGGTCCCGCTGCTGCCTCTTGCCAACAACGGGAGCTGGCTCAAAAGGACAACGTTCAGGTTATAAAAAGGGCTGCTATTTCATATGTGCCCTCCAAATCTCCAACAAGAAACTCCTCTGGGGCCCACCCCAACCAGAAACATACAAGAATGGATATTCTGGAAAATGTAGGTTCAGCCTATGTATACTGACACATTACAAAGCCACCACAGGGTAGAATGTTTTTTCTCGAGCCACCAGCTAAGTGGACCAATGGTCAGTTATTGAAGTAGGCAATTCACAGGCCCCTTAATGACAAAGAGCTCAACTGGTGGTAGATTACCCTGCCATAGCTTGTAAAGCATGCCTGCTAATTAAACACCTGAACTCAGTCCAGAATATGGTAATTTTGTCCAAAGTTGAAACCTTTAAGAGTAAACCTAAACTGCTAATGTGTAACAAAGTCCAAAGAAAGCTCAGGAAAGCAAAAGGATGCCACCTAAGTAAGGTACATGGAGAGGGCAGATCTTGAGAAAAGATCCCTGACCCCCAACTGGGAGAGATTTCTGTCCTGGTTTCCCCACTAATAGCAACATGCTAAGGTGCTCTTCTTCCCAGGCATTAGTTTCTTGTCCCTAGAATGAGGGGGTTTGGGCCAATGAGGCCATAATCCCTTTCTGGAAAACAGTCTACAATGACTAGAGACATCCACCTCCTAACCAGATAGCTGCCCTCCACCTACATATTCCAAAACCAGAAAGATTAAATCCATGCTATTCGCTGGGAGCTCACTGCTGAGGGGTGTTTACCTGAGGGTTCATGGTAACATGGTGGGGAAATAGCCATGCAAGAAAGGAGAAGGGGTCAAGGAAGACCTGTGGGCCCATCTGGCTTCATGCATTTTTAAAAGTTTAAAGTCTGGTAACATCATCGGCCACCTCCAACCCTGGCCTGAGCACCTATTTATGCTGCTCGATGAGTTTACTTTTAATATTTAAAAAATTTTTATTTATAGAAACTTTTACTTGAAGTATAGCTGACGTATTAGTTTTGAGTTTACGATAGTGATTTGACGATTACATCGATTACAAAATGCTCACCACCATAAGTACTTGTTTCAAGACTGTTAGGAGGTGTACAAAACCACAAGGATGACTGTTATGGGAACATGTGTCCACGGAAAACATCTCTTTCATCACGAGTACTTAATCTAGGCAGCAGCTGCACAATGAGTGCAGACATGGCTAGCAGACTGAGCTTTTAGCCACATCTCTTAGAGGACCGGGGGCGGGGGGTACGGATACTTCCACGGACAGATGCAATAAACAGAATGTTGGCAGTAGATGTGAGAGAAGATGCAGACAGAGCAGCTGTGTGACGAAGAGGGAAAATGATTAACTCTAGCTAACGTTGCTGTCATCCCATCCTAAAATCCAGCAGGCAGTATGCCTGTCTCTCTCCCCCTGCACTCCTTCCTGTCCCCTCACCCTCAACATGCATCTTCGGTTTTGCATTTGCTGGTTTTCTTGTATTGCCCTTGGACTCGGTTTCTTTATGCACTGAAAAATAATTTCACAAGTAATATGGAAAGATACTCCCTACGAAAGAGTCAAGTTGTATATAGGTATACACAAGGAAATAATCTTTATTATTTTATTAATTTTGATGGATTTTCCCTCTCAGATATCTTTCCTATTTAGACTATCACTATTTAGACTATGTATAAGAGACTCTTCTTGGGTTCTTGAGAAGACTGGATGGAGAATATCTATGAAAAATTTTGCTAATCTAATAGGCAAAATAGATTTCATTTAAATTTGATTTCTCTGATTACTAGTGGTATTCAGTGTTTTTAACCGTATTTATTGGACATCTAGGTTTAATTTTGTGAGTTAACCATCTTAAAATTACATTACGTGTCTTTTTTACTGATAACCAGTATGCATAGTTTCCTATTGCTGCTCTAACTGCCATAAATTCAGTGGCTTAAAACAGCATGAATTCATTATCTTACACTTCTGGAGATCAGATGTCTAAAATGGGACTTGCTGGACTAAAATCAAGGTGTTGGCAGGATTGTATTTCTTCTGGAAGCTCTAGGGAAGAATTCATTTCCTTGCCTTTTCCAGTTTTTAGAGGCCACCTGCATTCCTTGTGTCTCCATTCCTCCACCTTCAAAGGCCAACAAGGTCAGTGGAGTTCTTTTCCTATCGCCATCACTCAACTTCTCCCTCTTCCACTTGTAAGTGCTTTTGTGATTACGTTGGGTTCTCTCTGATAATCTCTCACATTAAAATTCCATCTGCTACCTTCATGGGCTCTGGAAATCAGGACATCTTTGAGGAGCCATTATTTTATCTCACGGTGCTTTTCATATATTGTAATTATGCAGCAAATGTTCTCCCAGTTTGTTGAAGCTGCTAATGAGAACCTTTATATTTCAGGTCTTTCTTGCTTGCTTTCTTCCTTTTTTGGGGAGCAGAGACAATTTATCTAAGCGGCAATTTTTTCCTTTACCATCTTCTGAGTTCGAGGGCTTGTTTAGAAAGGCCTTCTTTATCCATCCTCAAATGGTGTCTTTTGACAAACTGAATTTCTAAAATATCTTTGAAGTCCAAAAATACATCAATTTTTTTATGGTCAAGTGCATTTTTGTGCCATCTACTAAACCTCTGCCTACACCAATGTCATGAGAATATTCTTCAGTTTTCACACCACAGTTTTAGCTTTCTTACCTAGGTCTATCATCCATCTGAGAGATTAATTTTGTTTATGGCTTAAAATAGACCAAGTTTGTTTATTCTGCATGGATAGCCAACTGCCTTAACCACCATTTACTGAAAAGCTGGTGCCTTTGTCAAAAGTGTTTGTTTACACCTATTTCTGGACTCTATCCCAGCGATTAGAATATCTATCAAACTATACCACAGTCTTACTCTCATTTTATGCCAAGTCTTCCAATCAGGTACTGTAAATACCTTCTTTAAGACCATCTTGGCTATTTTAGATCTTTTGTATATACACATGTAAATTTTGCAATCAGCCTGTTCTCTAAAGTTATCTTGCCTATTCTTAATACTTTGCATTTTCAAATTTTAGAATCAGCTTGCTGATTCTTTTTTTTACAACAAACGCTGCTGGGGTTTTGATCAGGATTGTAATGAAATCAAAGAAGCTGGGACCAACTGATGTCAATATTGAATCTTCTAATCCTTGAACACGTTATTATCTATCTCCATGTATTTAATTTCTTTCAGCAGTGTTTTATGTATAGTTTTTAGTGTAGCGGTCTTACACAACTTTTGTTAAATTTCTTTCTTTTTTTTTTTTTAAAGATTTTATTTATTTATTTGACAGACAGAGAGATCACAAGTAGGCAGAGAAGCAGGCAGAGAGAGGGGGAAGCACAGGCTCCCCGCGGAGCAGAGAGCCTGATGTGGGGCTTGATCCCAGGACCCTGAGATCATGACCTGAGCTGAAGGCAGAGGTTTTAACCCACTGAGCCACCCAGGCGCCCCTAAATTTATTTCTAGCTATTTGGTGCTTTTGATAATTTTTTAACTAAGAACTTTATTATTGGGATACCTGGGTGGCTCAGTCGTTAAGCGTCTGCCTTCGGCTCAGGTCATGATCCCAGGGTCCTGGGATGGAGCCCTGCATCGTGTTCCTTGCTCAGCGGGAAGCCTGCTCCTCCCTCTCCCACTCACACTGCTTGTGTTCCCTCTCTCACTGTGTCTCTGTCAAATAAACAAAATCTTGAAAAAGATTAAAAAAAAAAACTTGATTATTTACAATCATGTCACCTATATTACAGATAGTTCTACTTCTTCCTTTATGGTCTTTATGCGTTCAGTTTCTTTTCTTATTGCACTAGGTGTACTACAAAAAAATCTCAGTCTTCAGTCTTTTACTTCCTAAGGCTTCTCCCCATACTACTATACTACAATCACTCAAAGTCACAGAAATCCTCCACATTATCAAATCCAATGGAAACTCCTTTGATCTCATCTTACTTCATCTCTTAGTAGCATAAAACTTTCATAACTCACCCAGATCCCTCCTTTAAAATTGAGGTATTTTCCCTTGGTTTCTGTTAAAATTTGGTTTTCCACTTTTAATCTCTCTGGTCACTTCTATCTGATCTCTAAATATTGGAGTGCCAGGAATGTGTCATACCCCATGCCAAACTCTTAACAGACATTGGTTCCAGACTCTTGAAGAGACTGGCAGAAACAAAATCTGGAGATATGGTGGTCCACTCAGACGAAAGAAGATTCTTACAGTTAAAGCCTCAATGAAGGGACACTTTTATAACCCAAAATTTCAAATCAATAGGAAAATAATCCCAATCCATCATGAGAAAAAGTCAACAGAAAATAGGATTAGACTTCAGATAACTGGTTAGATGGTAATTTAAAATTAAATATATTTAAAACGATGAGTGTGAAATAAAAAGTGAGACAAAAATGCAAATGTGACAAGAGTAGTTAATACACAGCACTCACCACACTGTTCAATCCCTTTACCATTCTGTTAATTCTCATTCTAAACTATTAGATTCTATGTCTATAGTATATTTATACTATTATCCTAATTTAACTGATGAGAAAAATCACAGTTAATTTGCTGGTGGTTTCACATGTAGAAAGTGGAGAAGCAAGAATTTGAACCCCGCAATGTGACTCTGCTTAAGTTCTAAACCAGAAAGCATACTATGTATTACAAAGCCTCAGACTGAAAAATACAGTCACTGACATTAGAAACTTAATTGATAATAAAATAAGACATTAGTTGAGGCTAAAAAAAAATTAATGAACTAGAGATGTTGAGATGAAGAGAGATGTTGAAGAAATAACATAGAAAGCAACTCAGAGGCAAAGCAATGAAAAGTAAAAGGCTGAGGATTGCAAGCGTCTCACATGTATTTAGTAAGAGTTATAAAAGGGAAGTAAAAATGGTTAAGTTGATGGGCACCTGGATGGCTCAGTCGCTTAAGCATCTGCCTTCAGCTCAGGTCATGATCCCAGGACCCTGGGATCGAGCCCCACATTGGGCCTCCTGCTCAGCGGGAAGCCTGCTTCTCCCTCTCCACCGGCCTGCCACTCCCTGCCACTTGTGCTCATATGCTCTCTCTCAAATAAATAAAATCTTAAAAAACAAAAACAAAAACAAAAAATGGGTAAGTTAATGTGCTGAGATGAAAGCCAGTAATCTTAGAGAATTGTTTAAATAGATCTTCAGACTGAAGTACAACAAATGCCACTAAGACTAAAAATAAATCCACTTTTATTGATCCATTGTAGTAAAACGACAGAGCACCAAAGATAAAGAAAAATCTTAAAAGCAGGCTGAGACAAAAGGTAGATTTCCCATAAAGGAACAGTAATTAGATGGCAATTTCCTAATAGCAACAAATGAATTTGAAGCCAATGAAAAAAATTCTTCAAAGAAATGGGAAAAAATAATGGTCAACTTAGAATTTTAAATCCAGTTAAAATTATTATTCAGAAATGAGGGCAAAAGTAAAGGTAGTTTTACAAAAACTCCCCCAAGAGTTTGTTATCAGTGAAAAGGTTTCAAGGAACTAAAAAAGGATACAGTTTAGGAAAGAAAACTAGATTCACTTGAAAGGACAGGTATGCCAGGAAGAAAAGCTCGTAGCTCATAAAGAAGCTCGTAAACCTGTGGGTAACTCTAAACAAGAGTGAGCCAAGATGCCTTTCGACAGATGAATGGATAAAGAAAATAAGGTCCATATATACAATGGAATATTACGCAGCCATCTGAAAGGATAATTACCCAACTTTTGTATCAACATGGACGAGACTGGAGGAGATTATGCTGAGCGAAATAAGTCAAGCAGAGCAAGTCAATTATCATATGGTTTCACTTACTTGTGGAGCATAAGGAATAACATGGAGGACATTAGGAGAAGGAAAGGAAAAGTGAATTGGGGTAAATTGGAGGGGGAGATGAAGCCTGAGAGACTGGACTCTGAGAAACAAACTGAGGGTTTTGGAGGGGAGGGGGGTGGGGGGGTTGGGTGAGCCTGGTGGTGGGTATTAAGGAGGGCATGTATTGCATGGAGCACTGGGTTTGGTGCATAAACAATGAATCCTGGAACACTGAAAAAAATAAAATTAAGATGTTAAAAAAAAAAAAAAGAATGATTCATTTCCAAGGCTTCAATGTAATATTGGAACAACAATCCTGGAGAACATGTAAGAGACAGGACAATCGGAATTGGGAGTTCCACATTTTTCTAGCTGTTTAGGAAGAGGAAAACCCTGAATGACTTTAGATTCAAGATTAGAAATGGACTACACTTTTTAAACTAATAGAAGAAAAATAAAGCAAACCTGATGAATCTGATAGAAGTGAGAAAAAGAAGGCAAAGAAAGAAAAACATGGAAACAAGAACACATAAAGTAAAACAGAAAATTACAAATCTATCAGTATGAATACAATGCAAAAGCATTAAAGTTACCTACTAAAGTGGAGATTATCCTATTGGATTTATATGGTACATGCCTAAAAATGGAGAAACAAACATTAAAAGAGAAGGGACTTTTTAGATTCAACACCAAAAGCACAATCTCTGAAAGAAAAAATTGGTAAGTTGGACTTAAGAACTTTTGCTCTGCAAATAGAAACTATTAAGAGAATGAAAATAAAAGCCATGGACTGGGAGAAAATATTTGCCAAACACATACCTGATAAAGGACCCATAGCCAAAATAAAAAAAGAACTCTTAAAACTCACGAAGAAAACAGTCACTATTTACAGATGACATGATACTATATACAGAAAACCCTAAAGGCTTCACTAAAAAGGTCTTAGAATAAGTGAATTTAGTAAAGTTCCACGCTAAAAAAAAAAAAAAAAAATCAACATACAGAGAGCTGTTGTGTTTCTATACACAAATAACGGCAGCAAGAGAAACTAAGAAAACAATCCCATTTATAATTACATCAAAAAGAGTAAAATATCTAGGAATAAGTTTAACCAAGAAGACCAAGGACCTATATCTCTGAGAACTATAACACAGTAACGAAAGTAATTGAAGACAATACAAATAAATTGAAAGATATATGATACTCATGGATTGGAAGAATATGAACACATCCATACTACCCCCAAAGCAATCAACGGATTCAATGTAATTCCTATCAAGACACAAATGGCATTTTTCAAAGAACTATAACAAATACTAACATTTGTATGGAACCACAAAAGACCTGCAGTAGCCAATGCAACCTTGAGAAAAAACAAAAAGCTAGAGATATCACAATCCTATAATAATCTAAACAGTATGGTACTGGCATAAAACAGACATAGATAGATGAAACAAAATAGAGAGCCCAGAAGTAAACCCACATGTATAAGGCCAATCTACGACAGAGTAGGCAGGAATATACAATGGGAAAATGATAGGCTTTTCAATAAATGGTGCTGGGAAAACCGGATATGTAAGACATGAGAAAGAATGAAACTAGACCACCTTCTTACACCAAATAAGCTCAAAACGGATTTAAGACCTAAATTGAGACCTTAAACCATAAAATACCTAGAAGAAAACATGAACAGTAATCTCTTGGACATTGGCCTTAATATTCTTCCAGATATGCCTCCTCAGGCAAGAAAAGCAAAAATGAAAACACTTGAGACCACAACAAATTAAACTTGGGCACAGTGAAAGAAATCAACAAAAAGGCAATATACTGAAAGAAGATATTTGCAAATGACATATCCAGTAAGGGGTTAATATCCAAAATATACAAAGAGCTCCTACAACTCAACACCAAAAAAACACAAAAAACAAAACACCCCACAAATAATCTGATTAAAAATGGCAAGACAACCTGAATAGATATTTTTCCAAAGATGATATACAGATGGCCAACAGATTTATGAAAAGATGCTCGGACATTACTAATGATCAGGGAAATGCAAATCAAAACCCAATGAGATATCACCTCACATCGTCAGAATGGCTAGTATTCAAAAGACAAGAAACAATGTCTTAGCAAGGATGTGGAGAAAAGGAAACCCTTGTGCACTGTTAGTGGGAATGTAAACTGGTGTAGCCACTATAGAAGACAGCAGGGAGATTCCTAAAAAAATTGGAAACAAAAATACCATAGGATCCAGTAGTTCCACTTCTGGTTATTTACCCAACAAAAACAAAAACACTGATTTGAAAAAATAAATGCACTACTATGCTTACTGTAAAATTGTTTATAATAGCCAAAATATGGAAGCAACCTAAGTGTCCATCACTAGATGAGGAAAATGTGGTATATATATACAACGTTATATTACTCAGCCATAAAAATAAGATCTTTCCATTTACATGGATGGACCCAGAGGGATTATGCTAAGCAAAATAAGTCAGAAAGACTTATTAAAGAAGACTTATTATATGATTAAAGAAAGACTTATTATATGATTTATTTTACTTATATGTGTAATCTAAGAAACAAAAACAAATGAACAGAAATAGACTCACTAATAGAACTGGTGGGTGCCAGGGGGGAGGGGTGTAGGGGGATGGGTAAAATAGGTGAGGAAATTTATTTATTTGAGAGAAAGAGAGTGAGAGAGAGCATGAGAGGGGAGAAGGTCAGAGGGAGAAGCAGACTCCTCGTGGAGCTGGGAGCCCGAGGTGGGACTCGATCCCAGGACTGCGGGATCATGACCTGAGCCGAAGGCAATCGCTTAACCAACTGAGCCACCCAGGCGCCCATAGGTGAGGAAATTAAGACGTACAAACTTTCAGTTATGAAATAGATAAGTCATGGGGATGGAAAGTACAGCATAAGGAATATAGTCAATATTTAATAACTTGTATGGTGACATTTGGTAACTACACTTAACAATGAGCATCTTGCAATTTATGTAACTGCTGAATCACTAAGTTTGTACACCTGAAAACACTGTATTTCAACTATGCTTCAATAAATAAAATTCAGAGCAAATTCTGGGTGTGATGAAATAAAAACTAAAAACAACTTGATTAAAAAATTGGCAAAGGATCTGAACAGACACATCACCAAGAGATATACAGATGGCAAATAAGCTTAAGATGCTGCACGTCATTTGTCCTTAGAAAATTGCAACTTAAAAAACGAGCTTAAAAAAACAAAAACAAAAACAAAAATACAACGAGCTGCCATTACACACCTGTTAGAATGGCCAAAAAACCCCTCCCCTCAAACCCCCAAAAAACCACGACATCAAATACTGGCATCAAGAACTATCATTCTTTGCTGGTAAGTATGCAAAATGATAGAACCATTTGGAAGAACAGTTTGGCAGTTTCTTTCACAACTAAATAAACTGTATAACCCAGAAAGCATGCTCCTTAATATTCACCTAAAAGAGTTGAAAGCTTATGTCCACACAAAACCTGCACATGGGTGTTTATCGTAGCTTTATTCGTAACTGCCCAAACTTGGAAGCCACCAAGATGTCCTTCAGTTGGTAACAGACAGCAGGCTGGGATACATACCCAGACAATGGACTATTATACAGCACTAAAAAGAAATTAGCTATCAAAGTCATGAAGGAACCTTAAATGCATGTGGCTAAGTGAAAGGAAGCAATCTGAAAAGACTACATACAGTATGATTCCAACTATACAGCATTCTGGAAAAAGCAAAACCATACGGACAGTAAAATGATCAGCAGGTGCCAGGGCATGGGCTGCAGGGATGGTAGTAAGGAGGGATGAACAGGTGAAGTACAGAGGATTTCTGGACAGTGAACTACTCTTTATGACAACGTAATGGTGGATACATGTCCTTATACTTCTGTTAAACTCCATAGAATGTACATGAACCCTAATGTAAACTAAGGACTTCAGTTAATAATGTATTAATAGTGGCTCATCAAGTATAACAAAGGTCTCACACTAATGCAACATGTTAACAATAGAGGAAAGGGAGATGAAGGGTACTTTCTGCTCGATTTTTTGTTAAACTGCTTAAAAAAGATAGTCTATTAATTTTGAAAAGTAATGAACTATGTATACACATGAAGAGACATGGGACTAAATTATTTGTACTTTTAATTTAATCCCAGTAAAAATACCATTACTTTATTTCCCCAGAGCAAGACAAGCTTATTGAGTTTATATGTAAGAATCAGAAAAATATAATTATCATATGGTCTCACTGATATATGTGGAATTTGAGAAACAAGGCAGAGGATCATAGGGGGAGAGAGGGAAAAAAATGAAGTAAGACGAAACCACAGAGGGAGACAAACCATAAGAGACTCTTAATCTCAGGAAACAAACTGAGGTTGGAGCGGAGGGTGTGGGAGGGATGGGGTGGCGGGTGATGAACATTGGGGAGGGTATGTGTTGTGGTGAGCACTGTGTATTGTGTAAGACTGATGAACCACAGACCTGTGCCCCTGAAACAAATAATACATTATATGTTTAAAAAAAGGAATAAATACCCAGGACAACCTATCAAAAGAGAACGGTGGACAAATGCTCTACCCCACAAAAACTTGACGGGTTCAGAGCTCAAGCGTCTGCTTTTACCACCTTTCTGATGTACTAAGTGAGTGGTCTTCATCTTCAGTTTCCTTTTCCTTCCCTTTCTCCCCCGAGAGCAGAATCTGAGCTTGCATGCATTTCTATTAGTGCCAACACTGCTGCTCTATAAGTTCTGCCCCTTTAAAATACGGTAACGTACTTGCCTCATAAAGGGAAAGTGTGGATTATATCAGATAAGGTGTGTAAAGTGTCCCTGGCACATAAATGGTGCTTATTAGATGTTAGCTATTACCAACATTAATACCCTTGCTAAATTTCTGGGAAGAGGACTCTGGTCTTTCTCTTCTATGACTCACTAAAAAATGGAATTCTCCAGAAGGCAGATCCATCCAGGCCTCCTCATTCTAGGAAATTTCAGTGGTAGATAGGTCTAAAGTTTCTTCAATGGATTGCTTCACTGATTTCATAATTCTAGCACAAGTCCCCAGGGCAGAAATACAGTGAGCTCCTATTTTATTCTGTTAAGGAAGTCAAAAGGATTTTGGGTCCCCTTGATATAGATATGTGTTCCAATTTTTTTCTTTTTTTTAAGCAGGCATGGGGCCTGAAATCACAACCCTGAGACCAAGACCTGAGCTAAGATCAAGTCTGACACCTAACAGAATGAACCATCCAGGCAGTCCTCCTCAATTTTTCATGTAGTGACTAGGAATTTAATAGCATGGCTAAAATTAAACCAATTCTGCAAATGTCCAACAAACTTGTGAAGTTAGGTACCAAAGGAGACACAGCAGGTCAGTTGTGTTTTGGGGCTATCTTGTTTTATAGATATAAGGCATTCACAAAGAAATTCAGGAAATTTCAGCAGGAAAAGAAAAATAAACGTGATTATGACACCCATGTTTTCCCACAGGTAAGAGCAGAGCACTAAAGGAGATCAGCTACTTGGGTGTGGGCCTTTACAAGTCGCAATTCTGACAACTCATCAAATAGTTGAGAAATCTATTTGCAACATCATTTTGTTCCTCAGCCACAGGCATATTATGTCCTCAAGCAAGTGCTTTCATACCCACACTGAATTTGGAGGGCTAGCTTTGGTACCATGGCAAATTCAGCCCCGCTGTCAACCTAGTCTTTAGAAGGAACCATCTATCCAAGGGGCACCTGGTGGCTCAGTCGGTTGGGTGTCCAACTCTTGATTTTGGCTCAGGTCATGATCTCAGGGTTATGATCTCAAGCCCCATATCGGGCTCTGTGCTGGGCATCAAGCCTGTTTAAGATTCTCTCCTTCTGCCCCTCTCCTTCTCGGAAAAAAAATAGATAAAAATAAAAGGATCCATCTATCTCCTTGATCCCACAAATGGAATTACATGGGCTTTAGAACCCATCATATCAGTATCCAGAATCTAAAAGGACAAAACATACTGTCAAGCAGGATCAAAAGTTGCTTTGTCAATTTCAGGTCAAAATTGGTATTTGGAACTCCTATCAAAGAATTTCAATGTGTGTTTAATAGTAACCACGATGATAACTATCTCGTTTTCTACTGACATATTCCATTATTCTGGTCCATCTTCTAAACTGGAAAGGCAACACAAAGAACTGAAAAGAGCAATTGTCATAAGATTTGAGTTTTTATTTTGGCCAGTTACTACATTGGGGTTACGTCTTTTGGGTGCCACCTTTTCATCTATAATATGGCTTTAACATCATTTGTTCACTTCCCTGGTTAATAATGACGAATGAATGAAATAATCGAGGCGAAAGTTCTTAGTTTATTGAAAAAACAACATAAAGGTGACGTTTGGGAAGTATTAATACTTAAACCTATAAAAACCTATAAAATGTGAGATGGGCTCAGGAGATTTTCATAATGGCTTTTCAGTCTTTAAAAAAAGAAAAATCTAGAGAGTACTTTGTTCAAAGGAAACATTTCAAGCAGATAAAAGTATCTCCGGGTGAACCAGGAATTATCTGCATTCCTCTTCCCCACCCACTGTGGTAGTGGGCTCTGAAAGGAGTTTCCAGAACGCTTAGGGCTCCAAGGAACATGGCGTGAAAACTCCTGCTTCAGCCCAATCTCTGGTTTTACACATGGAGAAATAGCCCAGAGGGCTGAAGCAACGGGCTAGAAGCAAGAGAGCTTGCCAACAGTGGACTGTTCATAGACGGGTAATGCTACAGTCTGATGTACAGCCAGCATTGGTTCAATTTACCTTAGAGACCCTGGAAAGCCATCTGAGTAACAGTCTTCCCCCGGTCCCCTGACAAAGTGTACGCAGGCAGGTCCCTGCCTTTATGTGCCTGGGCCCCACAGCGGTGCCGCCTGCCGGGACCTCTTCTCAGCCTTCGGGGGCCTCAGAGTGAATAGCACAAAGTACCAGTGCTGCAGAGAAAAGGGATGGTTTCTACCAGGACCTTCTGAGATAGCCTGAGGAGCAGCCTCCTTGGGGTTAGTGACCAGCTCCCCGAGGCCTGATGGAGCCTCCCTCCCCTAGAGAGCTATGTTCACAGCCCTATTCCTCCTGCCCTCTCAACCTGTTCTGAGTGTTTCAGATTCTTCTGTAATCGTTTCTCTATGTGAACACCTCTCGCTTTTTCCATTCCACTGCACCTTTAGAGTCCCGTGTTTGGAATTTCGTATCAGTCGCTGAGTAGGTTTTACTGCCTGCATGCTTTATTTCCTTTAACCCATCCCATAAGCTAATTCCAGAAAGAGTATGACTTAGAGGAAACAAAAGATCTGGGTTCAAGTACCAGTTCAACCATTTACTAGGTGAGCAGCCTCGACACTTGTACCTGTTTCTACTTTCATAAAATAGCTATGACAGTACTTGCTCCATTTAGATCTCAGAGCACAAGACAACATCATCATAAGAACAGGATGTCAATCATAAAACCATGAACGACAGTCTTCATCTATTTTACTATTATCACAATACTGTTAGGCATCTCACGGTCTCCTTCAAGAATATTCAGCGATCCTTATCTGAAAAGTCTGAAACCCTATGCCTGTCGTACAAGCTCCACAAGCCTGGCCCCATCCACTGTCAGGCTTCTTCCCCCTCCTTCCCACACAAGGCTTCATGCCAGCCCAGATGATGTCTCCACCTCCCCCAGCACATCTTGTATCACAACTCTAGAATTGGATTTCTTCTACCTAAAGTGCCCACCTTGACCTATCAAAAAAGTAACACTTTCTGAAGCTTCATCTAGTTACTTAATGCAGAAGAGATCTCTTTCCTCTGAAAGACACCCCACATTATTAGTACCACCCTGGAGGCATTTAATTGCTACAGTGTAAAAAATTTCCCCTGAACACTTGCATGCACACACACACCACCTACCTACCCGCACTAGATACTGATCAAGCTCTCAATGGATCAGCAGATCTAGCTACCAATATGCCAGGCTGAGGGACATCTGCAAACCCACAGGCCCAGCACGGTTAACAGAAAGAGGTACTGAATGTGTATTTGCAAATGGCAAAAAAGATGAGTAAACGAGTGAACAATTTAACCCATCTCCCACCCATCTCCCCTCTGGTAACCATCAGTTTGTTCTCTACAAGTAAGAATCTGTTTCTTGGTTTGTCTCCCCTCCACCTTTCTTTGCTCATTTCTTAAATTCCATATATGAGTAAAATCATATGGTATTTGTCCTTCTCTTATTTCACTTAGCATAATATTCTCTAGCTCCATCCAAGTCATCGAGGAGTACACTTGTGATGAGCCCCCGGTGTTATACAGAAGTGCTGAATCCTTATATTGCACACTTGAAGCTAATGTTTAATCAAATTCCAGTTAACATAAATGTACAAAGATGTGAGGACAGAATTGAGACAATGTGCAGATTTAGCAGACAGCCACCCAGAAGAGAAACCAACCCTACTGACACCTTGATCTCAAACTTTTAGCCTCCACAAGTTTGAAAAAATAAATGTTTATACACACACAATGATCAGCGGTAAGGGACAAGAGAAACATCCAGAAGACAGAGGCTGTGGGTGGCATTAAACAGACTGGATGAGCAGAAGCCAGAGGATTAGGTACTCAAGACCTCTGTCGGCCATCCAGATGTTGACCAATAAATGGAAACTGGATGCCTGGGGTAAAGAAGTGTTTTAAGAGAGCACTGAAGCTTACTGGTTAAGCATTCAACTCTTGTCTTTGGCTCAAGTCATAATCTCAGGATCGTGAGACTGAGCCCCATGTTGGGCTCTGCACTGATCATGGAGCCTGCTTAAGATTCTCTCCTACCAAAAAAAAAAAAAAAGATTCTCTCCTACCACTCCCATGTGCGAGCGTGCACTCTCTCAAGAAAAAAAAAAGGGCAAAACAGCACTGAAGCTTTAAGTGCTGTACCCCAACAAGGCCTGGCACAGAATGGATGCTCAGTGAACATTTGATCAATGAACCAAGAGGAAGGACACACAGAGGCTGAGAAAAGGCAGCACCACGGCCCTCGCTGGCAGCCCACAGATGTCAGAGTGTGCTCAGCAAGGGCTAAGGGACTGCTACGGGAGAAACTAAAACATGTATGGGCTGGGGAAGTGATGGCAATGCAATGGGTAGGAAGACACAGCATTCTGAATGGCAGGGAAAGAGGACTCAGGGGAAGGTCAGGCACAACAGCGTTAAAGGATGTCAGCAGGGAAGAGGAAAGTCTTGGCATGTACTTAAGGAAATGGAGGCTGCAGTAAATTTCTGAGCTGTGTGTTTTCCTCACAACCTCAGTCAGCAGTGCTGATCTCAAAGCAGAAGGACAAGAGGGCTACACCAACTAGAATCCAAGTTCCTTGTGGGCAGGGATCATGCCTGCCTTGTTCGCCATCCATAACGAAAGCCTAGAGCAGTGCCTAGCACACACGTATGAAATACTCACTCTAGACTATCCGGGTTTCAATCCTAGCTCCACCGCCTCACCAACTGGGCCACTGTCACGTCTCTAGAATGGGAACATTACTATGTATCTCCTAATTAAGAGGATTAAATAAATTAGCATAAAAAAAGCACTTGGTGAACACAGCAGAAGGCATAAACTTGTTGAATCACTGTTGAACACTTGAAACTAATTTAACATTGTGTCAACTATACTAAAAAAAAAAAAAAAAAAACCAGAAAAACCCAAAACCACTTGGTCAGCATATACAGTAAGCATCATGAAAGTATGTGGTATTATTTATAATGGGTTTTCTTTGGGGGCCCGAACCTGGTGCAGGACTCCCCAATAGAACCTCCTCATCTTAAGCGATAGGTACACTCATGACTAGCAGTGCAAGTGTACAAAGGGTCTAGAGGCCCTAGGTCAGGGGCAGCTCAGGATTTTTTCCCCATCAGGGATACTGCTCCATCAGACATGCTCGTAAGCATGAAAAGAGGCATGCTCTGTCCTTGGTCTACTTGGAGCAGAATCAAGAAAACGAGGGTGGGGATAGGACCTCCAATCATCTCTAATGCATAAAGGAAGTCATCCGCAGACTTTGGTACTGATACCATTATTTTTGACAAAGTACATGAGGCATACCAACTAACCCCAATATCTTGGAGCCACAGTGCCAGGCAACCAAGTCTAGCCAGTGACATCTACCAATATTTTCTTATGTGACCCAATTTGATTTTCACTGCAGAAAAAGAAAAAAAAACCAAAAAAACAGACAGAGGAAAAAAAGACTGTTTCAGAGCCAAAGGAACCGACATTAGAGAAGAAGCACTATACAGCAATGCTGAAAATCAGAGCAGGGTACCATGTCTCATGTTTCCTCAAAAAGCCACGGTGGTTTTAGAGTTAAGTATTTGTCTCGTTTTCCCCTAAAGTGGCAGCACCAACATTTCTGCTTCTCCCCGATTATCCCGCAGTGCCTGTCGGTTGCTAGGCAACTGTAACTGCCAATGCTGTCTGCCCACCCACAATGCACCGCTTTCCTAATTGTGCTCACTCGGTTTGCCAATTACTCCTTGGAATTCTCTTTTAGCCAAAGCTGCTTCTTCAAGTTCGTCTTCTTGCCTGCTTGGTCCTGTGGTAAAACTCAAACACTGTATTTGTCATCACATCCCAGAATTTCAAGAACAAACTGCCCACCAAATACAGGATTATTTCATGGTAGGATCAAAAACTATAAACAGCTTGAAATAAAAGCAACCAGACAAAAGAGAAAATTGGCAGCCAACATAACATCTTAAGTTCAAGCATAAGTGCTAGTTTTAAGTTTCTTTGAGTAATATAATTCTGGCTGAATGTACTCGTCTTGATTTCATAGAATAATTTTGACCAATTTGTCAATTAATCACATACTGAGCTTAGACAAGACTCTAACTATGGACAAATCTTTAGGTCACATATCCTCTACTGTATGAACAAAACAAAGGCTTTTTAAGCTGCTTTCTTGAATCTTATGAGGACTAATGAACATGAGCTTACATCTGACTGTTAACAGCCACTAAAATCAAGCAGTTAATGTTCAATACATCATAACAGAGAGGTAGGTAACTTCCGCACGTATTTTCCATCATCATCCTCACAACATTCCATGAAAGAGATAAAACCCCGATTATAAAGGATATTCCCCAAATTTATGTGACAAGGCTAGTAAGTGGCAATTGCAAACTAGAATGTGATCTTTGGACTCCATCTCAGTGTTGTTTCCTCCATAGGACACTGACTGATGGGGTAACATCACCCAGCCCCCAAGGTACCTGGGTTTGATGGGTGATAGGGTTAAAAGCTATTAAACCCAAGCAACTAGTAGTAGTGGTCTGAGGATGAGGAGCAGGATGGCTGGGGAATAGGAAGACAAATTTTTCCATCTACCCTTTTCCTGTAATGTGCATGTATTACCTATTGGAACATTTTGTGAAAGGCTCTCATTCAAGTATGTATAGGTCACTAATGATATGCTGTGCAGAGTTAGATGCTGTAGATCTACAGATGAGTAAAACATGGCACCTCTTCTTAAGCAGTTCATACTGCATGGAGACAAAGGAACCCAGAAATAACCAAGAAGGAACATGTAAAAAAGACCAAGCAAAGGGGCGCCTGGGTGGCTCAGGGGGTTAATAAAGCCTCTGCCTTTGGCTCAGGTCATGATCTCAGGGTCCTGGGATCCAGCCCTGCATTGGGCTCTCTGCTCAGTAAGGAACCTGCTTCCCCCCCCTCTCTGCCTGCCTCTCTGCCTTCTTGTGATCTCTCTCTCTCTGTCAAATAAATAAATAAAATCTTAAAAAAAAAAAAAAAAAGACCGAGCAAAAAGTGCTACAAAAACACAGTGGGGGAAACAATGAATTCGGTCTGCTCAGCTAGAAACATTTTCAAAGGGGAACACTTGAAATAGACCTTCAGGATAAGCATAATCATTCTGGACAGTACAAAAGGAAAAATAAACTTCGAAACTGAGAAACAGTGAGCAAATGAATGGTCATTCACTCATTCAAAAATATCTGGGTCGCTACAGATCAGGCGCTATGCTAGGCATGGTAACTGCTGGTCTGAAAACACAAGACATTAAACAAAAATTACGAACAGGATGAATATTTTAGCAGGAAAAGTACAGGAATTACAAGCTCATTTTCTCTAAAAGTAGAGTACTTCCAAAGCATACAGTTCAATAAACTAGAGACCTCATTAAAAATGGTTTCAGTGCAGATATTAGAATTCTCGGTGATGTGGCAACTATACAGTAAAACCTAACCCAGGATCTATGCAAGACTTTCAGTCAGAACCCCAATCTCAACATATAATGAAAGGGAGAATATTGAAACTTTGTGATTCATGTATATTTAGAAGGATAAATGGAAAATGAGAACCATAGTAAAGCTAGTGTTTTTATAAGATTTCAATCCCTGATCTGAAATGTCAATGGAGTAAAACAAAGTCCCCATGACCAAAAAGCCAATGTCCTCTACTTATAATGGGTAGAGAAATGACAGGTAATAAGATATTATGTATATGTTGGAAGCAACAAGTGAAGGAAACTTCTAAGGTGATAAGGGTCTTTCCCTGCACCGCCCCCCCCAGATTAGGATATTAGATCTTTTGGGATTTTACTTATCTTTCACAAGATTTACTTTTAGCAACTCTACGCTACATATGCCGGTCAATGTGGTTCTCCAAAGCAATCACACTGCAGGGTTATTCTCCTACTTCAACCAAGCAGCCTCCTTTGGCTCAAGATAATTAATAGAATTTCCTTTCTCAAATAGCCTTTGGATGCTGAGGTTGAGTCTTTTGAGTATATTCAAGAGTAGTTTTGCCTAACTATGAAACTAAATCTCAACTTTGAGAACAGTAAGAAATTATTTCAAGTCAAAGTTGGGGAATAAGACAGAGGGATCTAAGTGTAATAAATACCGATGAATTCTATGGAAGGCAGAATTGGAAGATGGCCCTCAAGATTCCTGCCCTTGCAGGAATCTGGTATAAACCTCTCCCTTTGAACATGAGCAAAATTGTGAATATGATAGGATTTCATTCCCATGATCAGGTTACTATTAAACTGAGTTTATCAAAAAGTTTGGGATGACCATGGGTGAGCCTGATTTTATCAGGTGCAGCCTGAAAGAGGAAGCAGGGGTCCTTCCTGAGGACAGAGATTCTCCTACAGGCTTCAAAGAAGCAAACAGCTTTGGGGCGCCTGGGTGGCGCAGTGAGTTGAGCATCCCACTCAGTTTTGGGTCAGGTCGTGATCTCAGGGTTGTGAGATTGAGCCCCATGTCCGACTCTGGGCTCAGCGCAGAGTCTGCTTGGGTTTCTCTCTCCCTCTGCCCCTTTCCCCTGTGTACTCACTCTCTAAAACACATAAATCTTAAAAAAGAAGCAAACAGCTTTCTGTGACCTGTCCACTACAAAGAACAATGGCACAGGAACCAGAGGAAACACTTTGGAGTCAAGAACGGCCCCTGGACTGTCACCGAGAGCACAGGATCCTCAGAGTTCTGCCAACAACCTGTAAGATTGGCAGAGGACCCCAGGCCTTAGAGGAGATCGTACATAGCCTGGTTCATACCTTGATCCCGTGTAGAAGATTGTGTCCAGACTCCTGACCCACAGATAATGCAGGATAATAAATCTGCAGTTTTATTTAAGGTTAGTTTGTTGGTAACTTATTACACATCAACAGAAAATAGAAAACTAACCCATGGCCCAAAACTGAACAGTGCTTATTAAGAAACAATGCTGGAGGCACCTGGGTGGCTCAGTCTGTTGAGTGTCCGACTTGTGGTTTCGGCTCAGGTCATGATCTCAGGGTTGTGGGATCGAGCACTGCACTGAGCAGAGTCTGCTTCCCCTCTCTCTCCGCTCCTCCCCCTACTTGTGCACTCTAAATAAATGAACCCTTGAAAAAATTTATTAAAAAAAAGTTAAAAAACAATGCTTGTTAATGTGCCTTAAATTCATACCGAAGGAAATTCTTGAGTGACAAAAAGACTTGAGCAATGGCAGTTTTTTTTGGTAAAAGTACTTAGCTTCAAAAGGTGACCATCTTGAAGGGCAATACTTTTTTGATGTATGAATCTCGATTACTAAGAAAAATTCGCATCATGTCATATCGTCCATCTTGCTTATTACTGTTATTTTTTCTGGTTAACTTGTTTTAATTTTGTTGTACTTAAGGAGTTATGCATCCCAAATATGATTATTAACATGGACTGGTAATATACAAAGTAGAAAAGGGACAAAAATGTAAATTTATGTAGCTTTTGATGTATCTGTCTTTTGCTAAAATCCAATTCTTAAAACATAATCTGCCACTTTGTTGATGGTTATACGTGCTAGACATTATCACTTCATTTGGACCAGAATCTGTGGTTGTTGGTATAACTATGCCTACCTCTCTCAAGTAGGAAAATGTATTAAATGAAAGGACAGCAGCATTCATAAATCAGTTATTCATAAAGTTGTGGACGATGATGATATTATCGAACAGGGCAGAACCTAGTGGATATTTAGAAATATATGGTTTTTTTGGTTTTGCTTTGTTTTTTTGCTTTCACCATGATGTGGCACTTGGTATGTGAGGCCAGATTATTAAATATCCTATAATACATGGGACAACTCACAGGACAAAACTATTTTGACCAAAGTGCCAACAGTGCCCTCTGAGAAACCCATTGTTTGAGTATAAGCGAACCAACTACATCAAAACCGTGTCGTGTTCCAGAAAGCCCCTCGGAACATCTGTAACAAGATATATTTTAAAAAGCACTTAATTGTTCTAATCCAAATTGTAAAATACATCAACACAGGACTGCCTTCCTAGCCAGGACTGAAAGCTTTAGGAAACACAGGAGACATGAAGGCAATGGCAACTCTGCCTCGAAAGCAGGTAAAAGGCAGTCTGCCTTCCTACCCCACTCACTCCAACACCACCGCCTTGTTTCTTCGCAAACACGGCAAGCACAAGCATGTGTATTCCCACCTCTGTTTCTCTGCCCAGAATGATTTCCCCCAGCTATCCATCACATGGCTCGCTTCCTCCTTAAATGTCTCCATGTCAGTGAGGCCTTCCCTGACCATCCTATTTAATGAGCAGCCTCCCTCCTCGACCCAAGCACTCACCACTCTACAGTACAGGGCTTGAGGGTGTGGAGGGTTCTTAGGCCCTTGTCTAACCTCCCTGTGCTTCAGTTCCCCTCCCTGTAGGGAGTATTAACAGCTACACGTAGTAGTCTGAGGATTACGTGTGTGTGTGTGTGTGTGTGTGTGTGTGTGTGTGTGTGTGTATGAAGCATGCCTAGAACAGTGCCTGGATCTGATAGTAAGCATTCAACGTTGGCTCTGAACCTAAAAACAACCTGAACCAAGTTCAAAATTAAGCTTTTAATGAACTCATTTAATGGCAAACAAACAAACAAAAACCTTAGCTCGTTTGGTGGTAAAAGCTGACCTAAACAGACATGAGGCTACTTGTAACGCCATCTGTCAACAACCACAGCGCAGACTGTACCGTGTTGTCCTTCTAAACTCCCAGTACTGAACTACGTCTAGTCAGAAGGATTCTGAGTAAGACCATGCACCTGAATTATTCGACTTTGTTTTTCTCTATCGCACTTACCACCTGATACATAAACATTTACTTTTTGGCTAACTCCCACCACAACGAAGTCAAGGAATATTGTATAGGATTGTACTCCCAGCACCTGGAAGAGTGCCAGGTACACAGGAGATGCTCGACATAGGCGGCGTGGAAGGTTAAGTTCTATGACGTCCAAACAGAACGTGTGACATCTCTCTTATGTAGAAGGAAGATCATTTCTGGAGGATGGTGACCAGTTGTTCTTTAACTCGGGGTCTAATTCATTTGTTCGGGAATGGAACACTGGTAAGTGTGAAAAGCCCACTTGATATGCAGTTCCTGAGGTTTCTCAACTCCCAAGACATCAATCTTTTGCTGCCCTCTCCCCTAAAAATGCCACAAAGGCTCAGGGTGTCAATAATTAGTTCTAAAGAAGACTCCAAAACACAAGACCTGTACACCAAACTTCTGAGCACAACAGACGATTCCCTGTGACACTCCCACCATCAGTCCTGCGCTCGAAGTGACCATTCTCCCACTAAGACAGTTCCATTCCCCTCTTTCTATATGGATGACAATGACCACTCCCATCTCCCACTACACCCCAAACGTAGGCATCACATGCGAAGCATCTCCCATATTCAGTTCTGCACAAAGTCTAGGCAGCATTTTGATGATCACAGCCTCAATCCTGGACACTACTGGCTTCTCTGTTAACAAATCCTTACTGAGCACCCCTACATGCCAGGTGCGGGGGTGTCAGCCAACACATGGACTTGAGTCCAAGTCTGGATGGGAAGCCAGTGATTACACGGGCAGCCACACTGACAGGGAAAGAAAACTGACCAAGCAGGAGGCCCAGGACATTAAGGAAGGCGCCAGGCTAAGGAAGCAAGGAGTCTCCCCATCATGTTGAGTTGAGACCTGAAAGACGGTTAAGGCCTTGCTAGGTGAAAATCTATGTAGAATACTCAAAATTGTTACAACTGCAATTAAATAACTACAATTAAACTACAAGTTGTTGGATAAAACCACTTTTGTCCTAACATGAATGCCTGGAGAGCAAGAACTGCACTTTTGCTGATCCTTCTATCCCTGTGCCTGGAGTTGGCAGCTTTGCCTGTAGTGCGCAGATACTTGCTGGGTAACGGATGGAGTCCTCAGCTCTGCAGTCCTATTCCTCGCCTGTGGAAGGGACACGACTACCTGAACGAAACGATGCAGGGCAAGTGCTAGAACTTTCCACCACATGGCAGCTGCTCAATGAAGATGAAGTCTCTCTCTTGCCCCTTTCTTATCCCCACAGAGCAGAAATAACTTTTTAAAAGTCTCCTACCCAGGGACTGACATTTCACTGAAGATTCTCCAAGGTGACTGAAAGTCTTAGGACAACATGTGATTCGTTCGAGTGCCTGATGATGGATTCTGAGGTTTCCACAGCTTTGCGAATTTACAGGTTGAGCTGCTACTGTGAACTATTATTACCCTATACTTGTTATAGTCATTTCATCTACTTACAATGAAATATTGCAAATATCATTACTTAGACTATTCAAAATTAAGCTTAAATAGGGAGGGTAAGTGTCATCTGTTGAACATGTACCAGTCCCTGATGACAGCTGCTCTGTGTAACTTGTTTCAAGCCTCTGAACAAAAGTGACAGTTAAAGGTCATATCCTACTTTCGTAGAGAAGGAAACTGGTGCTTGGTGAGGTTTATTAATTCACAAATGTTAAGTGGTTGAACTAAAATTTGGATTTGGGTCTCTGTAACTCCAAACCCATGTTCTTCCCACCATCCTGACTGCCTTTCCTCAAGAGAGATTTTGGGGTATGTGCTCTACAGATAGTATCCCCCCACCCCATTCCCAGAGCCCACACCCACCTGCTCTTCCCCCATGAATGCTCACCTTTGCTATCTAAGTGACCATAATTTCTCCGTGCTTCCCAGCTGGCCTATGCACACCCACTCATTTCCCACGATCCACTCTCCATTCGGCAGTGGGTTATCTTTAAAAAGACACGTATCAGAGGTCATTCCACTGTTCAACTCTCAAGTGGTTTCCACAGCACTCAGAATAAAACTCTTATTCTGGCCTTCAAGGCCCTGGATGATCTGGCACGCCTCTGCTTGGCTATACTGGAATGTTCCAATGTCCCACACACTCTACAAAGGAGGGCCTGACCCCACCTTTAGGTCAACTCAGCCCAAATGTTACTTCCTGAAGCAGACCTTCTCTGCTCCCTGCAGACATGCTCTAACGTCACCCCATTTTGTTGTTTCTAGCCCTCGTCTGGTATTTCATGCAGACTCATCTGTATACAGTCTGCCTCTCCCACACTGCACGAGCTAAAATGAAAGCTGTCAGGATAGGTTCTCTGTCGCTCGTGTTCCCCACGGTATAAGCAGCGCCTGACATGGGGCAGAATTTGCTGGGCACATCGCTCATGCTCTCAAGCATTCAGTGAAAATATAGCATCTTGAACTCCATATGGCTTTACTAGTGTCTTGAGTGTTTAGCAATAACTGTGTCCCATTTAGTTCTTGCTACTTACAACTCAGGCTTCTTAAAGGAAGAAATGGAAGCCATACCATATCACCCTTGTGTTCTGTCTGCCTGGTATACCACTGGCATCCAAGCAATGCACTGGGAATATTATGGGCTACAAAAGAGGACGACGTGGTCCCAGATCTGTGTGAGCTGATCACTGGTTACTGGGAGAGTAAAGCCAAGTAAACACTGGTGAACAAACTGAACAGGGAGGCTGCTTCAGAAGCACTTCAAAGCAAGGGTACTATTGTTACAAGCAGCACCAGACATCCATTAATGGCTGTACATTTTGAAGATTTGAGAGAGTGCGTGCAAGTGCGCGCGAGAGCGGGGGGAGGGGCAGAGGAAGAGAGAGACTCCAGCAGACTCCCCGCAGAGCGAGAAGCTCCAGTCGGGGCTTGAACTCCTGACCGTGACATCACGACCTGAGCCAAAAATCAAGAGTCAGAGGCTCAACTGACTGAGCCACCCAGATGCCCCTGCTGTAAATGTTAAACTGGGCCTTTGAGGAAACAGAATTAGGACTCTCTTAGAGAGGAGGGGCAGCATGTATTAGGCAGATGAGTATCATAAGCAGAAGCACTGCAGTGGAGCGAGCAAACATGATGCGGGAGCACAGCAGAGCCAGCCCTGCCTGAACACAGTGTTTCAAAGGAGCAACAGATACATGTGCACTAGGAGTTGATAAAAACGCGTTCATTCTAATGGCTGAGAAGGTAATACATGGCGGTCGTACCAGACTGTCACTAGTAACTCTAGTGCCTATATTACGATTTTACTTCCACTTCTAGTTCTTTCATTATACTTTATCAGTCAATTTATCGCGGTGAACTTGTAATTGTGGACTTCTTTCAGCCTGGGGGTCCCATCACTGAGTGTGGCACCTCACCCTTACAGCTGCCATGTGGAAAAGGAACCTGAGGTTCAGATCCAGATCCCTTAATAAACTTCTCTACAAGAAGAGACAAGACAATGATGTAGGAGCTATAGGCTGCAATGGTGGAACCTTCCGTAAGTGCTCTAAGGATCTGGAGCAGACAGAAGTCGGGAGAAGGCTGGCAGAGTCTCCAAGAGAGGACAACAGACCTGAGACAATTCTTAGGAGGTGGGCAGCAACTGGAAAGGCAGACAGAAAAGACAGAGGGATCAGGAGAGGGTCGCTGGCAGGGTGATTACTGGGGCACAGGAAGCTGCTTCTGGTAGTTCGTGTTGGAGAACACAGGATAAGAAAGGTGAAAATGGTATGGTTAGGGTCACAAGGCCAAGGAGGACTCCGAATTTTAGTATATAGGAAGTGGAGGGAATCTGAACATGGACAGTGAGAAAAATTCCTGCTTCTGAAAGATGAATGGTCATCAACAACTAGGAAAGGAAAGGTGGCCTGGGAAATGGACCATTTGTGTGATGGGATGGCAGAGAGGCAATCACTTCACAAGTCCAGGCAGTATCTGACTCGGTAATTTCAGATATCAGAAAAGTAAAGTCTGAGACATTTTAAGGATGAACAGGCTTTGATTACCCTATCCAAAGCATCCACATGCCCACCTCAAGCACAGAATCACTCTCTTCCTGTTTTAATTATTTCTGAGTCTGGCTTCTGACATCGAACATAAGATTTAGGTAATGCCTTTTAGATGCTTATGTTTTTTTGGTTTTTTAAAAGATTTTACTTGTCAGAGACCATGCGCGCACACACGCACAGTGCCAGGCATAGGGAGAAGCAAGCTCCCTGCCGAGCAAGAAGCCCAGTGCGGGACTCAATCCCAGGACTCTGGGATCATGACGTGAGCTGAACGCAGACACTTAACCAACTGAGCCACTCAGGGCGTCTCAATGCTTATAGTTTTTATCCTGAGTGCCCTGCATTCACAAGAGGAAGGACCTCAGTAAATGCTGCAGAACACTCAAAGGAAGGAATAGCAAGAGGATGGCTGGGCTGGAAGCCTGAGGATAAAAGAGTGGGCAGGGGCTACCAGGACCAAGACAGATGTTAGGAAGGTAATATCCTTTTAGATAAGAGCTCAGTTTGGGATGTTCTTTTTTTTTTTTTTTTTTTAAGATTTTATTTATTTACTTGATACAGAGAGAGAGATCACAAGTAGGCAGAGGCAGACAGGGAGAGAGGGGGAAGCAGGCTCCCTGCTGAGCAGACAGCCCGACGCGGGGCTCGATTCCAGGACCCTGAGATCATGACCTGAGCCGAAGGCAGAGGCTTTAACCCACTGAGCCATTCAGGCACCCCATTTTGGGATGTTCTGACTTTGAGAGAAGGTGGCAAACCAAGAAACGAAAAGGAGTTCGTGGTAGATGTCACTTATATTTCAGATCTACACCTTTCCTTATTGTAGAAGGGCTGAGAATGGGCTCTAAGTATTTTCTAAATTGTTACTTCAGTCATGTCAGACATACTTTAATACTGGGATGCTATGTGGTTTTTTTTTTATACCAAAATCAAAGTAAAGTGATGCAGTTTCTTTTGACTTGTCTTCACAGAAAATAAGTACACTATCAGCTGCTAAGAGTGGCATCAGAAAGTTGAGGTGAAGAGCGCTCGCTGTGGAGTTCAATTCCTTGGGTTCAAATCCTGCTTCAACAACTTACTACTGTGTGACTATGGGCAACCTACTTAACTATTCTCCAAGTCCTCATGGAAGACTTGTGAAAATTAAATAAACGCAAAAAGTGCTTAGAACAGTGTCTGGTACATTGAAATCGCCAAGTAACTATCGTAATTCTTCATATATTTTGGTAAGTTGAGAGTTTTTAGCCTAGGTATTCCAGAATAAAATTAGAGGCCACAAATTCATGACAAATTTAAAATTCTTAACAAATTAACTTGAGTCAGAATTTAGTAATAAATAAGCAGTTATTCACGGAATACAAAACAACAAATATTAAGTGAATAGATAGTGGATGCTTTCTGGACTTAAGAACATGTGCCCTCGCTTGAGAAAATCCATTCTGAAAGCACGTGAATCTCTTTTCTTTCATCTAGCTGCAGATTCACTCAGATGTTCCCTGAAAACCCCATGTACTTTTCCAGCTCTGTGGCCTCTGCACCCCCTTTCTTCCCTTAAAGTCCATGTGGTTTACTCTTAGGCATACTTCCAGGCCTACTTGAGATACCACTGCCTTAGCTTTAGCGGTCTCTGACCCACCCCGACCCTACCCCCCACCAGATAATACATTTCTAAGGGTGCTTTCATCAGATCCTTACACAGGTAAACAACTAAATGTGCACTGTCCCATCTCTTCTTGCAGCCTCTGCACGGCATGGGGTCATGTCTTGCTCTGGATTCTCAGAGCTGAACGAATGCCGTCATTATACTCAACTACAAAAACTTTGCCTTTAGACAAGGATTACTCAGTGTTATCTCAACCTCCCTTTATACCCTTAAAACAGGATCAATAAATACCCAACTGTAGTGAAGCACATCCATCTTTTAACTCTACCCTAAGGAAAACAATCCCCAAATAAACAGTAAATTCAACTTTTTCAAGGATGTAGAAAGAGACTCAAGGCTACATTTCTCTAGGCAACAGTTTTCCCAGCAGGATAACATGATGCTAGATAAGACCACTTTTACCAAATAGTTGATATAGTTCTCTATATGGCTTCTCCTACATTGGTTAAAATCCTATCTGATTCTTCTCAAAGTTGGAAGGATAGCCTTCAAGTTCAATTCATCCTTCATGCAAAGTGGCATAATTGCAGGAAGAACCTTGACTTGTACAAAAAAAATGAATATATAATGGGTAGAGCCCTAGAACATTGACCCACGCTGTCAGAGAATTCTGTCAGACCAGATTGAGGAAAATATCTAATTTAAGGTATTCGACACAAAACAAATTAAGAGTCATGTAAATAAACAAACATAAAACATTTAGCCCTTGGGTGTGAATGATGGCTTACTACTCAAGTGTTTCCAGTGGTAGCATTTTAGAATTGCAAGCAGGTAGGTAATTCACCTAGTCTTACCGACTCATCATCAGGGTATGCAGGAAGTGACCATCACACACAGCATCAGGATGGGGCAAAAGCAATATAAAAAGCCAGGCTTTTAATACTGCAACTTAGTAACATGGTTTCCTTTTTACTTAATAATTTGGCCTAACAGACAATTATTGAACAGGTGAGCTGACACTGAAATGTGGTCTCTGAAAATCCAATTCCTTTGGATTATGTTCAAGGGTCCATAATATACCCAAATTTATGTTCTTGTTGGTTAGCTTTGTAGAAGGCTGGGTAGCATATTGATAATTTCTCATCACTAAGTCAGGAATATTTAAATAGTTTAGCTTAAGTGTGTTAAAATAAAATTGGGAGAGGGACTAACAACAATCTGACACTTACCAAGGCAACTAGGGATTGAACTTGCCCAAGGACAGGCCACATACATTTTAGAGGTTTCTGTTCTCCCTGGCACTACCTATCTGTCTCAGGCAATGACTTCTCTACCCCAGCAATCTCTAATTCAGGTCTTCACACCCAGGAAACCTAATTCGGAAGCCAAAGTTTCTCTTTAAAGACACACAGCAAAGAAATGCGTACCAATTCCCCTGGCCATCCTTCAGTCTTGATGGTGAAGCCTGAACTAGCATAATCACAGCTATCATGTCCTGCAGTCCGTTATGTCAGATGCATGGAGCCTTGAGCATCTTATTTAACTCTCACAACCCCAAATGGCCGCCATCGCTTTCCCCAAAGAATAGGAAATAGACTCGGATTAAATCCATTTTGCAAGTTCACAGAGCTAGTAAGTGACAGAAGAGCATCTTATATCTTCAGTATTCAAATGTATGTTTTTCCATTATACTATGGTGCCTCGAAAACTTTGCAGAAGCCCACTCTTGCATCTGATGTATACTACTAACACTGTTCAGGTCAAAGTTCCTTACCCTGAGCTTGGTGAAAAGTTTAACAACTAATTTCCATAAGCTAGGGAAGGGACTTCGTTTTGTTTCTAATTGGCTTTTTTAAGAGTTTCTTCATGAGTATTTTTAAACATTTGTTTCTAAGTTTCTCATTAAAGAAATTACTCTGTCATACCTTACTTATTACTAATGACATCAATTGTGTTATTAAATCATTAAGAGATGCCTAATGGCCTTTGGTCAGACTAGGAGTCAGTTCTTTTTTTTTCCAAGAGCATAGCAATCTACCTTGCTATAAATAGACACAAGAATGCTTAGTAGGTAAGGTGTTTCTTATAGAGGGTAATGAAAATTCTGAAATCATAGTGATAGCTGCACAAGTCTGTGAGTATACTACTAAATCATTAAATTGCAGACTAAATAGGTGAATCTTAAAGTATGCTAATTATTTAATAAAGATGTTTAAAAAAACACTTAAGTGATTGGATTAGTCAAATGTTAATTACCTAAGAGAAAGTAATTAAGGAATACTAATTTTACCGTATCATTTTTGTTCTGTATTTACCCCGAATGTTAATTTGCCTCATTCCTATTATTGAAGAATTAAGTAACAACAGTAAATGCAGACTTTATGCAAACCTTATAAATATCAAGACTCATAAAATCAGGCAATGATTGCAGGCACTAGAAAGGGGTAAGTCACGAGCCTCTTAGATAAGGCTCAGAAGACATACACACTCTGAAAACTAAATGACAATTTACAAAACCACTTTTTGGAAACCCATTCGGTATTCAGAGCAGGAGTTACAAACACATTTTAAAAGTTCTTCCCATCAAGACTATAAGAACTACTTACCTTGTGACAAGGAACCAAGCAATTTCACTGAAGTCTGGAGAGGGTCTCATATATGTTTTAATATGTGGCATAGCATTGCTGCGGCCAGATGTGTCAGCCGACCATTTGCTAGTGACAGGAAAGACCCATTACTTGTAAGAAAATATAAACCTGTCATAATCCTAGTATTAGGAAACTTCATGAAAAACAAAATCCTATAATCTAAACAGTGCGTACACAGTTCTGTGATGGGACCTCTGATATTTTATTAAACTCTGTTTAGAGAGCAGTGTAATAAAGCACTGTAGCCTTTTGGTATTTAGCCTCCCCCTCCCTTTCTTTTTTGCCAATAAGACATGTATATACTCATGTCTATCACTTCTGTTGTGCTTTCAAGTGCACGTGTGCATGTCTTGTCTCCTACGTGGACTATGAGCTCCTTAAGAGGAGGAATCATGCTCCCATAGTGTATTATCAAGTACGGGCTCAGGAAAAGTTTGTTCAAAGTAAGTACAAAATGGGAAAAATGCCGACAGGACAAATATTAAAACGATGTTGAAAAGCAGGAGGATGGGGCACCTGGGTGGCTCAGTGGGTTAAGCGTCTGCCTTCAGTTCAGGTCATGATCTCAGGGTCCTGAGATCAAGCCCTGTATCAGAATTCCTGCTCAGCAGGGAGCCTGCTTCTCCCTCTCCCTCTGCTGCTCTCCCTGCTTGTGTTCTCTGTGTCAAGTAAATAAAAATCTTAAAAAAAAAAAAAAAAAAAAAGAGGATAATTCAGAAACACTTCAGTCCAAGGCTGACATTTACCTGCCAGTATTGCAGGACTGAGGTTCTGTAGGAAAAAAGGGCCTACATCATGAGGCAACAATCCTTGCTTGCAAAGAGAAGAGGCTGAGACCGGAATTAGGATTAGGGAGACTGTCCCTTTGATCATTAAATTCACTTGACTGACTTGTGAAAGGAGCTCAGTATAAAGAAATATTCTCTGCAGGGAATAATCTCCCAAAGGGCCCACAAAGACACACTGAATTAGCCTGCAAGCCACTGAGATGCAACCCGCCTTTGTTTCCAGCCGTCAAGTGTAATAAATGCCTGAAGCCAGCAGGAAACTGCAATGGCCTAGAACATGCAGAGCGTGCACACTGGAACAAGAGGAGGACGAAAGACATTCCTTTCCCTTGCCCATTCAACCATTTACTGAACCCTTACAACAAACCAAGTAGGAGCCCACGTCCTGGAGAAAGGGTGGTGTGGATTCCACCCTCAGCAAGCCTGCAGTCACACAGGATGTTCACGTGCAGACAAAAGAATTATAATCTGGAAATAGGAGCTAAACTATGTCGTATACCTGAAACTAATGTACTACTGTGTGTCAATTATACTCAAATAACATTTTTTTAAAAATGCTGCTTACATAAATTCTAAGTTACCCATCATCATCTTTATTTTTTTTCTTTGAGTGCCAATATTTAAATACAAACTGCACTGATCAGTTTTATTCTTTGGTATTAAAAACCTATTTCAAATAATGTTCAAAACCTTGTTTTAAGTTATTTCTATCACTAACATATGTAGATGAAAAAATACAGCTGTATTATGTAAGGTTCTTTTTTAAAAGAACAGACTGACATAAATAACATTCTTATTCCTAAAGAAGCAATAGCAGCATTCTAAACCAATTACTTACTGAAAATAGGAATGGAGCCAATTCTGTTTTTCAGCTGTCTGGATGCTATAGGGAAGAGAGCCCCCAGCTTTTAAAAGAAGAAAACAAGTATTATAGAAAATAATTTTAGGATCCTTCATTAAGAATCTACAGTAAACACTGAAAAAACAAAACCACTTCCTATTTCATCTTATGAAATGGTTCTTTGAAAAAAAGAAAAGGTCTACACTTGTATTAGGTATGTTCCTTTAAGGGGTTTCCTTTCTTAGGGATACATGTTAAATGATACATGTTTACAATCTGAAAAGAGGTACTATTTAATCACTCAGGGGTGGTAATTTAAATATCAATAACAGCACACATTCGAAGTTTTTGAAAAACTACATGAAGAACTCTGGCCTATCCTGCAGTTCTCAGGCAGGTGAGAAATCCGTAGCCCCATTTTGGTCTGGGGCATCTCCGTTTTTGCCCAAGAGCAGGACACTTGGGAAGGCAGACTAATGAAAACTCAGTCCTCCTGTTTCCTTTACCTCTTATTTTCTGATATTTCCAAACAGAGTTTGTATTAGCTAAACATTCTTACAAATGGAATAGAGTCATCGCTAAAATTAAAATGTACAGGGGCACCTGGGTGGTAGTTAGTTAAGTGTCTGACTCAGTTTTGGCTCCAGTCATGATCTCAGAGTCATGAGATCGGGGCCTTCGTTGGGCTCCACACTCAACAGGGAGTGTGCCAGAGATTCTTATTCTTTCTCTCTCTCTCTCTCTTGCTCTCTTACCCCATCCCCCTCCTGCTCTTGTGGTCTCTCTCAAATACATAAATCTTAAAAAAAAAAGTTCGGTAAACAGTTGTTTTTAAAAAGCAATTCTAGGGGCGCCTGGGTGACTCAGTAGGTTAAAGCCTCTGCCTTCGGCTCAGGTCATGATCGGTCCTGGGATCGAGCCCCGCATGGGGCTCTCTGCTCAGAGGGGAGCCTGCTTCCCCCTCTCTCTCTGCCTGCCTCTCTGCTACTTGTGATCTCTCTCTCTCTCTCTGTCAAATAAATAAATAAATAAATAAATAAATAAATAAATAAATAAATAAAATAAAAAGCAATTCTAAATGCCATATTCCTGCATAGAAAGTAGAGATTCTGTTCCAAGTGGAAACACAATTAGTAGCCAGTTTTTGTTCATCTTTGAAAGGAAAGTTCTATTGTAGACTCACCAGTGACTTTCTAAACACATGTTGGAACTTCTCCATAAATAATCTATATCCAAAAAGGGCTTTAAATTTCTGAATCATCATAAGGCCTGTCGTATCCTCTACTGCAAATAACTAAAAAATGTATTCAGAGCCAATTATGAAATAGTTTTATGAAAAATACCATGTTCTTCCCCATTAAAAAGCACATTTTGAATGAATCTAGTGTATCAGAAGTGGAAAAAGGAGAAGACAAAAAACCAACCAAAACATCACCATGTCTCAAGTCTCAGCGAAATAATTTTGGCTTTGCCGTTAGGTAGCAACAAATGGGCTGATACACTACACTCCAAACCTTAACCGAGATATTTCTGGCAAGGTCACCTCTAGTTTGACAAGCAATAAATGGACTAAATTAGTATAATTCAGAGCATTCTGCTTCCAGCCACAAGCAAATGCCAATCAGATTTCCTTTTTCCAGAGACGAATCTTGCTTGGGTTTTTGGGTTATTGCCTCCTGAATGTGCTATCTGGAGGGCTGCTGGATTCCAAATAAAAGTTCAGTGTCTAGCACTGTATAAGGAAAATAGCGAACAAGGTTGAAAGTTGCCTACAAAATCATCCTAGGCATTTACAGATGAAGTGCTTTTAGAAAGTAAAAGTATTGGGGCGCCTGGGTGGCTCAGTGGGTTAAAGCCTCTGCCTTCGGCTCAGGTCATGGTCTCAGGGTCCTGAAATCGAGCCCCATATCGAGTTCTCTGCTCAGTCGGGAGCCTGCTTCCCCCTCTCTCTCTCTGCCTGCCTCTCTGCCTGCTTGAGATCTCTCTCCTCTCTGTCAGATAAGTAAATAAAATCTTTAAAAAAAAAAAAAAAAGAAAGTAAAAGTATCAACCAGGCAACACCAAAAGGTTCTTCCCAAGATTAAGCAGAAGTTCTGGACCTTAACTATATCTGTGATTCGGAACTGGAAGAACCACACAGAGCCACAGACACAAGCAGGGAGGATATGGAGAGAGAGATCAGAGAAAGGCATGTCAGAGTTTCTCTGGAAAACAGGATGCAGCAGGGAAAGGTGGTTTTATTCAGACATCTTGTCTGGACACCGACCCATTGTTGGCAGAAAGGACCACCTTACTTGTGGAAATCAGAACAAGTCCTCACGGGGTTACTGTGAGGATTCAGTAACATAGTAAAATTGCCCCAACGCATGGAACCATCTTTGGAACATAGTACTACTTAATATTACCTATTTCCACGATTCTTAGCCAGTTAAGGGAAAATATGCTCCAAATTTCTAATCAGTTCTTTTCTCAAGGAGAACGGCATTTTTATTACTTGCTTTAAAAAGTTTACCAGGGCATTTATGAAAGATACATAAAAAAAAAATGCAACTGTGACAGTCTCCAACAATTACCTGGATATCCTTCTAAGCTGGTTCGCACATTTTCCACAGAAGGATAGATCTAAAAATAAAGGGAAAAAATTTCAAAAAAAGGAAAAATACAAAATAACACTCAAAATGTACCATGTTAAAGAAACTTTCTTAAAAGGAATGTTTTTAAGATGGAAATCTCAATTAGAAAGATTTCATTTAGGGAATGCCTGGGTGGCTCAGTCAGTTAAGTGTCTGCTTTCGGCTCAGGTCATGATCCCAGGGTCCTGGGATCAAGTCCCACATTGGGATCCCTGCTCAGCAGGGAGCCTGCTTCTCCCTCTGCCTGCCGCTCCCCCACTTGTGCTCTCTGACAAATAAAATCTTTAAAAAAAAGTCATTTAAAAACGTAGAAAATGTACTTTAAATTTTAAGAATTTCCATCTTATGAATAAATATAATTTCTAGTAACTACAGGAAGCATATATATTCAATGAAAAACTTCGATTTGAGTTTCTCCCTCAAAAGTGCCAAATTAACACTGAGTTCTGCAAAATTAATGATTAATTCAGAAGTCTCTCATAATGTTCTTAATTCGGCTGCTAATGCTTTACCAAATATTTTTTTCTTTGGCTTGAGAACCCAAAGGAAGGAATGGAAAGCTCCCAGACTAGTGTGTGGCTGAAATGGAGCCCCGCCCTCCCAGCAGAGGGCACCACCCTCCCAGCGCCAGAGGATACAAGGGTCACATGATCACACACGATGGCGCTAATGCACTGCTGTTTCCATGCAAGAATCACGGACTAAAACCTCTATGAGAGGGAGGATGGATTCTCACGCTTCTCCGAGTCTAGAGACTAAACGTGATCAAGTGAAGCAGGAAGGGCACTCACCAGATGAAGAGGAACGGCACTTCTCCCTGGGGTCCGATTTTCCTTCCCCAGCGTCACCAAGCTTTCTTTAAACTCCGAACACAACCATTTCGAGTCATCAGCTCCCATAGACCCAATGCTTGAAAACTGCCCTACTATGGGCCAAGACTCTCCTTTAGGAGAGGCATGCTCTTTCAGAAGCTGTGAACAGAAAAGCTTTAACAACTCAGAGCCTGGTTTTTTGTCCTTGGAACCCCCTAATCAACAGAAAAATCCTGAAAATATTACCTATCAATTTCATACTCACTTCTTCTTCTTTGGAAAATATTCCTTAAATACTAAAATATTCTTTAAATTTTAATGGAATAGGCGGACAGAAGTATTCTAAAATTCTTTGATATGTGTTAAAGCAAAACCAAATTTTTTTTAAAAGATCCCTTTTAGTAGGAATGTCAGATAAACCACTGACCTGCCATATGGAATGAGATTTTGCCTTGAAATAATTGTTAATACCTAAAAAAAAAATATGAACTATTGTATATTTTGACTCCTATCATTTGGAAGAGATTTAACACTTGGGGTCCATGTAGTGATGCTCTAAAAAAATTAAAAGAGTGTATTTATGTATATATACAGAGCACCCTAAGCACTGCAGGAGCCTGATCTGCATTTCCTGCTTTGATACTTAGGCAAAGCTGCAGAAACAATTAAAAAATATTTGGAAATTTTATCTACTTAAACATATACTGAGTGTCTACTACCAAGAGGCTGAAGAAAAATAAGCCACAGTTCCCAATGGAGCTCATATTCTGACTGATGGATTGTTTAGTTTCATATGTATTATTTTTCTTAACACAGCTTAGGCATTAATATTATAAACACAGTTACCAAAAAGCCTAGTTCTCAGTTTCTGCCCTCCTGCACCACAGTGTAAGAAACAGGACTGGACTGATGGCTATGAGACCCAGTTTCTGTTCTTGTGCTCGGCCCCTGATTGGCTACCTGGCCCTGGACACATCCCTGGGCTTCCATTTACAGGTCAGTGAAAGCCCAGTCTGACCATTCCCGCCTCCCCTGGAAGGCAGCTGTGATACAGCAGGAGCGTGTGAGGAGTGCTCTGGAACCCAAGATGCTTTTTACCCTCCAGGAAGACTGATTCTGCACACCATGTGCTAGCATCTAGCCTGTCTCAACCATCAGGCCACAAACTGACAGCCACCGACCAGCATAATGAAGGCTCAACATGAGCCTTGCTTTCTCTAGTTCACCTAATCCTTGTGCAATTTTGTGAGTGAAGTACTGTTATTATACCCATTTTATAGAGAGGCAGGTCACATGACTTACACACAGGTGAGGATTCGAACCCAGGTATGAGAATCTACCTCCAAGCTATCCACTCAGCCTGTGTGCTCTAATGCTTTCTTTAGGTCACAACATGAGGATGTTGGCTTCTAGATTCTACCTGCTTTCAGCTGTGGTCTCATTTCAAAAAAGGAAATTAAGTTTCATTAACCAAGGGTAATTCTTACATGACCAATACTTCACAGAAAAAGTTAAAGTTTTTAGGAGAGCCACTTGGGGAATTTATTAGTGTCATTAATGTGTCTCCTAAACAGAGATGAAGAAAACCATAATCTTGAACTTGCCTGTTGTTTTAATTTGTTAAAGACTTTTCTTTGTTCATTTTCATACCAGCAGCAAAGATGGTTTTTGTAATAACTCTTAAAGGCTCTGGTTTAGTAAACAAAACAAGTTATAGCACAGTTGTAGCCTTTACTCAATAGTATTTTTCTGGGTTTTTTTGTTGTTGAATTTTTATGTTAAAAATCCTTCAGATGCTGAAATCAAAAGCAACAATAGCTGCATGAATGAGAAATCTAAGAAATATAGTAACTAAAAAAGTCCTTATACGTCTGCCATTTAGATACTTCTAAAAGGCAAAACATTGAAAACTATAATCAGACAACTTATCGAGAGCATGCTGTTCACTCACAATTGTGCTATTTATGAAGCTGCCATCAAAATATATTATGAAAAATATACACTAATTATAAAAAATAGTAAAAATTCTATTACCTTTCTAAGCCTAAAATGTCCCCAGTTATCTTTTTGACTTCCTTGAAAGCGTCCTGGGGTTGATCCAATAAGATAAACACTAAAAGGACATAAAATACAAGTTATGGAACAGAGTGTTATGATTTGTGGACCTCCAGATCACAAAATACACACAAAAACTAATGTTATCATGAGATGTTCTAAGAGACCACCTATTTTTTTGAGATGCCTCCTCAGAACAATAATTGATACTCAAACTAATTTTTAAGCACATCAAATCATGGTGGAACACTCACAAGGGTAAGGTACCAGCAATGAAATCATGTAACTTCAGGAGTACTCCAGAGGGAGGCTTGTGGTGAGCAGGAAGATTACCAGCCTCCACTTGAGCCCCTCAGAGCTAGGAGATGCAGATAGTGAGAGAATCTGCTCTCACGCTATGAGGGACAGCCAGATATCATTCTATCTCTTTCCAAGGCCCCTGCACTGCAGCTACTATGTGGCTCTCAAGGTATTCACCCACTTTAAGAATCCCGAATTACTAAGTAACACATACTTGGTTTCAGATAGATCATGCTTGTGGACGATATCTATCCACTCCTTGAGTGAAGGAGCATTATAAGCCGTTAAGTAGCTGATGAGATCAGCTTTAAAATGTGTTGCTGATTCTCCAGATCTGTGGGTTCCATGGGTAATTTGTGGGTATAAGGGGCTCAACCATATTCTGGAATAGAAAAAAAAAAAAAAAAAGTCAGGAAAGCAGCGGATCACCATGCTACCTGATGACTACACATTCGCCCTAAGGAAGAGGCGAATCGCACTTCCTGCGTCCACACGGTAAGTAGAGTGGATCTTTAGGGAACATGAAGCATAAATCCCATCACAGCACTCCAATGGCTTCCACGATATTCAGAATGATTTTTCAAAGGACCCAGTAAAAGCGGGCCTCTGCCCATTTCTCACAACTCAATGCTCTATGCTCCCTCCTTGGCCACACCTTCCTTAATCTTTACCCCCGCCCCCGACCTCCACACTGCTAAGACCCCGTGACAATAGCTAATAGCTGCACACCTAATGGTCACAGCAAATCCATACCACCTGTGGTAACCCCAGCAAGCTACATCCATGCAGCTCTTCAGCCAAATGGGAAAAAAGTTACCTACACTAAGAAAAATGTATATACAAATCTATTTACAATAAATAAACTCATTTTCATGTCTATGCTACAGCAGCTTGAGATATTTTCATAACCTGTACTTTTCTGGCACCTGCAATGAATAGATACCACATTTAATGCTATTACATTTACTAACCTCACACTTTCAAATAACCTAGTAAACAATGTATTAAAGACATCTTTCACCAATTCTCCTCAAAGGAGGACAATTCCCTTCACCTAAACTTCTATATACCCACAAATGGGAAAAGTTTACCTAAACCCCATCCCTCTATGACAGATCACAAACAAGTATGGTTTCAAATCTTGTGTTCGGTTTCAGCTGCAAAACCAGGTCAGCAGTCCTGCCTCACAGGGTATGTGTGCCTCTCACTCGAGATAATGAACAATGTCAGGCTTCAACAAGCACTAAAGATGTATTTGCCATCACCAACTTCCTGCTTCTGTGGCTACCCCACTGCATTTCTACCCATTAAGCCCAAAGAGAAACTGCCCAATTCCTCTTTCACCTGGCAACCCTCAAAGGAGACTGGAGAGATGCAGGCCCCCAGGGCAGGAAGCATCCAGAACCGCAAGGATCCTGCCCGTCCATCTTCTGCACTCCGCACACATCTCTAGCAGGGTGGCATGTCACACCTTTCCTTCCCATCTTGAGGACACCCCTTGTACAAGGGGTAACACGTGTGAAAAGGACCACAGCCCAGGTTCCGGGGCCAGATCTGCTTCTAACTGGCTGTGTCACTTGGGGCCAGCCCAAGAGCGCCTGCGTCTCTACGCGAATAATGGGCACACTGGGCTGGACAGATGTGTCAGTGTCTCCCTCACAAACAGCAATTCAGAGCTCACAGGCTGCTGGGCTCCTCCTGGATGAGAGGCTCACTCACATCAGTGTCTGGATGAGGAACAGGACAGATGACAACTTTCTAAACCAGGATACGGAGATGTGAGGTGTTTTTAGCACTTGACAAAGTAAAATGTGAAATTATCGTGGGCCAAATAATTTTAAAAGTGAGAAATTAACAGGCAGACCAAGCAGCAGCTAAAAAGGATAGCTGAAACACTTGTATACCAGAACGCGACACGCAGAGCATAACTAGGAGACCAACCATGAAAATTACACAAAAGGCCTATTTTTAAACATTTAAAAAATTACAACCCACAACACAAAAATGCAAATTTGAAATTAGAATCTAGACTCACTGTGAGATAACAGTACCCTACTCGAGGGTGGCTGGAGATTTCATACCCTTGATACTTTAAGTTTAAAACCACGTGAAGTCAATTTAAAGAAGCATGGCTCAAGCTTCTGACTCCTAGAAAGGGGAACCCTCTTACACTGTTGGTGGGAATGCAAGCTGGTGCAGCCACTC
>CM052896.1:115131968-115179928 GCA_028534135.1 Potos flavus | reverse complement strand
AAAAAACAAAGTAAAAAAAAAAAAAAAAGCTTCTGACTCCTAAAAGAGCTGGGGGCCAGGGGTGGGACTCTGTGAGCCACGGAAGACTCAGCGCCAACTTGATAAACTCCATATGACTCATGAGTTTCAAAACCCAACCAAGCAGCTAAGCAGCTCTAGGAGTAGCTAAGGTGTAGTTAACTCTAAATTCTGTTGCTCAAGAGAGTCCTCCTGTGGCTGAGGCTTCTGAGACAGTGGTGATCCCCTCCACCCTGAACCAGTCAGAACTAAATGCATTTTGAGAAGAAGATTTTAAGTGGGACACTTCAAAACTGGAACATGTTTACGGAAAAACTATCAGGCACTGTGGGTGGGGCTCTAAGCCACTTGCTATGCTGGAGAAAGGGAGTGGAGAGAGAGAGCTAGAGATGGCAGGCTCAGGGAAAAGCCTGCCTTTCAAGCTGGAAGGGCTGTCTGAAGGGAGAGAGGGCAGTCTTGTTCTACGCAGCAGTGGAGTCAAACCAAGCCCACAGGACAGAGGCTTTAAGGTCCTGTATTTCAGTTTAACGTAAGGTGTGACTTGGGCTCTGCTAACATGCCCTGAAATTAAGAGTTCTGGCCCAGCCTGGGCAGTGACAGGGAGCGTAAGGCAGGGGAGGAGGACAGTGGAGAATATGCAAACTGTGAAAGGTGCCAGAGGAATGCTTGAGTTTCTTCTAATCCTGGAGAGGGTAGAGACGTACACAATGGCTTAAAAAATGGAAATGAAAGCCAGCCAGAATGAAGAGCTTACCAAGTGGGAGAACAGTGCTTAAAACCTGATTTAAGCAAATCTCTAAAACAAAACAAAACAAAACAAACAAGCCCCTTTCTAAAAAGGACTCAAAAGATTAGATCTGGAGTAAGTATACTGAGGACAAAGGGTTAGTAATAAAAAAAGGATGTAAAATTTCAAATTCAAGTTTTCTCTTGGCGATTCATGACCATATGAACATATCAAAGGCTCTAAAAAGACATCAGAAAAAAAAAAAAGAAGACATCAGATTTCTTTTATGGAAAAACAAACTGAGGATGACAGGAACTTTTTGACAGATGATTAACCACTAAGTTCTCCTTCACTACCATTTGGGAAATGGCAAGCAAAAGTGGGTACTGGGGCAAGTTACTGATGGGTCTCACCAGAAAAATGGATTCAGACCTTTCATTGTACATCCTCTCTCCTGCCTCAGATCCTTTGTATATGCTGTTCCCTGTGTTTGGCTGTAGAGTATGTATAATCTCATTTTTGTAAGAGCTAAGAAAAAGAGGTCTTTCTGTTTACACATATAATAGTCACAGATGTGTATGTACTAAACTGTTAGCACTTGTTACTTCAAGAGGGTGGCCCTGGGGGGTGGGGAGCGCGATAAAATACTATTTCCGTGTAGGTCTCTTCTCTATGCCACATGTGAGGGTTTTTTGGGGTTTTTTTTGTTTGTTTGTTTTTTAACAATATAAGAAAAAGGGAATGCCATCCACAGCCACTGCTGTGTAGTAAATGGAAGCCTACAAACCCCTGAGTTTTCTGGTGCCAGTCAGCATGGATGAGGTTGGAGGTGTGGATGACAACCCGGAGGCCTTCTTCATACAGTAGTAACATCATTTTCCTTTAATAACAGAGAAAAGAACAAAAGCATTAACACTACTTTTAAAATATGTACTATTTTTCCAGTGCAAATATCATTAGCTAAAGGAGTTCTTAGACCCTTCTAATACTCAAACTTAACATTTAAAATCCTCGTTTCTTCTACACATTAAAATCAAAGTCCATTTAAGTAATAGGTAGAAAACCACCTTCCAAAATGCTCTGAGTATCGGTAAATGAACTTTTGCCTCAGCCTGCCCACAGGGCCAAGCCTGACACTTTGAGCCCTTACCCTTAGCTATTACCTGCTATTCAGGACCATGGACACCTTCTTATCCAGTGTTTTTCAAGGTTTGGTCACGACCTCCTGCTACATCATGGCTAGCACTTTTTTTTAAGAAGTTGCAATAAAGGGGCGCCTGGGTGGCTCCAGTCAGTTAAGCGTCTGACCCTTGATTTTAGCTCAGGTCACAATCGCAGGGTTGTGAGATTGAGCCCCATGTCGGGCTCCACGCTCAACGGAGAGTCTGCTTGAAATTCTCTCCCTCTGCCCCTCCTGCTTATACTTGCTCTCAAAAATAGATAAATCTTAAAAAAAAAAAAAAGTTGCAATAAAGTTAAAAACTCAAAAATATATTGTAGACATTTAAATAACTGGTTTCAGCACATGAGTATGGACACGTGTAACAGACTAATATGTACACTGTATTTTTAATGCGAGTTGCAGTTTAGAGAAGTTTGAAAATGCTTCACTATCCTAAGACTGATCTTTTCTCATACTCCACAATTGCCATACTCATCACCAACACGTATCTCGCCTTGAAATAAGTCTTTCTTTTTATTTACTCAAATCGGACCCAGTTGAGCCCTCCCTTTGCCATGGGCCTTCCTTCCCCAGGCCTCCAGTTATCAGACAGAGTTCTCATATTTTAATTCTAGTGAGAGAAGGAACAGGATACAGAAAAGAGCTTTCTACTTGAAGCTGAAGACCTAAGCTCCAGTCATCAGTTGGAGGCCGTAGGACCCTAAGGAAGTCACTCAGTGTCCTCAGTTTCTCACTTAAAGTGAAGGATCAACCCCTTCCTTGCTGCTGAGGGTTATGAGAAGGAAACGTAACATGCGTTCGTGAAACAAACTCTCCCACATGTGCATTTCCAGGACTCCTTCAGTGTCTTGCTTCATTTCTTCATCTATTAGTGGAGGGCTTTTGGCCTCCCAATTGTTTCCTAATTATTTCAGGAATCTAAGTTCTCTCCCTGCAACTAGAGATTCACTCCTCAAGGCAGTCACTCTGCCTTATTTCCACTGGGGCCAAAATGCTACTTAATATCTACTGATGTCAGTTCACACATGGGGGGCAAAATGAACCCCTGGTTCTCTCCAAACAAACAATACTGTGAATAGTATTTGGACAGGAGGAGGTTAACATAAAAATATACTGCACAGAATGGAAAAGAGAATGAGATATTTAGCTCTTGCCAAAATGAGAATTTAATCCAAGCTGGCAAACAGTAAGTTAATGCAAAGCTGGAGAAGTGACAGCTGCTGAACCCATCTTTTCTCCATTTATGAAATGTGCTCCCTGAAATCTAGGCAGATTTACACACACAGTTGCCAAATTAGCAGCTGACTGTAATTAAGAATAAGCCCAGTTATGAATTCAAGATGTAAGTTTCACAAATATTTCCATTAATCAAGGCATCAATTATCAGGAAAATCATGTACTGCTGTCAGTGAATCCTATCCAACAGAATTGTGAACTATTCTAAGGAAAGCCATCATCTCAGACAAAATGGCATGAGCTAATAAGAATCACAATTAAAAAGGGGTAAAGGATAGGAAAGGAGATCTCCCCTGAACAAATGCTGCCCTACATATCACCTGTTAAGTTGTGGGGGCAGCAAAAGGGATTATTTCCAAATCTGGAGCTATTCCCGTAAAGGGGGAGAACACAAATGTCTGCGGAGCACCTATGTGCCAGGCATTCCAGCAGCTCTCCAGAATAGCAACACGCCAAATCCCCACAGCAATCCAGGAGGCTTTAACAGCCTCATTTTACAACTGCAGAATCTACGGCTGGGTAGGCAAGGGGAATGATCAAGGTTCCCGAATGAGCCAGAAGAGCTTGTTTGGATCACATGTGCTGGGATCTTCCTCTCACTGCGCACAGCTTCCACAGGGAAGAATGGGGCCAAGGACCTTCACACAACTGGTGTGTGAGTAGGTGGACGGGTAGGACAATGTGGTCTACGGGAGATGAAGGAGGAAGTCACGTGTGGTGGGAGGCCTGCCTACAGATGCAAGCAGAAAGGGGTGCCTTGACCACGCGGCAGTCTGCCACTGGCCCCCAGGTTAGACATTCGCCATTCGGCTGCTTTGGCTTCCCTCCTTCCTGGCTATGGATTCTCAGGGCCAGAGGTATTTTTGCTCCCAGCTCTGGGGGACACTGAAAAGCTTCAGAATTCTAAAGCACTGGGTGATAAGCCCTGGGACTGCATGACATCCTACAGAGACACAAATAAAGCATGTTTATTGTACCTAACAGGGATGATGATGGGGGGGCTACATCTTGGTTGTGTTTGGATGCTCTGTGCACAGTACATGGTCAATACATGCTTGCTAAATTGAATGTCAAAGACCACTTCCTACTTACTGTAGTAACTACGGTCTCAAGTTAGGGGGCACGTGACACCCCAGCACCAGGAGCTGGAAGGTTTCCTCCTTTTTCTAACTCCTATAATTTCGCCTCTCTCATCCAGACACTAAGAGCTAAAAGAATTATTAAGTCTCAAAACACTAAAACTGTGTCTCAATATTTAATGAATTCTTTAAAAATTTTTTTTAAACGAGCAACGGAGTAACTTCAAGACACGAGTTTAATCTCCTACAAGATACTGGCATTTTAACAAAATGTAAAAACTATACAGACAATGTGGCTGGGAAAGGCTCTGTTGTAGTTGCTTCCCTAGGCATTCACAACTCCAAGTGAGTAACTCTGCTGGGTTCAACCTGCCAAGTGTGTGTGTGTAATGGCGTGGGGGAAGAAGTAGACCAAAGGGAAAAAATGAGGTCAATTTCGCTGTAAACAAACAAGAATAAAAAATGAGTTTTAGTCCTATCTTCAAAGTAGCTGGAAGGCAACTGCTTGTCTACTCAGAACCTCTATATAATGAAAAGAAAGGACCAAATAATTTGTTAAATAACATAAAAAAAGGATAGCCCCTCTAGGATCAATCAAATGTTATTATGCTAGATCCTGGCCAGGCCCAACACGCTCAGTCCCTCACAGGACTTACAGTGTAACTGAAATGAAGATGGAAGACACAGGCTCTCCCATGTGCCAGCCTGTAACTGCAGCATGATTAAGCCCGATGCTGACTGCTGGCACAGAATGTGTGGCTAGTGCAGGAAGCTGGCACTAGAGATCTAGCAAACCACATCCAGGGCCGAAATGGGGGATAGTATTTTAGAATCAGTAAGATCTTTATGCTAGGGGTCCAGCTTAGGGCAGTGGGCTAGGATCCACTCGGTGCTATCCACTGCTGGCAGAATGTCTACCTATGACAGGTTGACTATTGCCATCCACCACCAGGCTCTCCCGTGATGCAGGGAGGGGAGCCTAAGACACCTACTCAGTCTATTCAAGGCTATTTTGTATCCATTGCTGAAGTTAGCATCCCGTGACCTCAGTGCTAGGTAAAGAGTAACTTATACCTGAGTTAAATGCTTAAAGTTCCTAACAATCCTCAAACCCTGATTCAGTTAGAAGCTACCAATTAGGGAAGGTTGGTAAACACTGCAACATTTACTCAAAGGCATCTAGATCAGATAATGTAGGGTTGAAAGGCATTCTCTTACGAAATGGCTCAACTCTTCCTGCTCTGGTTTCTTTTTAAAACAGGTTGTATGCCTCAAACTGCATTTGGCAAAGAAAGATGAACGTATTTCCTTACTTCAAGTCACTATAACATTAAGGAAACGATGACTAATATTCCTCCTGTGAGATCCCTTGTTGCTCTAGAGATGGACATCTGAAGGAATCTGCTTGCAATGCCAACCCATTTTCACTGTTGGTCTCCGAGATGAGGCTTTGTCACATTCTTTTGACAAATCCTTTCTAGAGAAATGTGATTGATAAAAATATTGAAACAGGGACAACCATATCTTTTTCCTTTTCTCATTTATAGAATAATTATGTAAAAAGGCTCAAACAGCTGGACTCACAGCAGTAGAACAGGAGTCAAACTGATCACTGGGTATGTGTCAAGTAGGAAGTTAACAGGAGTTGTTCCTGTCTGGTTTACAACGTCTCAAAGTTATTCTAAAAGGAACTTCTGAGGAGTCTTGAGCAGGGATATGCATCAGCTTCTCAAGTTGAAAACTGTGTAAACTAGTTTTTCTATCACAGCATGAGGCTGACCTAATAATATTCTATTTAATGCAACTCAGCATCTTAAGAGATCACCAGACTTTTTTTAAGGTAGTAGAATCCACAGGCACATGACTGACACACACAGTCACCCATAACCCCAGACCGCACAACCACCAAATATTTCCCTTAAGCTGGCTGTAAGAAATGTCCTAAACAGAAAGAAAGCACAAACCACATCACAGATTCAGATTTTCAGGCTGAGAGCCAGAATCCCAGGACTTTGTCTTAAGGCCATTAGTAAACGGCTCCACTGCCTCTACGTTTTACTGATAGACTCTTTTCCCTGGCAAAACTGTCACCTGTGAGTTCCTTCAGAAGCACTTTTGGAATAGCTTCCTTGGCTCTAATAAAATCATACCCTTCCCCATCTCATAAAAATTTGCTTACGTGTGGTGTGTTCCAAATGCGATATCCAACTTTGCCTAGGATGAAAAAGAAATTGAGTCACTTATTTTGAACAAACTCAATATCCCTCTCTATTGGAAATTAAGTTACGAAGGGTTCAGGTCATTTGTTTGAATTTGTTTTGAATTGTTTTTACTGCCCTCTAGTGGACAAGCCCTGGACTGACGCTACAACTCTCATAATCCTACCCAGTGAGGCTCATTAAGATTTTTTTTGTTAGCCAGAATGATTTGATACATACTCCACTTTTAATTACAGTAATCAGAAGCAAGAAGTCGGATTTCTTTAGCTGCCAAAAAAACAAATGAGACCCTATGCGAAGTTTTAAGATATTTGGCTTATTCAGAAATTAACATATCAGAAAGTTTCCAGACCATATATTAAAAAAATAATGTGGTAGCAGCATGCATTGTGATGTTGAAACAGAAGTTCTCTTATATTGACAACCCAGCAAGTGCTGAAAGGAGATAATGTATTCAATCTATTTTCCTATTACAAAATGATACCTTTACAAACAAACAGGAGGTGGAGAATGAAAACATTTTTATCTAACATCTGGTATAAGCAGAATATGCCTGAAGATGTAGGCTACGAAAGAGTTAAACAGAAATATCGAGCCAGGTCAACAGTGAGGAATGCAGGTGTAGGGACACAAATCCCATCCTTACAACACTGGGTGACTTTGAAAAATACTTAAATCTCTGTGCCTCATCTTTCTCCTCTTTACAATGAAGGTGCTGTTAGGGGATTCAGAGTTTTAGGAGTAAATGAGACAGTTACATGAACTGTCTAGAAAATAGGGCCTTCATAGGGTAAGCACCCTACAAATGGAACCAAGTGCTACTACAATCAAGTTCCCACCCCAAAAGGGCAGAGGGACGGACCTGTTTGCTGGAGGAAGAAAGAGGCAATTGGAACACAGGGTAGTACGACACAGCCCATCTTGGGGATGCTCAGACAGGTGGCCCCGCTCCCTACATTCGTAAACTCAGTGTTTGGGTATGCTCACAGACCAGAATTCATTGTATGTTCTGGCCACACAAATGAAGAGAGATCAGGGAACAGGTCTTTAAAATTACAGAATTAGGAAAGACTGCCTCCCTGTAAACTAATATTTAGCTCAGATAAAGCAATGGTCAAAAGGCTGGGCTTCCGAGTTTAGTTTTGCTATAAGCTGTTTGTTCTTGGGCAAGTCTAATCACAGGGATAATAACTTGAACAGGTAATAAATAGTTAATGGATGCTTTTTAGGCAAATGCACCAAATCCTTGGCACAAAAACCCAGTGAAAAAGACTATTAGCAATCCATCCTAAAGAGAAACAAATTAGGCTTACAGAAGTTAAGTGATGGGCCCAGAAGGACATAGTTAGTGGATAGAGAACTGCAGAACTGGCAATTTGAACCTTGACCACCACAAGGCCTCAATCTCTGGCCTCAGGTCCTGCATGTGCAAAATGGGAGCATCTGCTGATTCTTTGACTAGTATGCCTCAGCTAATCAAGTAACACTACGTTGTGCAACAACTCCCCCCCCAGAAAAAAAACAAGAATTCATCTTACGGACAAGATGTAACAATATTTCAACAGTTCAGGATGGGGCCACAAATCTATATTTCGGACTAGAAATGTGACCTTCTGAATAGCTTTTCACTTGAGGTAAAGATGACCACGCCCTCTAGCGGCCGGCCTGGAGCACACCACCAGATGTGCCACACTCACCCTACTTTTCAGTACAAGTAGCTAGTATCTGAAAAAGATTTTCTATTTCCACTGATTTCATGACTGGTTTTTAGGATTCCTATGTTATTTTCCACCCACAATTAGTCTCATTAGCACCATCAGTTAAACCTATTCTGCTTTTGGAAGCAAAAGCAAACCACGGGATTTTAGGCAACTGTCAAGCAGAGGTTTATCTATGTGTAGAAGGTGAGCCACAAACATGTTGGGTAAAAGAGTGAGTGTTTTAAAACTCCAACTATACATAAAGTACTGTGGGTTAAATCATAGGAAAAATTTAAGACCGGCTTAAGGTTGATCCGACGGAGGTTTCTCTCTTTGAATCTTTAAAAGTAACCACATATACTCAGATAACGTTTTATAGTTGAAAGTACATCAAAATGAGTTGGAATTCTTACATCTTACACGGACAGGGAGAAAAAAGCACTAGAAAAAAAATGTAGAAAAGTCATCTAGGTCCCATGTAGTTCACTCTTGCCAATGCACTCCAACAGCAGCAATCCGGAGGCCCTCTCACTCTGGCAAGGAGAGAAAGGGCTGTGGAAGTATCTTACGGTGGCTGCTTGTAAACGGCCTGCCCAGCTGCTAAAACAGGAGAAGGTCAGCATGACACTGGCCACTTCATAGCCACCATTGCCACAGGAAGGAAATCCTACTATGAAAAATTCTTGCTTTTCTCTCCCCAGTGTGCCGGTTTCTTGCACGGAATGCCACACACAATGTTCTCTTTGAGGTGGACTCAAAAGGAACTGGTCATAATGGAAGTCCAAGAATTACACTGTATTTCCATGTATGGACTGAAGAGCATTAGGACAGAATTCTGGGACTATACCAAGAGCCTAGGCAACAACTTCCTGGCTTTGGTCCCAGCAAACCAAACAGATGAACCTGCCACAAGACCACTTAACGTCCCCTCGTCAGGCTCGGATCATTTGCAGCTCGACTCACCCAGGTAGTTTCCTAACAGATTTGCTTTTAATTTGTCCATCTCCCCAGTATAAATCTTCGCTGCGATTCACATGAAAAAGATCAGAGCACTACGGGTCAAGGGTCAGCAGCAGCTAATACCAGTCAGATAAGTTGTCGAAATAAAAAGTTTTAAGCTGCACTCACAATTCAGCCACTGAATTGCATCCAGAAAACCTGGTTAGGCTCGAGAAGGACACTGACAAACTAGATGCAAACAGAGGAGTACTGGCACACTGGGGGAAGATAGGGATTCTTGCTACAAGTACAACTAAAGAAACCATGCTCAAACCTGAAAGAAAATTAAGGAGGTACAATAGAGGACTTCACATACAAACAGCAGTCACATCTGAGATTTATTCTGTGTGGCTCCAGAGAGGGGAAATCAGGACCCAAGCATGAAAGGTAAAAGGAGGTCGTGAGGATTTACTTTTTGTGTCAACTTGGCTAGGTCACAATACCCAGATACCTGGTCAGATATTGCCATGAAGGTTATTTTTAGATGAGGTTAACATTTAAATTAATAGATGCAGTAAAATAGATTACCCTTTGTTTGGGGACCTCATCCAGTCAGTTGAAGGCATAAGTGAAAAAAAAACCAACTCCCTCAAGGAAGAGGGAACTCAGTCTTTAGACCTGAGCTACAGCGCCTACTCTCTTCTGGGTCTCCAGCCCGTGGGCCTACCCTACAAAGTTTGGACTTGCCAGTCCCCACAATCATGTGAGCCAATTCTTTTCAAAGAAGTCTTTCTACACACACATATCCTACTGGTTCTGTTTCTCTGGAGAACCCTGACAAATACAGACACATCAGGTCAACATATAGAAAAATCCTTCCAACCACAAGGGCTACCCACACATAGGTGGGCTCTCTCAGGAAGCATTTAGGTCAAGACTAGACAAGTATCCCTTGGTGATGCTAGAGAAAGGACTCTTGCTCTAGGTGGGTGGGTAGACTAAATGTCTAAATTTCCTCCCAACTCTCAGACTAAGCAGGATCTCAAACAGCAATAAGCAGCCTACCTGGCAGAGGGAAACGTTTTCATAAGGCTTGGCCTCGGCATGTAAGTGAGCCTTAGCTTCTCGTTTATCTCCATGCACAAGCAGGATTGGTTTCTTCCTGAAAACAGATCAGAAGTATTTGCAATACATCTTGTATAAAGCTGGAGTCTTGACTAGTTAAAGAATGCTAGTTTCCTTACCACCAGACAAGTGTTTCTGGCCTTTGTGGTCATGGAGTACAGAGCTAACCCACAGCACTACTAACCAGTTCCCTTTACAACAGGTGGCCTGATGCCAAAGCTCTGTTGTGACCCAGAGAGGTTGTGACTCGAGGAAGTCCCTGAGTAATTATCTTCTTTGGTCCAAAGAACATATAGCTTTATGTTTATGTTTTCAAGTTCAGATTAAAAGATAAACATTTATTGTTATCTAATATGATGCTCTTTTCTTTCCCTTTCTTTAGGCCAAGCAAAGAGCATTTCCTCATTAGACCTATATTCACTGAACTCCTACTGTGTGCTAGGTATGGCAGCAGTCACCCAAGATCAAGAGTGAACAAGCCCAAGCAGATGGCATGACGCAGTCTCATTAATAGGTTGTTATATTTCAATGAAACAAGGCACTGTGTGGCTGTCTTGCTCAATGAAATATAAGTAGGACTTCCAGGAGACTGCTCAGAGGAAGCATAGTTGGGATGTGGCCCTTTTGTCCCTTCTCCTTCCTGCCATCCGAACCACAGACCAGTAACCTGAAGCCCCGGGTGCCATCCTGGACCATGAAGGGACTTTGAAGACATGCACTGGGATGGTAGGACAGAAAGACAGAATGGGTGGGTAAGTCCTTGAGAACGTAGTAGCCCCCAATCCAGACCACAAATGTCTACCCTCTGGACTTCTTAGGTTGGAGAAATTATTTCCTCAGATTTAAGCCATGGTTATTTTTGCTTTTCTGTTACATGTAGCTAAAACTAATCCTATGTGTTACAGGTCAAATATAAGCCTTTGAGTGTCAAAGCCACCTGGGAAATTTCAATAGCATTTTACCTACTATTAATAAAGGTTTCCAGAATCTGAGGTCCTAAATGCACCAAGGACTTTGACAATCATTCTGTGGGTATATTCCTTTACCTACTTGCTGTTAGGGGTTTTGCTAGGTGAACGTTAAAAATGGGACAGGTGGCAGGGCACCATACAATGCTATCTTTATTTGGTCTACGCTGCCTAACACCGGGCTGAGGAACTGTAGAAGACAAACTGAAAAATCCATCACCTCCATACTCTGGATAAGGAAAGCTCTAAGACCCCCTTTGCCAGCTCCTAAACCACAGGAAGAATCATTTGCAAAGCAAAGATTCTTTGAACGTGGGCACCTAGGCAGCTCAGTTAAGCATCTGCCTTTGGCTCAGGTCGTGACCCCGGGGTCCTGGGATCGAATCCTGCATTGGGCTCCCTGCTGCTCCCCCTGCTTATGTGCTTGCATGCTCTCTGACAAATAAAACCTTTTAAAAAAAATTATTTGATGCCACTAAGTGTGGCATGCTTACAAGTCTGGAAAGCAGATAGCAATGATCTTTTCCTTTACATTGCTATCAAAGTTGTCTTTAGATTGCTTTGTCCTTATCTATTTCTGGAAACAATAGAGGCAAATGCTAAAACCCATATTAGGAATGCATGTGACTACTTAGACTAGATCAACAAATGCTGTTTTCCCTATACAACTAAGTTTGTAGGATTTCAATAGTTTCAAAAGAAATACTCAAGAAGATGAACAGCAGTTGCCTGAGAAACGCTAATCTTGTTTTAAAGCCCCATTACAGTTAAGATGTTATCAGTCATCCTGTGGTACTCACCTGAACTCTGGTGGATACTGTTTTATGAGCCAGTCCACGTCAAAACAGTAGTTAAACTAGATGGGTAAAAAAAGGATGGCGTTATGGGTAATTCAGGCAAGCAACCTGTAAGAACAGTTTGGTTACCGAATTGAAAGAAACTCTAGACAAATGATGAACTCCAAATATTATTTATAAACCTGGACAGTTGTGCTATAATATTCAAACCTAAAATACATCTTGAAGGGAATACCCAATTCAAGGAATCGGAATCAGTGGAGTAGTGCGTGAGAAAACAGGGTCTAAGGAAAGGATCCCACAGGCTTTGGCAGTATTTGTATTTCTAAACAGTCTTATTACATATTTCTAAGAGCCCTCTGGTTAACTTAAATAAATGGACTTATAAATTTACCCCTTTTCCGCTAGGTGATTATAAAAAAGACTTTTAGAAAAGAACATTTCCTTTCAGCCTAACTTATGAGTTAGCTTTGTGAACAAGCCTCTGGGACTGGACATTCACTAGGCTTAGAACAATTACATCTTGACTACAAGTTCTGCATGGAACTTACCCGGGGCGGGGGGGGGGGGGGGTCCTCCCCATGCCTGGGCAATCCCTGGCCCTCCTCCTCTAATCTAGCCAAGAGAACACAAGTTCACCCCAGGTTCCACCTGGAGACTAGGATTCTGGAGGCCAAGCTGAACATAAAGCACACAGACAGCTTTGCTTTCTTCATGGATGTGACCTGTTTTCTCACTATTTCCTCAAGAGCCTGAAGCATTAACATGATTCATCAACACAAGGGGACCAGCTCTATAAAGCAGGAGCCATCAAACACGCAGAAGTACACATAACTTTTACTCACTTCTTTTTGGTAGGTGTAGGAAACATTTTTCTAAATCGAATCAAATGACTTGGCCTTCGTTTACCTACCCATGCCTTCCCAGGAGTTTTACTAGAATCCCATGAGATTAACTGGGTCTCAAAAAGAAGTCCCTCAGGTTGGAATTCCCAAAGTGACTTCTTGGCCAGTCCCTGTAATCCAATCCAGAGGCAGAAGCTTCCATTGATCGTGGCATCCTTATTCCATGCTAAGGGCTGGATACCACCACCGTGGCTCCTGGTGCCAGCCTCCTGGTGTGGGCCATCTGGGGATCTGGGGCCATCTGTACACGACTGAGATAGGTCCTCACGCGTATTTTCTTATGGGGTTATTTGTCCCTTCTCCCCCAAAGAAAAAACCACCATAAACTCACCTGAGCTGAACACACAAGTGTCCCAAATAGGGGAGACAGAATATCTGAGAAGACAAAACATTTAGATCTAACTCATTTTTTGATAAAAATCTGGTAATAATCACAATTGACTTATTCACAATCAAAAATCGGCTAAGAAAATTGTCAACTGAGAAGTGACTACAAAGCTAGACTTTAACGTTCCATAAAATACCAGAGAAAATTTGAGCTATTTATTACATTTTAACAAAATACGATGTAAAACTAAAACAACTTCAAAATTTGATGACTGGTCAATTTTTAAAACGGCCAGTAAGGACAATAATGACATATTGTTGTTCTTCCCAGATCTTAATTTTTATCTCCCTCGAGTGCCTCTCCGAGAAACCTCCCCAACCCAGGACTACCAAGACTGTCTTCTGGAGCCTGAGAGCCCCTGATTCCTGTGAAAGAGGGAGAGGCCCCCACAACCCCAAGCTCACATTTCTAGAGTCCAGGGTCATCTTCAAGGGGGTTGCATCTCACGCCCATTCCAACTTGATTTCAAGTAAGATGAGAAAGCTCACTCCTCAAATTGTACCAGGAAAGGAATGACATGATTACCACCACTGATCGTAACTGCTGTACTCATACCTATTAGGTGCCAGGCACTGTTCTTATCACTGTCCCTGTGCTCACTTTTCCTCCTCATAGCCATTTTCTGAGCTGGAGTTGCTCATTCCCACTTTGTGGATGAGGGGTCTCCCCTTCCGAGGCTGTCCATGGCCACACAGCTAGGAAGCGACAGTCAAGATCTGAAGCCAGGCTATCTGGTTTCAGCACTTGTGCTCTCAACCATCAAACTGCCTGAGGATTAAGAGTAGGCTCCTTTATTTGACCCATTGCTTACTGAGTGCTTCTTCCACCACATTTTGAGCTACATGATAGGGTACAAAAATTTTAAAAGTCACCGCCTTAGAGAAGCTCCTGCCTTTTTTTCTTTTTTAAATATAAATTTGAGCTCTGCTCCTCCCTTTTCGACAGAAAGCCGCATCTTCTGGTGCAGTGCCAGCCGTGTTCCCGAGACACGATGGTGAAGGTCAGAGTGAACGGATTTGGTGTATTGGGCGCCTGGTCACCAGGGCTGCTTTTAACTCTGGCAAAGTGGATATTGTCGCCATCAATGACCCTTTCATTGACCTCAACTACATGGTCTACATGTTCCAGTATGACTCTACCCACGGCAAATTCCACGGCACAGTCAAGGCTGAGAACAGGAGGCTTGTCATCAATGGGAAGCCCATCTCTATCTTCTAGGAGTGAGATCCCGCCAACATCAAATGGGGCAATGCTGGTGCTGAATATGTTGTGGGGTCGACTGGGGTCTTCACCACCATGGAGAAGGCTGGGGCTCACTTGAAGGGTAGGGCCAAGAGGGTCATCATCTCTGCTCCTTCTGCTGATGCCCCCATGTTCGTGATGGGTGTGAACCATGAGAAGTATGAAAACTCCCTCAAGATTGTCAGTAATGCCTCCAGCACCACCAACTGCTTGGCTCCTCTGGCCAAGGTCATCCATGACAACTTCGGCATCATGGAGGGACTCATGACCACCATCCATGCCATCACTGCCACCCAGAAGACCGTGGACGGCCCCTCTGGGAAGCTGTGGCATGACAGCCGAGGGGCTGCCCAGAACATCATCCCTGCTTCCACTGGCGCGGCCAAGGCTGTAGGCAAGGTCATCCCTGAGCTGAATGGGAAGCTCACTGGCATGGCCTTCCGTGTCCCCACCCCCAACGTGTCCGTCGTGAATCTGACCTGCCGCCTGGAGAAAGCTGCCAAATATGACGATATCAAGAAGGTGGTGAAGCAGGCATCAGAAGGCCCCCTCAAGGTCATCCTGGGGTACACTGAGGACCAGGTTGTCTCCTGCGACTTTAACAGTGACACCCACTCTTCCACCTTTGATGCCGGGGCTGGCATTGCTCTCAATGACCACTTTGTCAAGCTCACTTCCTGGTATGGCAATGAATTTGGCTACAGCAACTGGGTGGTGGACTTTATGGTCCACATGGCCTCCAAGGAGTAAGAGCCCCCTGGACCACCAGCCCCAGCCAGAGCAAGAGGAAGAGAGAGGCCCTTAGCTGCTGGGGAGTCCCTGCCCCAAATTATCCCCCAAAACAGAGAATCTCCCAACCTCCACTGTTTCCATCCCAGGTCCCCTGCAGAAGGGGAGTGGCTTGGGGAGCCCTACCTTGTCATGTATCATCAATAAAGTATACTGTACCCAGCAAATAAATAAATAAATATGCATTTGACAGCCCTTTGCACATGCAAGTATGAGCTGTGGGGAGGAGCAAGGAGAGAGCAAAAAAAGCAGGCTTCTTGCTGAGCAGGGAGCCTGACACAGGACTCGATTCCAGGACGCTGGGATCATGACCTGAGCCAAAGGCACATGCCCAACGGACTGAGCCACCCAGGCGCCCAAGCTCCTACCTTTATGAGGGATACACAAAAGGAATATATTGCAGTTTCTTGTTGGTATTCCCCATTTTGCCCCTGTTCAGCTTCAAGATTTGCTAGAATGCCTCACGGAACTCAGGAAAGCACTTGACTTACCTGATTACCAGTTTATTATAAGAGGATACAACTCAGGAACAGTCAGATTGGAGAGATGCAAAGAACAAGGTATGGGGGGAAGAGGTGTGCACCTCCACGTGTTCACCAACCTGGAAGCTCTCCAAACCCCTCCACAGTTGGGGTTTACAAAGGCCATTAAATCACTGGCCATTAGTGATTAAAAACCTCCCATCCCTTTCCCCCTCCCTGGAGGTGGGACTGAAAGTTCCAACTTTAATGATACAACTGGGTCCCCCTGGCAATCAGTCCTCCATTCTTAAGGGCTTTCCGAAAGCCACTTCATTAAGCCCAGGTGTGACTACCGGGCTTTTTATGAACAGAAATTTTTTTTGGTTTTCTTTTGTTTTTTTAAAGATTTTATTTATTCATTTGAGAGAGGTAGAAGCAGGCTCCCTGATGAGCAGGGAGCCCAACATGGGGATTGATCCCAGGACTCTGGGATCATGACCTGAGCCCAAGGCAGATGCTTAACTAACTGAGCCACACAGGCGCCCCAGAAGATATTCTTTTGACCTTCATTACTTCAGAGCTTTTACAGGAGCCTGGGACAAAAACCCACCAGGAATGAAGACCAAATATGGTATCACACAGCTGCATCCTGGGGAATAAGCAAAGGAATCGAAGACTATCTTTTGATTCAGAACTGAAATGTCTATTTGCATGCTGGTGTTTTTTCTTTCTTTACCAGGAACCGAAATCTGGCTTTTAAACAGTGGTTCTCAAACCTGACTGGGCATAAGTGATGGGGTTTTCGAATACAAGTGAAGTTTAGTGGGGTGAGGTCCAGAGCCAACGGCCAAGAAAGAATTCTTGAGATGTTTCTGGTGCAAAAAGGTGGTTTTATTAAGGCACAGGGACAGGACCAGTGGGCAGGAAAAGCTGCCCCACGTTCGTGAGGTGTGACTGATTATATACTTTGGAGTTTCGGAAGCTAAGGAAAAGGGAGGTTTCAAAAGGATTTTTGTATGTTAAAGAAGACTCACAGGAGACAGGAGGCCTTGTCATTGCCAAGTTAAGGTTGGTTTTCTTTCCAGTAAGGCATTAGCAGTAAGATAGCTGGGAGCTTCCTGGAGAAACATTACATTTTGCCCACTTCAAATATGTCAGTGGGCTGCAGATTATAAGGACATTTAATTGTATCTACATTCCCTTCTGGAATCTAGGCCATTGAGAGAAATATTTTGTTCTTGTAAATTGCTAAGACTTTTGTAAACTGAGGGAGACTCATGTCTTGTAGGATTATAATCTCTGTAAGTTAACTATTTGTATTTCCTTTAGGGAAGCCAGGAGTGCCTGAGGAATGTCACATATCCCATGGGGGGTAGGAGGGGAAGAGTCGTTTGTGGGATGGTAGCTTCTGCTTTTCCTCAGCTAGCCTTCTGCTCCCTCATCGGAATCCCCAGAAAAGTTTCTCAGAACAGACTGCGGGGCCCTGCTCCCAGAGTTTGAGTCAGTGAACTTGGGTGGAGCCCCAAATTTGCATTAACAAGTTTTAAGTGATGCTGTCAGATATTTACTATTTCATTAAAGTGTTATTAATAAGTTTAAGCTTTAAAAGTTAGCACAATGTTTAAAATCGTCTAAGCATTCCAACTGGTAGATCTACAGGACTGAGAAACACCCTGTGATTCCCTAAACAGCTTGCTATCCAACTAATGCATTTGCTTGTCAAACTGGTAGTTGTCCTAAGGGTAGTTAAAAGACTGCGAAGGGTTCTTGAGGATCATTCTAGGTTACTGTCCTTGTTTTGCCAAGGGGACTCTGCCAAGTGCCGTCTGACAGCTCCCGGACATGCAGCACCCACTTACCCTTGATGTGGAGGGCTCCGGAGTTATACTTCGGCTTAATTCCCGAGACTCTAGTGAGGTAAAATCGGAAGGGGTTCCCTTTTTCCAACATGTCCCAAATGTCTTGGCCTTCCCCTGAGGTTTCATACTCTTCTTCCTCCTCTTTCAGTCCATGGTGGGCAGGAGGGCCGTGATTTCCAGTTCTTTGGGCAGCACCGTCTTGGGCAGAAGAGATGCCACTCTCCTCTTTGACCACCATGTTCTTAGCCTGCTTCTGCTGTGTTCCTGGTTGCAGCTCATCATCGCTGCTAGAGAGACACCAACCTAGGTCTTCCTGGGAACCACTCTTCTGCCTTTTGGGAGGCGAAACTTGTGAATCTATGTTGCTGAACTTCACAGGTGATAATTTCCTTTTATGGGCCGCTTTCCTAGCCTCAGAACAGGTGTATCTTGGTTCATTTGCTGCTCCCTGCGCAGCGTGGGGGAGGGAAGAAGTAGATGGCTTGTCTAGTTTTGGCTTTTCCTCCTCACTTTCATCACTACTGGATATTGTCCACTTCCCATAATCACCTTCCTGAGACATACTTCTGGAAATGAAAGACAAATATTGTTATTTCCATTCACTAGGCCATTGGCAAACTGTTGCTCTCAAATTCCCTGCGTGAGTTTCTGCAACACACACAGCACACCTGACGCTTACCAGATGCTGAACCCCGTAACGAACATCAGCTGTTCTGCAGGTGTTCAGAGGCACGTTCCCAGAATCTGCTACAGGAATTTGGGAAATAAAGTGACAGCCAAAATCCTAGTTACCTTCTCCTTGTTCAACACAGACCTTGTTCTTAGAGGCCTGAGGAAAGAGAGTTGGGGCTAAACCCCAACATAAAAATATTCATTCTTGACCCTGTATCTTCTCACAGGTGCTTGGGGTTAAGATAATTTAAGGAATTTCAAGAATAATTATAACTACTCAAATTTTTGAGGTCAAATTGGAGTTTACACATCTACCCTTCACCCAAGCATGAGAGCCCACAGGACTAGCGATTCTGTCTTACTTCGAAGATAAGCTACTTACTGTAAAGCTTAAAATCCTCAAGACAGTGTCAAATGCTCAATTCTGTATGTACATTATCTAAAATTGCTGCCATGAGAACCCAACTAAATTATAGGCCCTGTCTTAAATCAAACTACTAAAACCTGCAGAGAACTTGCACTGAAGCAAAACACTTGTTTTCTAAACCAGAGTCGAGTTTCTATTTAACAAACAAGATGAAGTACTTTTGGTTTTGTTACCTACAAAATCTCACCAATTCAAGTGTAAAAGCCTAAGTACATTTTCCAGGTAGCTAAGAAAGTTTCTTACTGTGATTCAAAAAATTTTTGTACAAGACCCAGAGAAAAATTTTTAACCCAAGAGTCTGTGCTCGAATTGTAGTCAAAATTATATTATTTTTTACAAGTTAGGTATACTAAGATGGACTGTAGCACTCTGTTCACAGGACCCCCATCTCTCCCCCGGCCCCCGTGCAAAAAAAAAAAAAAAAAAGGCTTGATTTCACACCAAAAGATCTGCAAATGAATATACTTTCAAGTTTCAAGCTAGAAAGGTTTCTGTGTTTTGTGGTTTTTTTTTTTAGGTAGGCTGATCAAACGTTGCATGCTTTACTGAGTGAGCCAGCCAGTTGCTGGTTAAGCTAAACTTAAGGTATCTATCATGTTTTATAATTTCTCACTCTTTCAATTCATGACCAGTCAAGTTAGATTAAGTTTCTCCTGTAAATTACCTATTTCAAGGTGTTTAACCTGAATGCATTTAGACAATAATTTGACCTGTTCTTCTCAGCTCAAGATCCCTATTAACCTTACCTGACATGGATACTGTTTTACAAAGCCTTAGGAACTACGGAAAAGGATAGGGCCTCTTGCTCCTGTACTAGTGGCCCTAGACTTTGTCTAGCTCTTTTTCTTTAAGTTTTGTCCGGTCCACTTCTAAGAGTTGTTAGAACTCAGTAGGCTTTTCCCCTAATTTTTTTCTAATCTGCTAAGGATTAAGAAACCAGATAACGAAGCTTGTTAGAACTGTATTATCATTAACAGGATACAAGAGCTAGGTTTTCATGAAATATTTAGACTTAGTACTTAACATTTGAACAGTTCAGGTTTTCTAAGTTTTTCTTTTTTAAACTTACGTTCCTCTTGTGTTCTAGACTCTTGGAGGCTGCTGGCGAGAGATATTTAAGCCATCACAATTCACTTTGTGAATTAAAGGAACTTTGAAGTAATGATTTTGGTGGCTACAATTTTGTGACTTCAAAAAGTTATTTCAGAATAGAACCACCTTAGAAAAAACACTGTTAGCTCTAGCTTTCAATGAATTCTCAAATAGCAGTAAGACCAGGCACTCAGTAACAGAATCTTCAATTAAGAGTCCCCAGGCTGTTCTTTCTAGATTCCTTCCCCATTCTGAAGCAGAATTTTTAGGTGGAAAGGGTTCAGCTTCCAGCCTAAGAAAAGCTGTGTGCAAACACCTTAGAGGCTACCACCTTTCCTCTCCCAGATGAATTACAGCTAAATAAAATGGAATTTAAAAGTCCTGAAAACTCTGTAGGGAAGATATTCCTCTTTAGCGACTCTGCTATTTAGAGTAATTCTAAGGTTTTCAAGGTTTATTTACCTACATTTTCTAGAACCACATGTGCATAGGAAGGAGGAGAAAGACCATTCATTCCCTCCAAAGTAGGACAAGTGGGTTAACAAGCTTTTGAAAAAGACATTTCCTCGAGGAATAAAAATGCTCGTCTGATGTAGACATACCTTAGGTTTTGGATCTGCTCACACTTAAATATGCTGAGTTATTTACAAATTAAAGGCAAAATACCTTTGAAAGAAAAAAGTCATCATTATATCCAGCAGGTTACCAAGCTCTTTATGGTATCAGGGCAGTTAGCCTGATGAAGAGGAGTGTGGCTGAAACGCCAAGATCAGGAACGGACTTCCCGTGGAGAACTCCCTGGTTCCAGTATTAGAATTTTACTTCTCCACCACACAAGGATTTGCAGAGTGCTTTCGTAATCAAGTCACAGTGTTAAAGATGGAACTTCAGGAGCATTCCCTTTGTTTGTCTGCCTTCCCTGGGCAACACCTGGCACGCTATAGGTCTAACATTCCATTTTGAGTAAACCGTGACACTGAAATTAGACACTCACAATACAGATGGGCCAATTCTGAGCAGGTCTGCACACAGCAGTGTTTTCCGAAGTGGAGGTGACTGGGACCAAAAGTTAATATCACGTTATGAAGTACCATCCTTTTCCATTCCAATCTGTTTAAATTAAATTAAGGAGACAGTTGTGTTGCAGAGATGCCTCAAGAAACTGGGCTCTTCTGCAGGCACCAGTAACACTTTTTTAAACCATCAGAGGATCTTAAGGCTCCATTTTATTTATGACAAAAAGGTTTAAGGGCAGTATTTATGTAAAAGTGGATTCAAATAAAAACATCAAGTAAACAATGGTATAGGTATTAAAAGTGAGACAAAAACCAGGAAGGAGACAGGCAAATGACTGAAATTTGGCAAACTGCATTAAGCTGTATTGCCAAGGAGGATGAAAATCTAAGTAAATTCTCCCAACAAATGCCAGCTTGGAACACTAGAGTTTCTTACAGGGACTGAAAAGCGTTTTTGTGATGCAGACAGGTACTCCTCTTAAAGATGATTGGGGCTCCTCTCCCCTCACCATGCCAGACCCAACTGGGACAGATCTTTTCCACATCCCAGCAGCTCCTTGTAGAGTGTGCAGACCACCAGGAGGCCAGAGGCCTTGTGTGGCCACCTGTGGGTAAATATGGACCCCCCCCCAATTTCAAATCTAGTCATTAGTACGTGGTAAATGGGCAGTTGGGCAGGTTACTTCACTGCGACAACCGTTTCCTCCTCCATAAAATGAGTATCATCCCTATCTCCCAGAATTCACTCTAACAGGTACTTATTGAGCACCTACTATGTGCCTAGCATGGAGGATAAGGAGTTAAGATAGAAACGGTTTCTGTCCCAGGAGTGATTATATTTCAGGGGGAAAAAAGCAGATCAACACCAACAGAAAAACCAAGCTATCTTTCCAGACATTGGTTGCATTTTACAGGCGTATGAGATTGACAGGGACGTCCTTACTTTGGGCGACTCTTTGGATAAGTAACATTTAAGTGAGATCTGGAGCACGAAAAAGAACCAGCTGAATAAAGGGTGGTATTCCAAGTAGAAGGAATCCAAACTGCAAAGACCAGGAGGCGGGAACAAAATTGTAATAACTCCTAGACTAGAAAGAGGAATTTGGGCAAGGAATACGTTTGTTCAGGATGAAGGGAGTGGGAAGGAGTAAGGTAAGTGTTAAACATCCTGGATCTCAGTCTAAGGAGTAGGGAGGAGAGGGCAGCACCGGAAGGCTTTTAACAAGCGGGGGAGTACAGTGGCCCCGATTTACTTTTCTCAACTATTACGTTCCCGGACTCCGTGAGAACGGTTTGGAGGGAGACGAACCTGGCGTGAGGCGGTCCTGCAAGGGCAGTGAGGCCAGAGGTAACCGGGCCGATTCGGGGTACGCGGAGGCAGCAACGACAGGGGCTACCCCTTCTGGGCGCTGACCCCAGGCTTGGCACCCTTCGAGGCGCTCTGCCGGGAGGAAACTCCGTTCATGCTTGCACCAAGTCTCTACCAAGTCCCGCGAATGACTGGCTCCGAGAACAGGGCAACCGGGCCCAGAAAGGTTCAGTGCCGGGCACAGGGTAGACGCCCGACACGCGACAGCATCACTGGCGGCCGACACCGCCCACCTGCCACGCAGGGAAGCCGGAGTACGAACCCGAGAGCGGGGACCCCTCGCACCCACGCCCCCCGCCACCCTCGGCTCGCTGCGACGCCTGCCGCTTGCGCCCGACAGGTTCTATGACTGAGAAAGCCGAGCCCCAGAAGGGGACCTTCCCCAGTGTCTTTACAGGTACCCTGCTTCCCCTAGATTCCACCACCTCCAATCCCATCGGGCCTTAGAATTCGCGGGATCCGAAAGGCCCAGGCCGGAAGGAGCAGGGTCTCCCCGGCCAGGTTCCTGCAGCCGCCAGACACGAACCTGAAACTTCCAGAACCGGCAACAACCGAACTCACACCTGAAATTCCAGCAACCCACGGGTTCGCGCCGTCTCTTCCGCCGCCTGCGCCTGCGCGCAGTTTAAACCCTCCCGGCCCTGGCTCGCACCCTGTGGCCCTGCCCCTTCCCTTTCCGGGACGCCCGCCGCTGGGTCCTAAAGACCACCGGATCCTTAGGCGCTGCTGGGGGGCTCCCGCAGGAATGGGTGGAGGGGAGGTCCCGGCAGCTTCCAGCTCTCGACTCACCCCCTGACCGCTTCTCCTAAAAGTGGGAGAGAGAAAATTAAGTGTTCTCTCACTCTTCCCTTAGTTAATGGGCGAAACTCATCCCCTTTACAGGGATTCTCATAGACCGGTTCACCTCCCGGAGCTTGGGGCAGGGGGTATTTACTTAAGGGCAGAAGAGAGGATTAGCTGAGGTTCGAGGCTCGAGGCAGCTGTGGGCTGAGACCTGTATCCCAGAGGAGCGGGCTCTCTGGGGGCGCAAAGTTGTAAAATCTGCTGTAAAATAGAAGGGTAAATGAGCTCCCATCACACTCAAACGCGAATGCCTGTTTCTTCTTTGAAAGAATGTGTGTGTTTTTAATCTTACTGGTTTGCCAGAAGAGAGAGGGGTCTAAAATAAACTCTTTTGCGAAACGGAACCCTCCCCATAGTCCTTGGCTTTAATAATGTTTATAACATTTATTCTCAGAGTCTCTTTCAAAGTAGGCACTTCTCCCAGAGGACTTAGTGAGAAACAGCTTGGTGTAAACTGATGTGATTTTTTTGGAGTAGTGTTGTTGGGGGTCTGGAGTTGACGGCCTAGGAAGAATTCTTAGATATTTTCGGTGCAAAAAGGTGGTTTTATTAAAGCACGGGGACAGGACCTGGGGGCAGGAAGAGCTGATGCCCAGGTATTGTGAGGAGCAACTGATAATATACTTTGGAGTTGGGGGAGGTAATGACAAAGGAAGTTTCCAAAAGGACTTTCATTTGCTAAAGAGGACTCAGGGATAAGGGAGGCCTTGCTATTGTCAAGCTAAGGTTTTTCACAAAGTATTAACATTAAGACAGTCGGGAGCTTCCTAGAGGAACGTTATACTCTGACTGCATCAAGTCATTGCCAATGGGCTGCAGGTTATAAGAACATTTAATTTTATTTACATTTCCTTCTGGCTTTCTTTCCCACGTTATAAAAGTCCCAAGGACTTGGTTCCTTTACTGAACATCTTCTTCGTGGTAGGGGTATCGGGAGGACAAAACAGACCATAATAACTACCCTGGAGGGCTGGACCCCAATGACTTGACTTGCTGATATGCAAGTGAATCCCGGACTTGGCTCTTTGGTTCTTTTAATGCTTTGTTCACACTTTTTATGTTTCCTGTTTAGCACAGCGTCATAGATAAAAATTACCAAAGTAACTGCAAGGTGTGGGGGCAGAAAAATGGAAGGAACCTTGCAAGGGACCTTGAAGCAGGACCTAGGTGAGCTGGATCCCAGCGGTGCGCAAGGAGTTAAGGGGACGAGCATGGCGGTGCCAAAGCTGGGGGCGAGCCCAGAAGCCTCTCCGCCATAGGCTGTTCCAAGGAAACGGGCCTAAAGCCTCTGGCCAATAGAACCGCGGGATCAACGCCAGTGGCTAGCAGACCGTCCAATGGGAGAAGACGTTGGAGTTGCCCGGCCAAGTTCGGCTTCCTTAGCTGCGGTGAGGCACCCAGAGGCAACCGGGTTCTGGCCGCGCAGGTGTTGGGTTCTGCGGTTCCTTTCGGTTGTGGTGGTAGCGATGTTTTTCTCCGAGGCTCGGGCCCGGCCAAGGACGTGGGAAGCCAGCCCTTCAGAACACAGGAAGTGGGTGGAAGTAGGTGTCCAGAGGGCTCGGACTCGAACTTGACCAAGGGCTCCCGTTTCTGTCACCCGCCCGGGTCTCACCCAGCTCTGTTGCACTGACAAGGACTGCACTGCCCTTCCAAAGGTCCATAGTTAATGACTGAGCCGAGGGCTGCACGGCTTCTCGCTCTCTGTCCAGTGTTCTGGCTACTTCCAAGTTCCTTCTCTTCCCCGCTCCGTAGTTTATTAATAATAATCTCTAACCTTCTATCTGTCTCACCTTCCTAATTCTAGGACTGAATTATGGGTAGAATTTATCCCAATGGTTTAAAGGAATTCATTTGCGTCAGTCTAATGATTAAGTCGCACATTTCGGGGGGTGGGGTGGTAAATTTTAGCACATGAAGTATTCTTGAGAAGTAAAATTAGGATAATGCAACTCCCATTTCCGAGCCCTCCTGCTCAGCTAAGTTTTAGATTTTGGAGGCCTAAATTTAATATAAACTAGTAATAAAAGTAATAGAACAAACGATTTTGGTCTAACTGAAGCTATTTAATGTTCCTTAGGTATTTAAAGCATGCGATGAAGATAACAAAGGCTATCTAAGCAGAGAGGACTTTAAAGTTGCTGTCTTAATGCTGTTTGGGTACAAGCCCTCCAAGGTAGAGCTTTCTTCACCTATTTGGGAATAAAAGAGTGGGTGGATTCTCTAAGTCAAGCGCAGTGGCTAGTTTAGGATGTTTAAAAATCACTGTCTCTCAGAGCGATTTCAGAGATGTGTCCAGTGCTGAATTTTACTCTTCTTAAGAACCTAACTCGGGGATGAATTAAGAGTTCATGAGGTCTTTCTCACCACCAGGCTTATAATAAATGCAAGATGCTAAGGAGATGTCAAGAGGGAAGGCTGGGAGGAGGGTATTGGTAACAGGAATTGATTTAAATTATAAAACTAATACATTTCCATAGGCAAAAAATTCAGACAGCCTGGAAAAAGTATAAAGTTGAATGTAAAATCCCTTCCTTTGCTACCAAAGAGTCCCACTCCTCAGGGGTTATCATTCTTAACAATTTTTTTGTGTGTGTCATTCCAAAATTTCCTATGTATAACAAACATGCCTAGCATTCTATTAAACACATAGGTGGGTACATTGTATACCTATTTTATTTTGCTTTTTTCACTTAACAGTGAACATAAAAGTACACAGGACCACGTTTTAAAAAGTAGTTGCATAGTATTCTCTTTAGCCAGTTTCCTGTCTTTGGTCATTTAGATTGCCTCCAATTTTTTTCATTTCTACAAACATTGTTGTGTTGAGCATCCTTGTATATGTATATCTATACTTGCCGACGTATATCTATGGAAGAAATTCCTGGCAGTACAATTGCTAGGTACATTTGAAATGTTGTTGGATCTTATTCTCCAGGAAAGTTTGCACTAATTCACTAATAAGGAGAGTTGAGCTGAGCTTCAAGGAGCGGCCTGCTTTAGGAGAACAGATGTCCTTCTCCCCTTGTTATGTTGATTCTAGAAATGGATCCCTCTTGTTAAGATGCTGAACTGGAATGAATCAGACACAAGATCTCTTCCAGCTTTAAGAAATTCAGTTGCAGCCATCAAACAGAGGGCTCTGCCTGGAATGCCCTCCCTTTTTCTCTCCTTAAACCAGTTTGGCCGCTGCTATTCCTCACACCCAGCAAAGCCAGAAACCACTTCTCCATCCCTCGTTATGCTTAAATGTATCTCAACTTCATGGTAAATAAGTTCTGTTGACACAAATATGTCCCATGAACGGACCAGGTGGGCTCAAAGTGGTTCACCTCCTAGCAAATGCTTGGTTACTGAGATGCTGAATGTGGAGCTCAGAGAAGTAGTCGGGGCTGGCTCCCAGAAACTGCAGATCTTCTATTTACCTGCAGTCATTTCAGCTAGAATTCCAAAGCAAGTCAGCTAAATGGATCCGGCCTTTGAAGCATTGTATTTAACCTGTGTTCAGCTGGAAAGATAGCTCGTTTCATTCTGCTTTCATCATCCCTGAAATACTTAATTGGCTTTAATTTTAGAATATAAGTGAGGAACTGAATGACAAGTACAGTGATGTGGTAAGACACATCTGTACAGTCCATAAAATTTAACAGATTTTTACTTTTATTCTCATACCTGGCTGAGGTTTTGGATTTCATTTTTTAATCAAATATCTGACTGCAGATCACTAAACAGTAAAGTGATAGCAAATCATCTGTACACCTGTCAATCGTTTGTATGTGAACGTATGTTAAATAAATGACAATGTATACCTTCTGTGATATGTAACATATTTACTTTTATGCTAGGTTGAGGTTTGGGGTTTTATTTATTTTTAAAGATTTTATTTTTAAGTAATCTCTATATCCAACATGGGGCTTGAACTCACAACCCCAAGATCAAGAGGGGCATGTTCCACCAACTGAGCCAGCCAGGTACCCCTGGGATTTTATTTTTGAATATTGCTTTTGAGCAAATGAAATATTTACTGAATGCACAACATGTAATAAGTCATTTATACACTCATGCAATTGTTTACACAATGAAATTTATGAAGTGTTCCTATTTAATAAAATTAACACTTGCTAGTTGCTAGCGATATAAAAATGAATAGTATATAACCCCTACTGTGAAGCAGTTCACAATTTAGTGTAGAGAGACTTATAAAACTCTGTGATAATTACTAACATGGAGAAGACCAGAAAGAACCCAAAGTGAAGGGGACAAGGAAGAGGGTCATCTAATTCTAGTGGAAAGTAGGGAGTTTAGGCATCACTTAGACTAGAAGAGCTAGCTAGCCTCCTCTGATACAAAGTATCCAGAAGCACTTTGTGGTGTTGGGAGATGTTATGCCCTGGTGGTTAGATGTGGTTGGCAGTAAGCGGGGTGTGAAACCAGGCCTGCAGCAATAGTAAATGCCGCCAAGTAGGAAAACTGAGGAATAGGCTTGGAGGAAAGTCAATGTGTTCAGTTTGGGGCACATTAAGTTTGAGGAGGCTGTGGACATCCCAAGTGAATTCACTCATTGAATGCTGTGCTGGTGTTCAGGTTCTGGTGGTAACGATCTGCTCTCAGATTATGCTGCTGCCCCTTGTAAATGCAGGAATCTGGAACCAGGTGAGGAACTGAGGTAAGGGCTGGAGACAGATTCAGGACCCCTCAGTTTACAGGTGAGCTCAGAGCAAGAGACTGGGTGGCGTTGCCTGAGAACAGTATGCAGCGTGTAAGATAGTATACCACTGGGGGTACCAACATCTCAGGGTAAGCAGGGGCTCCATGAAGAAGAGGGCAACGGGAACCACCAGGCAGGGGCAAGAAAAACCAGGAAAGTGCAGGACATCGAATCCAAGGTAGAGAAACTGTGTCCAGTGTTGCCAAGGTTCTAATTCCAGAGTGCTTATAAGGCCCTTGTAACCATACAGGAAAATGCTTATATTTTAATACATAGTGAAAGCAGTTTCCTAAACCGTATATAGGGTGTGTTCTGAAATATGTTTAAAAAGCCATGGGGGGGGGGGGGGAATGCAGACTAGGCCAAAATATTAATAGTAGTTCTCACTGGATGGCTGTTTTTGAAAATGTTCTTCATGATTTTTTTACATTTTTCATGTTTTCCACATCATGTTACTTTTATAATCAGGAAAAAACATTCAAAAATAAAGCCATCGATCTCATTGCAATAATCGCTTGTATTTGTCTAAAATAGAAAGGTTACCTTTTAGGTTATGCTGCATATGTGACAGCCAAGTTGATTATATATGCTCCAACTCTTTTGGTCAGTGGAACAGTTTGGGGTCATTAGAGTCTGTAGTGGATGAGCATATTATATCTTATAGATACAGGGATATTTTTTGCTCTAATGCCACTTCATTTTTTATTTTATTTTTTTAAGTTTTTATTTAAATCCCAGTTAGTTAACACAATGTAATATTAGTTTCAGATGTACAATATAGTGATTCAACAGCTGCATACAACACTCGGTGCTCATCACAACAAATGCCCTCCTTAATCCATCACCTATTTCACCCTCCCCCCACCCTAGATAGAGATGGAAGAATAAAATGACTATTGCAGCTGTCCTGTGATATTACTTCTGAACTCAAGACAGTTGGTTTCTCATAAAATACAATCCTTCCCCATACCTCAGGAATTAAGAACTTGCACTGTGAAAACATTTGATGAACTTATATGTGCTATTCTTTCTTCTTTTCTAGATTGAAGCTGATTCCATGATGTCTTCAGTAAATCCAAACGCTTCCGGTAATATGAAACTTAATATTAATTTTTAGACATTCATAAAGCGAAAATTAACAAAAATAGAGATTATGAAGCACATCTTTGTTTTGTTCTGTTTCAAAGAAAGAGGTTTGGGTTCTTTAATGCATTCATAAGTGTATATGTTTATTGTAGGGAAGTTTTAAACCACTGAAAAGTGTAAAGAAAAACGTTGCTTGTAATGTCAACAGCCAGCTGATGGTGGGTATTTTCTGACTTAGGTGAACAGAAGTGGCACCCACTGAAATGGAAAGACTGGGGGAAAGGTTTGGGGTTGGGGGAGACCCAGAGTTCAGTTTTGCATATGTTAAGTTTGAAACATTTCAGTTAGCGATGTCAGGCTGTATGAATACGGAATTCAGAGGAAAGCTGTGGGCTGGAGAAAGAAATTTGGGAGTCATTGGGATGTAGATGGTTTTTGAGGCAGTGGGGATGGATGAGACCACCTAGTGAGACAGAGTGGACTAAAATCTTAGGAACATCAGTCGTGAGACGTCCAGGAGAGAGTTAGGAAATGGCAGAAGATTTAGAGGGGTAAAGGGGCAGGAGAAAAATTAGGGGTGTCTGATCAAAAGTGAGGAGAAGCGGATTCTTTCAAGGAAGAGGCTGTGGTCAACACTGTTGAAAGGTCAGGTAGGTGGTAACTGAATATTTACCTGTTGGAATTGGCGACCTGGGTGTGTTTACTGGCTTTAGCAAGGCAGTGAGGGAAGAGGCCAGGCTGGAGTGGTAGTCAAGTCTTGTAGTAGGTCCAGAGTGGCGGGGGGTCTAGAGCAGTTTTGTTTTGTTTTGTTTTTTTGCACTTAAATATGTGTCTGAGCTCATTAGCACATTGCTCTAGTGAAGAGGGAAAAGGAAGATGAGAGAGGGAAATACCTGTTGTTTTGGAAACAGTCCAGAGCATGCTTTGACTGACTTTTTAAAAATTACCTTTTATTATTATTTTTTGGGGAAAATAATTTAGAGCTTACAGAAAGTTGCAAAATTAAAATAGTACTGAGAGGAGCTGTATACGCTTTACCCAGATGCACTTATTGTTAACATCTTACCGCTTTGGCCCCTCCTACCAGTACCCCCTCCTCTGGCTGCACTGAACCTAAAACCCCATCACTTACCAACTTCATAAACTTATATGATACTATATTTTTTATCTAATTTACTGTTTATACTTCCAGTGTCATCACTTGATCTGATAGTGTCCTTAATAACGTCATTCCTCATTTAATACAGGAATTAGTCTTTGATGCCAAGTCTCTTTAGCCTCCTTTAAACTGGAACAGTTTGAAAGGACTCTAAAGTTTAAAAAATTGTAGACTTTTTTTTGCCTTTTTATAACATTGACATTTTTGAGGAAATAGCCCAGCCCTCATTATTTGTTTAGTAAGAATGGTCCTTGTAAGAATGGTCCCTGCTTGATGTTTCTCTGTAATTAGGTTGCAGTTAAGCATTCTGAGCCAGAATGCTATTCAGGTGATCTGTCCCTCTCCAGGTACCATGTTCGGAGGAACGTGATATCCACCTGTCTCTCATAGATTATATTAATTTTTATCACTGATCAAGATGTTATCCAGTTTCTCCATTGTATTCTGTTTATCTTTTCTTCCTTTGCAACTAACAAGCGGTCTGTGGAGATGCACTGAAGACATTGCAAATATTTTGCTTCTCATCAAAATTTCCCCCTAGATTTGGTAACCATGATTCTCGTCTGACCCAGTTTTTGCCGTAACGGTTGCAAAGTAATGATTTTCTAATCCCGGTGCTTCTCCCCCCACCCCTTTTTTTAAAAAAAAGATTTATTTATTTATTTGAGAGGGAGTGAGAGGGGCAGAGGGAGAGAGAATTTCACTCTTTGCTGAGCATGGAGCCTGACCTGGGGCTCTGTCGCAGGACCCTAAAATCATGACCCTAGCCCAAATCAAGAGTGAGATACTGTCTGTACCATCCAGACACCCTGCCTAGTGCTTCTTCCAGTTAGCCCTTGACTATGGGCAAGAGACCTCCCTTCTTGATGAATCGATTTGTTTATTATCAGCATGGACCCATGAATTGTATGTTTTTAATAATTTACATTCTATTAATTTAATTATTTTAGTTTTCACTTTGTCACAGACTTGGTCATTGAGTGGTTCCTTAGGCTGGCTCCTGTGTCTTTCTGACCAGTGTAGCTTTTTTTAAAAAAAATATTTTATTTTTAAAGTTTTATTTATTTAAGTAATCTCTACACCCCATGAGGGGCTTGAACTCATGACTGCAAGATTAAGAGTCGCATGCTCTTCTGGTTGAGCCAGCCAGGTGCCCTGAAAAATCTTTTTATTTATAAATGTTAGATTTACAAAGGGGTTTACTGGATTGCTTTTTTGTACACAAGATCTGGAATCACATGTGAACCATGACTCTTAGAGCAAATTATTGGCAGGAAAATGTGTTTTTAACAAACTCTTGAACTTGATGGAATTTCCCTAGGTCTTTTAATTTTTTATAAAAAATTTGTGCTTTCAGAATATTCAAATATTTCTGTAATGTTCAATTAGTTGTAATTTCTTGATGATGCCTTGCCTACATTTTTTTTCTGTGGGTTTCTATGTGAATTTTCTAATCTAAAAGATTTCTATCTTCTGGCAGAAGGATTTCCCACATTTTTTGTGTTGATAGGGTTTCTCTCCATAACAGCCCCCTGACAGTGATTCTGTTTGGGTGAAGGTCTTCCCCACACATTATACACCCAGTGCTGCTTCATCTTGTGACTTTCTGATATAGCAAGTGGGACCGCTACTGAAGGCACTCTCAAATCATTATTTTCATAGATCTTCTCCCTATTATGTGTTCTCTGATTCTGAATTGAGGATTTGCCTTCACACAGAAGGTTTTCTTTCCTTAACCCATTCTTTGATATCCAAAGAGGTGTTCTTCTAGAAGAAAGGTTTTCCACGTTCTTTACAGGTATAGTGAATTCTCCAATGTAGAGCCAAGATTGACTCTGACAGAACTTTTTCCTACATTCAGTATCAAAAAATTCCCCCACCATGTATTAGCTCATGTTTAATAAGACTTCATAAAAAGGTTTCCCTGCCTGTGTTACATTCATTTGATTTATCTCCTGTATGGGTAATTTGAAGGGTAAATTCTGGCAGAAGCTTTTCTACCTTCATAACCTTCTAAAGGTTTCTCTTCTGTGTGTGTGTTCTGATATAGAGTGAGAACTGATTTGTGGCAAAGGCTGCTCCAAGTATGCCATTGTTAGTTTCCTCCCATAAATAATTATGTATATATATGTATATGTGTGTGTGTGTGTGTGTGTGTGTGTGTGTGTATATATATATATATATATATTTTTTTTTTTTTTTCCTGTTTAGGAGACTCCGTTTGACTTTGACTTGTGGCTAAAGATATGTTCATGAAAGTTACAAAAGTTCCCTTATGAATTCGCTAATTCTTGAGTTTTGACTTCACGCAGAAATATTTCTCACATTTGTTGTGAGCTTCCTTTTGTTACTAGTGCTCATGTCCTCTGGAGCTTTATGGGTCAGAGTTTCTCTACATTCACTGGGTTTATGTGGTCTCTCCCAGCCTGAGTTCTCTTGTATATAACGAAAACTGCCTTATTATGGAACATTTTCTCAAACTCCTTATGGCCTAAGGATTGCTTCAAAACTGGAATTCTTTGAGATTGAAAATAGTCTTCCTTATGAGGCCTTTCTGACTTTGGTGATGTGCTCCTGGACATGCTCTCATATGCATTTTCCTGCATTTAACATCGAGGATATTACATTTACTCTCACATCCACTTCTCAATGAGATTGTGAAGATGCTTCTTTTCACAGCATCTTTTCCTAATAATTAATTTTAAGATATATTTCAAAAGGTTACAAAATAACTTAGTCCTCCAAGAAATTCAGGGGAAGAAAGAGGGTAATGAGATCACAGTGGAGGTGCTTAGCACCGTGCTCCAAAATTTGTGTCAAAGGACTCTCCTCAGTCTACAAGCTTCCAGTCTTTTCCCTTTCTCCTCTTCCCCCTCTTCCTCCCCCTCCTCCTCTCCTCCTCCTCCTCTTCTCCTTCTTCTCCTTCTTCTTCTTCTTCTTCTTCTTCTTTTTCTTTCTTCTTTTTCTCCTTCTTCTTCTTCTTCTTCTTCTTCTTCTTCTTCTTCTTCCTCTTTCTTTTCTTTCTTTTTTTTCCTCTCCTTCCTCTTCTGGTTTTGATATCAAAGGCAAATTAATCTCAGAGCATCACTACTTTCAAGATTAAAGGAATAGAGTTAAAGTCAGGGTACTATCTTTCCAACTAGCTTTAATTCATGTTCCCTTGAAAGGGAGACTCAAGGCCACAAATACCCAAAAGAAAGAGTAAAAAAGTCATCTTAGCAGAAAATCCCTGCCGATTGCTGCTAATGTAATTTTTTTCTTTTAGAACTCTTCACTCCTGAACCAATTTCAGACTATCAACTCCTCCTTTTCACTATTCCCACACATGAGTCACCTTTTACATGTAGTTTTTTTGTGGGGGAAGATGTTTTATACACAGTTTAAATGTTTTGTCAAATAAATTATCTCTTCTTGTTAATGTTTTGATCTTGAAGAAGAACCAAAATGTTGGCCTTGGCTTTCTAGGAGCTAATTATCCAGGTCGTCCCATTTTTCCAAAGTTCTTCTTGGTAGCCGTCACCTGGGAGTTCTCCAGCTAGCTAGCTGCGGCTCTTTCTACATCCAGACAAGGCCATGCCAGGTCTCTAGCATGCCACCCTGAAGGATTCTCTGTGCATGCCCAGTTGCTGCCCAACTTCCTGGTGAGGTCCAGGCTCACATCTGGATTCATCCTGACCTGGCAGAGTCTTAACCGGGCACACACTTCACACAGTACCTAAACCTGGGTGCTCAGGTCCTACCTCGCTGCTGGTGTCCCTAAAAGGTCATTTCTGTAGATTTTCCTTGTGAAAATTAAGGGGAGTGAAAAGTGAAGTCAAAGCCATTAGAAGCAAGAGTAAAGTGTCTCCAGGAAAGACATGCTGGGAGAATTTGAGGGCAGCCAGAAGAAGCAGCAAGAAGGCATTTTAATGTCTAGAACAGCAAAAACTGTTTAGGGACTAAGAACAAGGAATTATATTAGTGGGAGACAAAAAAAAATCAAGCCTCTTGTTTAAGAAGCAGCAGATTACTGTTGGGTGGTTCTAATATGTACTGTGGCAACCCCTTTGAGAGGGTTGTATTTCCTAATAACCCTTGTTCTCTGTGATGCAGTTCATACCTTCTCTAAGTATAGAGAACAAAAGAAATTTACAACTAGAAGAGACCTCGAAAACTTATTTGTTCCCTTCTTTTAAATGAAGAAATTAGGCTCTAGAGAGGAATAATAAAATATCTCGATCCTGGCGTTTGATGGTTCTTTATTTGTTTACAAAATTCATGTACGTGTGTTACAATATTTATTATAGATAATAATTCCAGCTTTGACTTTCTGAAAGCTTACCACGTGCAGACTCCATGATGAGCACTGTGCATGAATTATGAAATTTAATATGACTCTATGCTATCAAGATTATCCTTATTTTATAAGTTCATAACCTTCTGAAAGTCAGAGAGGTTAAGTTAGGGTGGCCCAGCTAGCTACACATCAGACCACAGTGGTCTGATCTCCAAGCTCACCCTCTCAACCATTTGATAAACCCTTCCCTTGATTTTAATAGTGCCATGGGTCATATTAGTCATTGTGACAGAGTGAAGGCCAGTGTTCACTCCCCCAGGAACTTCCGTCAATGAGTTGAGGTCAGGAGTGCTCCACTGTTGTTAGAGGTCGATGTCAGATTTGGTTCTGAGCTACCTAATGTCCAGAAAAAATAGGGAATGACAATCCAGTGATCAGCATCCATGCAATAGAAACTTCTTATCTAGAGAGACAGTTTTCCCTGATATGGGATATTTCTTTCACAACATCATATGAAGGAGAGACTGAGGAGTGGCCATTGATGTTCACAAACTGTTGTGAACACTAGTGAATTTTGTAAGGCTCTCCCTTAAACTTTCTTTATTGCAGGCCAGAGGTTTAATGCGAACCACGTCTCAGCAGTTCCATGAGGGGCAAAGAAAGACCACGACCACGTGTGATATCCCATGATTTGACTTCATTGTGTGATAAATTGTTGAGCATTTTATATGAATAACAACAAATAAGATTTATGGAACTTTTGCTTAGTAAGTCAAGTGCTGTGAGTAAGAAGTGCATGAATTTTGCCCCACTGAATCCTCACACAGCTGACGGTGTGTTTTCATCCCAAATCTATATAAGATATGTCTACGGAAAAAAACAAAGTACTTCAGAATTTTCTTTTCACTAGGTGATTAGATCCAGCTTTTTTTTTTCCTTCCTGTTTTCATATTACCCTTTGGAAACAATGAACATATTTCACTTGCATAAAGAAGGAAAAGCTTTCCAAGAACTTATTTTTATTTTTTTTAAGATTTTATTTATTTATTTGACAGAGAGAGATCCCAAGTAGGCAGAGAGGCAGGCAGAGAGAGGAGGAAGCAGGCTCCCTGCTGAGCAGAGAGCCCGATACAGGACTCGATCCCATGACCCTGAGATCATGACCTGAGCTGAAGGCAGAGGCTTAACCCACTGAGCCACTCAGGTGCCCCTCCAAGAACTTACTTTTAACCTTCAACTTAAACAATGGAAAAAAATCAAAGAGATTGACTCATCATAACGGTGATTATGGACTGTTTGACTCAGTCATGCTCTCCAGTGTTAGTTCAATTGGAAAATAATTTGTGGAAGAGCTTAATGGCCAATTGGCTTTTATACTTTTATTTATTACTATCTCATCTGAGTTGTTTTGAGCCCAGTAGTTGATTGTGAAATGTATTGTTTTCCCAGATTTAAATTTAAATATTCATTTTCTAGTGTTTTAAGTTATGTAAACACCCTTTTTAGTTGTGTATGTTTTCTTGTTTGGGGCTCCTACCTAAGGAACTAAGGCCTCAGTATAGCAGGTTTAGCAAGGTTTTATTTGTTTGACTTCAGATTTCAACTGACATCTTAGTTCTTTTCTGTGATCAGAAAATGCATGCACTTTACGCTTACCTTATCTTGCAACATAATCATAGGACCGTTTTGTTGGTATTGGCCGTAGATGTTCACCCCTAAATTAATTATTTCATTACCCATTTAGAGGATGCTGAGTAAGTGTCATTGTAGGGTAGAAAAGAATTAGGAGACACAGACACTGACCAAAGATAGGGAAGATAAAAGGGTATTGTCACTTCATTTATGGCCAGATGTCAAATAATTACTGTGGACAAGAAAACCTCTAAAAGGTGAGAGGAGGGAGACAGGAGGTGTGGGCCAGAGCTGAATGGGAAAGGATGCGTGGAGTTTGCAAAGGTGGAGAGGCGAAGAGGAGGACTTAGTGAAATGAATGAAAGCAGATGCTATCTACGTGCTTGTCCCCCAGCCCCTGCTCCTTTCTGTGCTTTGCCGTGCCAGTATGGAGGCCGAGCTCAGCACGGATTGCTTACCCACCACACTCCATGTCTGTATAAACGCTGGGTGTCATGTCAAATGCAGAGGCATTTGCTAACAGTACAGAAAAGGGCTTTATCCCTTCCTCTCCACAGCTAGCGATGGGAAAGGCCTGGTTAGCACTGTCTCCTCTCTGCGGGCTGTCTTACAGTCCACCCCTGTGCACTTTCTCAGACCTTCCCCCACTGCCCACCTTCAGAGGCTGGGACTTCTCCCAGATCCCTACTTAGAAGACCCCTTCTTCCCTGCCCAGCCACCCCCAGATTTGCATATCAAGCTATCAGCTGTCATACTATTAGTAATGAGTCCTACCCTAAACGGAATCCATCTTCCTTGGGATAATTTTACCTCTCGCACCAGCAAGGAGTATAGTGCCTATTTATAAATGAGTTGTGTTCAGCAGAGTAAGCTAATCTGATGGGAGCTGACCATTAAGAAGGGGGATTGAGGATCTCTTTGCCTAGAAGGAATAATGAAGCTTTAAATTCCAGAATAAGGTATCAGGACTTTGCACTATGAAGGGGAAGAGGAGCTCCTGACGGCTTATGAGGAGATGTACGCAATAAAAAAAGTAACAACTCCTGTCCATGTTTGATAGAAGTAAGGTTTTATTGGTTCAAATTTCTCTATTCTGTTGTAACCTGGTTTTACTCTTCCTTTTCATTTTCCTCCCAATGGTATAGTAAAACTTGATTTCTTACATGAAGGTAGATTCTTTTCTCTTTATTCCCCTACTTTCATTCAGGAAGCCAGAAGAAAAATGTTAGTCCTCTGAATTTACTTATCCATTTTACTGTGACAGCTCACCATTGTTTTTGTTTGTTTCAAGTTTTTATGTAAATTCCAGTTAGTTAACACACAGTGTGGGGCGCCTGTGTGGTTCAGCCAGTTAAGCGTCTGCCTTGGGCTCAGGTCGTGATCCTGGGGTCCTGGCATCAAGCCCCATGTCGGGCTCCCTGCTCTGCAGGGAGTCTGCTTCTCCCTCTGCCTCTGCCTGCCACTCTGCCTGTTTGTGCTGTCTCTGTGTCAAATAAATAAAATCTTAAAAAAAAACACACAAAAGCGGCGTAATATTAGTTTCAGGAGTAGAATTTAGTGATTCATCACTTACATACGACTCCCAGTGCTCATCATAACAAGTGCTCTCCTTAATTTCTATCACCCTTCTAGCCCATCCTCCCCACCAACCTCCCTTCCATCATCCTTCAGTGTGTTCTCTATAGTTAAAGGTCTGTTGTATGGTTTGTCTGTCTTTTTTTTACCCTAAGAAACAAAAACGTGGGGGCGCCTGGGTGGCTCAAGTCGGTTAAGTGTCTCACTCTTGATTTTGGCTCAGGTTGATATTGGCTCAGGTCATGATCTCAGGGTTGTTGGATCAAGCCCGGGGTGGGATTCCATGCTCAGCAAGGAGCCTGCTTAAGATTCTCTCCTTCTGCCCTCCCCTCTCTTCCAGGCACAGGTGCTCACTCACACGCTGTCTCTCTCTCACTCTCTCTCTCTAAAAAAAAGAAAGAAAACAGATGAATGTAGAGGACATCCCACCATTGTTGATGCCACTTTTGCCTTCTGCCCTTACAATCTTTTTATGGGAACACATTTTGTCCCTTTTTCCCCTCATGGCCTCTAGAAGTCATAATCTGAATTTTATTTCTCATACTAGAGAAGGCTTGCATTATACCTTTTAAAAAGCCACTTAATCCTCTTAAAACCTCATTTTTAGGCATTTTTCAAGCCCTGGAAAAATTAATATATGGCACAATGAATGTGAACCCTCCCTTTTCTCCTAAATCTAGGACCAGACTTACAGTATAAATAACTTGGCATTTTTATTGTTTTCTCCTTCACTCTCCCCAGGTTTATTGCAGTTTCTAATTTAAGCTCACTGTGATAGCCAGAAACTAGACGACTTCATTTTCAAGAGGATTTCTCTGTGTGCACTGGCCCCGAAGCTTAGGGTCAGTGGTTTTGTGAACCAAAAAAAATATACATAATGAAACTTTCAAGCAAAAAATTTGTATAGTTTTATTGGACTTTTTGAATATATCTACCCCTGTGGTAAAAAATGATTATTCTCCTAGGAAACTACTTAACAAAAACAAAATAGAAAAGATTCGCAGTCTTTCTCTGTACATGATCTATCTATATCACATATATTAAGTGGTTTACAAAGTAAAATATATATATTTGTTATAGAACATGGAAAGAGTCCATTTTGCTAAGAGTAGTTTATAAAATGGAAGGGAGTGTTTTCCAATGGTATGGAAAATGCATAGACTTGCAGAGTCTGGAAGAATTTGTAAAAATCACAGGTCCCAGTGGTTTTAAAATACAGTCCTCAATCCCAGGTTCCGTGGGGGCCCTTCCAGGGGCATTGCCGGACAGGGAATGGTGGGGAAGCCCCCTGGCTCCAAACAAAAGAGCTCTGCTTTCATTTCCTCTACACTTCAGACTTTCTTGTTTTATAAAAAACCACCTTTCTTACAGCTAAAAAAAAAAAAAAAAAAAAAAAGGTCTGCAATCTACTGGTAGAGTTCAACTACCCAGGTGATTTCTAAACACCTTTTGTAGACTGATTAATAATAAACTCAGATAAACATATAAGTCTACGTGGTTCCTGATATTGTCACGATACTAATGTGTAACTACAGTAAAGTTATTTAGGCAACTGTTATTAGTGGAACAATGTACATAGGAGACCCAACGTTGTATTTGAAATTAGAATTTTCTAAACATATTCTTTCACTCCAGGGGTGGACCCAGGTAATGCATTTGTCATTGAGTATGAAATCCGATGGCAATAGAATTATTGAAAGTCTTTGTGAAGAGGTAATTTTAGGTTTGAATATTGTGACAGCAGGGGGAGCTCGTAGTAGAAACTGTATTTCTAGGCCACTTAAAGAGCAGCAAGACGTATAAAACTTACATTAATTTGTTTGCATTTCAGAGCTTTAGGAATAGCAAACCATTATGCATTGGCTTTGGAAAGTGGTTGTACTACTGGAGCGTGAGAGCCAAGAATGAAACTCTACCCTTTGTAGAAAAGGGGCTTGCACGTGGGTATGTGTTGCCGTGCAAGATTAAGACAGGTTAAGTGCATAGGGGTGGAGGGAGCAGTGGGGATGTGTTTTTATGGGTTAATATTACTTGATGACCTTTAGAACATTGACTTTAAAAAATAAGGCATATGATCCTGTGGGAAAATAGTGTAAAAGGACTTGATTACATCTATGGAATTATTTGTATTATTAGATTGTTGTCCTTTTTAAGTGGTAGTAAACATTCCATTGAAATCCACATTTTCTTCTAGGAAAAACTAAAGAACATTTGCTTTTTATCCCACAGGATTCTGAAATAAAGACCTAACTGCTTTATAGTTCCAAATACCAATATGTTTTCTGAATATGTAATTTAGAAGATATTACTACTCATGTCCTTCTGTGTGTGTGTGCGTGAATCACACACTGAACCATGGAATTGTCCTGGTTTTTCTTTTTTTCTTTTTTATCGTTTCCCTAAATCAGATGCAATGATAAGAGAAGAGCAAATATTATGCATGCATTTCCTTTCTCTCTGAATTTCATTTGTTTTTTACTCTATCATGTGTGTTAAGAAATTGGGGTTCTAAAATGATAGTTTATTTTGCTGGCTGGGTGAATAGAAAGTAACCTCCTTTTGGCATTAGTTTTACAGAGTTATGAGATCATCTAAAACACACATTTTAATGCTTTTTGCTGAAAACTAGAAATAACATCTTCCTATTACTTTACATACTTATTCAACAAACATGTATTGCATGCCCACTGTGTGCCTGGTTTGATGCCAAACACTGGGAATAAAATTTTAAACCACATACAGTGGTTCCCCGGTAGACATGTGATCAAATAATTACCATAGGACCTAATAGATTCAAAAAGAAAATCAATTGTGTTAAGAACAGAGGGCTGTTGGGTCACAGAAAAGGGACTCAACTGGGAGAAATCAGGGAAGACTTCAAAGAAGAGGCAATACACTGGTTGCCTAGGGAAGGAGAGGTAAACTTTCAATAGGAGAAAAAGGAGAAGCACATTCCAGGCAATGCGCCCAAAGGCATGAAAGGGTCTGTTGCCTTGGGGAAGCCTCAGGAAGTTTGCTAGGGAGGCCAGAAAAGTAGACTGGGCGAGGTGGTAAAGGGTCTTGTAGGACATGCCAAGGTCAGTGCATATATTATTCATGAATTTCAGCTTTTTTTTTTTTAAGATTTTTTAAAGATTTTATTTATTTATTTGTCAGAGAGAGAGATCACAAGTAGGCAGAGAGGCAGGCAGGGGCAGAGGGAGAAGCAGGCTCCCCGCCGAGCAAGGAGCCTGATGTGGGACTCGATCCCAGGACCCTGGGATCATGATCTGAGCCGAAGGCAGCCGCTTAACCAACTGAGCCACCCAGGCGTCCCTAATCTAGATGCTATCTAATTGATGAGCTTTTGGTGTTCCTGAAAGTAAAGTTAACAGATTTGAACCTGTAGGAATGTGGCATGACTAGACTTCAATTTGATCCTCAGCAAGCAGTCTCGATACGTCCTCTGGTCTCGGAGGTGCTGAGCTGAGAACAGAGCTGCATCCCTGAGTGTCTTTAGCTGTGATGGGGGAGAAAGCTGCATGCAGTAATGCCACACAACACACATTTACCGAGCACGTACCCGGCACGCTGGGAAGCGCTAGCAGGTGTGCCCTGTTGCTTAGGCCAGATGCAGCTGCCTTCCTGACTTTTTTCCATTTTCTGGAATGCTCTTCCTCCTCACCTTTAGGCAGTTGGTACCTTCTTGTCATAGGTGTTATCTTAAATGTTCCCTCTACTTAGAGAGCACTCCTTTATCAGAATCTACTCTGCAGGAGGATTCCTGTGATCCTTTTATAACTTCCTCTTTTCTTCCTCATCCACATGCTGTGATTTATAATTACATGTACATGTGCAGTTGAACCTGGGCAATCACTGTCTCCCCCACTAGACCGGTAACTCCCTTGGGACTGGAATCGTGTGTGTGTGTGTGTGTGTGTGTGTGTGTGTGTGTGTGTGTGTGTGTGTGTATTCTCTTTTCCTCTCTATTTCCAGAGCTCAACACTGTGTGGCACACTGTAGGTCCTAAAGAGTCGTAAAAGGAACATTTAAACATAAAGACAGATTGACTTTTAAAGTTTTTAAACCTTTAACTACATTTAAGAAAAACGTGGGAAAAAAACTATTTTTAGTAAAGTGTAATTGACATATGACTTTATATTAGTTTAAGGTGTTTAACAAAATGATTCCATATGTGTATGTATTGTGAAATGATCACCACAGTAAGTCTAGTTACCACCTGTGATCATACGGAGTCACAAAATTGTTTTTTCTTATGATGAGAACTTTCAAGATCTATTCTAAACTTTAAAATATGCAATATAGCATGTAGTCACCATGCTATATGTTACATTCCCATGACCTATTTATTTTATAACTGGAAGTTTGTACCTCTTGATCCCCTTCACCCATTTTGCCCACTTCCTCCCTCTTCCCCTCTGGTAGTTACTGATCTGTTCTCTGTATCTCTCAAGTTTTGTTTTGTTTATTCATTTGTTTTGTTTTTTATATGTGGAATCATATGTTATTTTTCTCTGATTTATTTCATTTAGTATAATACCCTCCAGGTCCATCCACGTTGTGGAGAATGGCAAGATCTCATTCTTTTTTATGGCTGAGTAGTATTCCAGTGTGTGTGTGTGACGTCTTCTTTAGCCATTCATCCATCGATAGACACTTAGGTTGTTTCTGTATCTCGGCTAGTATAAATAATGCTGCAGTGAACATGAGGGTACAGATATCTTTTCAGATTAGTGTTTTTGTTTCTTTGAGTAAATACCCAGAAGGGGAATTGCTGGGTCAGATGGTAGTTCTGTTAATTCTTTGAAGAACTACCATACTGTTTTCCATAGTGGCTGCACCAATTTACATTCCTACCAACATTGCATGAAGATTCCCTTAAGAAAACTATCTTCTGTGGCGCCTGGCTGGCTCAGTCAGTTAGCAGCTGCCTTCAGCTCAGGTCATGATCCCAGGGTCCTGGGATTGAGCCCCGCATCCGCCTCCCCACTCAGTGGAAAGCCTGCTTCTCCGCCTGCTTCTCCCTTTCCCTCTGCCTGCTGCTCTGTCTACTTGGGCTCTCTCTCTATCTCTCTGTCAAATAAATAAATAAAATCTTAAAAAAAAAAAAAGAAATGTCAGATGTTTAAAAAAAAAGAAAACTATTTTCCTTATTATTTTTTAAAACCGTTGGAACTATTTTCGGAAAGGTATACAGCTCAGTATTACCTCACCAAAAGTGCAAGTTCCTAAAAATTAGCACATGGTTATTGTATGATTTGGGGCTATTTTTAAAAATAGTGATCCATTTTGTAATGGAAATTCCGAGTTACTAAAATGAACTGCTCTTTTTATATTATATATTTGGACCTCAGTTCACTAAAATGTTTAAATTCTTGGCTCTACTCTTTAAACCTACTACAAAGATCACATTAGAATTCATTTTAATAGACATTGTAAGCACGGTATCCAACCTCATATGATCACGCTGGGCTCTTTTATTATGAAAATCCCAGGAAGCAGAGCCCGAGGCTGCGGAGTAGTGGTGGGGTGTACCCAAGGCTGGGGACGATGCCAGCTCTATTGTTTATGGAATATTCTCTCCACCTTTATCTCTGGTGTGCAATTGGTATTGACTTTTGAGAAACTACTTCTTCGCCCCTATTTCCCAGTTGGAAAAAAAAAAAAAACCTACCATAATGACATCTGGCTAGGAAAAAAGAAATCAAAGAACCACAAGGAAAGAAAAATTAGGACACCTTGTTTAATAAGTAGTTTCGGGCCTGTCTGTTACATCTTTTAGAGGGAAGAGTGTTACACTTTTTCGAGGTCACCATTCCTTTATCCCCTAGAAAAGCTCAGTGAACTCCAGCAGTGCCTATCGTTTCTGCTATTGATTGCTAGGGTTGGGTCTATTTAGCATTTGGCAAAATGTCTTTTTGACTTTATAAAGCTTTAGGGATATGCACTGTTCATCAAAACGAAGATAAAATTTGTTTATGATATGTATCACTTTTCATTTATGTTTTTGTTTTTTTCTTAAAGAGGAAGATGGTCACTTTTGGCAAATTGTTTTTTCCAACTTTTAGGTATATTGCTTGAGGAGTTTTTAAGTATCGTTAGAAAAAAGAAGGAAGTTCAGCTCCACCGGAATGAAACAAGACACATCTTCACAGCTTTTGACAGGCACTGTTAAGTATATTTTTTATTTGTTTTGATATAAAAAAATTGCTATTAAAAAAAGTTGCTAAGTACTCTCAGTAAATAAAATAATCACTATACTTGGAAGATTATTTTACTGTATTCATTAGCTGTTACCTAGATATTGGTATGAATTTTTTTCTCTATCACAATCTTAAACTCTTGACATTTACCATAGATAAGATAATATTTACAGTTATGTAATTGTACTTGGGATTTGCCTACACTGTAATGGGAATAGCAAAAGGGCTGACCACGTGGGGATATAGGTCATGAGCCACCTATAGAGGTGCGAGAAACTATATGGCCTTTTCCTTTGACTCCTACTTTGATCCACACATGATTGGAAAGAACTGTTTTTCTCACACTGGATATAGCCGAGAGAAGTGGCTTTGAACCCCCTGTGCCCCATAGATCACACACAGGAAGAGAAGACTTGTGGAGTCCAGGGTCAGCGTCTTCACTGCTGTGATGTTTTCCCTCTAAATATTCATATATTGTCATTCGAATGCCAAGCAAGAAAAAAAAAAGTGAATTTTGAAGAATAAATTGTTTTGGCAATTCACATAGATTTGAAGCCCAGTGCCATTATGGCAATGTGTGTGTCCATTCCCTGGCACTCAGAGAATCAGCTCATGATCTGTGAGATCATCTGGCCTGCACTGAAGGAGAGTGGTAGTAGATTCTTAAATTCTTCTGATGAGACAGTCTCGGATTACCTTATATTTACTGCTTTTCTACGAGTAAGAAAGTTTCACGCAAATATGGCTGCGATAACAACAGTTCATAGGGTTTATAGAAGTAAGTGAATGTTTTATATTTTAATTTCACATAGATCGTGGGTATTTAACTTTGGAAGATTTCAAGAAAGCATTTAAGCAGGTGGCTCCCAAATTATCAGAAAGGACTGTTCTGGACGTATTCAGGTAAGGCACCAAAATCTTTATATATACCCACCCCTCTATTTACCATTTGCTTTTACAAGTTTTCAGTCTTATGGCGAACACTTATGTATGTAGATTTTTCCATCTATACCCTTGATAATGGAGTCCTTGCACACCAGGGAGGTGTGTATAGATATTTGTTGGTAAGGGTGGGAGAGGAGCAGGGGGAAAGGTAGAACTTCTTTGTGTATGTATATATTGACCAAGAAAAAAAATTGAAGCTTTATTAATGTTTAACATGGATGCTGGTGTTCCCCTGTGTTCAGACACAGGTTACACATGGGTCTTAAGTTGTCTAAAGAGAAGATTGGAAGTTGCTTGATGGTGGCCCCCTCATTCATTTGCTTTCAGAGTTGTTGATAAATGTTTCGATTTATGCGTTCCTGATAAAGTAGACGTAATGGTTATATTATGTCCTTTATTTAGACAACTCCTGACAATATGGGCAAGTGGCTTAAACGTAGTTTCTGTTAGAAAGCTGCAGAGTGAAGGTCATATGAACAGCACAAGCCATGTGCTGACGTGACAAGACGGCAGAGCTGAGTCTTCTCTGAGTCTTTGTGTGAGCTCTTCCTCAGCTGTTCCCAGGTGTATCCGTTAGTGGTCCCTACTGTGACAAGAACCAAAAAACCCAAAATCACAAAACTAAAAAAAGATAGCACTGTATTTCTCCCACGTGAACACAGGCTGTCTGGGACTGACTTGATAGCAACGCAGTCATGAAGGACCCAGATTCCTTTCCTCTTACTCTTCTGGCTGCATCAACACCAGGTGTCTCCCTCTTGCTGCAAAGTGGCTGCTTAGATTTCAGCCATCACATCTGGATTCCAGCTAGGTCAGAGGAAAGGGAGTCAAAGAGATTCCCTTCCTCTTAGGGCTATCCATTGTTTCTACTTACATCCTAGTGACCCAGACTTAGTTTCAAGGTGCTGGGTAGCTGCAAGGGGGAAGAGACTGGAAAATGTCCTCTTTGCTCTGGTTAGTCATGTGTCCTCTGAGTTTCTGATAGAGAGGAAGAAGGAGAGAGTGGATAGTAGGAACATAGGGAAGATGTTCCCATTTGAGATAAAAATAATTTCATGAAATCTGACCGGAAGCCATCCCCGCTCCATAGAAATTATCAAGCAGGTTATTTGAAATAAAGGTTTGCTCTCACTGTCAGTAACAATGGCCTTTATGAAGTTCTTTTACTGCAACATTCATAAGTAAGTTATCGAGCATGCTATTGAAAAAGAGCAAAGGAGTTAAAGCCAGACCTAGACAGAATGGTGTAGGACGCTATTACTTAGTTGATCCTAGAACAGCAAGACCTTTGAAATATGGTAGCATCTTTGTATACACTTTGTGATGCGATGAGTAATGATCATCAATGTATTTCTTCCTCATGGAAGGAAAGAATAGAGATTTTTACTGCATTTTTCTTTTAACAAAAAACAAGTGTCCATGTTTGCTGACCTTTATGTGTCAAACAGTTTCAGTAGGTACAACCTCATAGTTCAAGTGTATTTTTGAAAAATACAGCGCTGCCCTATAGACGCAGTGTTTTAACAATGCATGAGAAACTACTTCTCAAAAGAAACCTGTGCTTCCAGGAGAGCATTTTCTTTTTTTTTTTTAAAGATTTTATTTATTTGACAGAGAGAGAGAGAGAGATCACAAGTAGGCAGAGAGGCAGGCAGATAGAGAGGGAGAAGCAGGCTCCCCGCTGAGCAGAGGGCCTGATGCGGGGCTCGATCCCAGGACTCTGAGATCATGACCTGAGCCGAAGGCAGAGGCTTTAACCCACTGAGCCACCCAGGCGCCCTGAGAGCATTTTTGAAAATGAGTGATCGGAAGTGTGATTCTATTTTAAAAAATGATGTGTGACACTTATTAAAACCCTTCATATCTGCATGTTCAATAAGTTGAAAGTAGAATGTCCTAACCCAGTGGGAAAAAAATCTTATAAAGTTTCAGTGGTTTTAGAACACAATTCCTAAAACTATAAAAATTCAATAACTTTAATAAGCTTTCAAGAGCAACTAATATCAGGAGAGATAGACATATGCCAGCTGAATTTCAGTTAGCAATAACAATAAAATAGTAATTTTTTAAAAACCCTCAAAACACCCCTGAACCTTTCCCTCATTGGAGGATGGAATTATAAATCAAGAGACTCAGTGTCATGAGGCCCTTTTCCCACTTATCTTCATGAGGTATCTTCATGAGGTATCTTCATGAGGTATCTCTGACAGCCATTAAAACTAAGTATTAAAACAAATTGCTCAATCACAAAGGATTAAATTGAGATGTTTGGAAATTATAAAGTATATTAAGTCACATTATTTTTATTAGTATTAATAATTTCTAGTGACAGCAAAAATAATTTGCCATTAATAAATAAAACATTGTTATCTTTAATTCTTTAGAATTTCTGTATTATGCCTTATAATGTATATACTATATTAATATTGCAGCATTTGTGCATATAACCTGTAAATAAACATATGAAAGGCCCACAAATCTTATTCTTCCTAGGATTATGGATTGAAACAGTTGGGAGACCACAGCCAAACAAGGCATTTTAGTTAACCGAACGTGCCCATTTTAAACACTCATTTTTATTATTTTTAGCACCATAATCCCTAAGCCGGAATTAATGATGCATAACAAGTATTAAATGAAGTTGTGAAACCAAATAAGGAGAGAAAAATATTTCCTCTAAGTGTAGATTGAAGTAGGTCAAAAACACAGAGATGTCTGTCTTCCACACAACTCTTTCAGTGGTTGCAAAAATTTTCAAGAATATGGAAAAAAATCAGCTGCTAAGGCTGTTAGTGATACAAAATTACATAATGTTTCTAAGGTTAGACATTCACTCTGCACAGCCGGAGTAGCATTTGACTTAACTGATCATTGAGAATGAAGTTCATTTCCTAGGTCCACGGTTGCCCGGAAGAAAGCTGATATCCAAAGACACTAGAAGAAAACCACTAGAGAGGGAGAATCCTAATTAGACAGAGTCATCTTTGGTGTGAATGCCTGAGTTTTCATTACCTTCAATTCACTGACTGCCATATTCTTCCTAAGGAAACCAGTAAAGATCAAGAGTGGTTTCTTTCAGAAGTAGTTATACATATTACACCTTAATTTTTTTAAGTCATACTAACCAACCACAACAATAAAACCAACCAAACAAAACAACAACAAAAAAAACCAAAAAAAAACAACAACCAACCAAACAACCAAAACAACCAATTAAAAAAGACAGACTTGGGGCTCCTGGGTGGCTCAGTGGGTTAAAGCCTCTGTCTTCGGCTCAGGTCATGATCTCGGGGTCCTGGGATCGAGCCCCACATCGGGCTCTCTG
>CM052896.1:115097867-115131868 GCA_028534135.1 Potos flavus | reverse complement strand
TAAGTTGATGGCCCATTCATTAAAGCATCACAAGAGCTAAATGAGATATTTTTGGAAGGTTTGTGAATTGCCGCCTAACTACTCTGGGAATATTTATGTTATTGATTTTATCATGAATAAAAGCTGTATAGTTTTTAAAAAATATATATTGTCAGGCTTTATAACACATATTTCTAATGGGTACATACAGTATAACATTTATGATTAGCAACCTTTTGTTTTAGTTCTACAGTTATGTGGATTCAAAGCTCACTTCCAGGCCTTGTGCCATAGTTTCTGCTTAGCTGAAGTCTGTCGTCTAGTAGGGTTCATTACTGCATTCCCTGCATTTAAACTGTTCACATGGGCCATTGTCCTTGAATAAAAATATATAATCGGGACGCCTGGGTGGTTCAGTTGGTTAAGCGGCTGCCTTCGGCTCAGGTCATGATCCCAGGGTCCTGGGATCGAGTCCCACATCGGGCTCCTTGCTCGGTGGGGAGCCTGCTTCTCCCTCTGCCTCTGCCTGCCTCTTTGCCTACTTGTGATCTCTCTCTCACTCTCTCTCTGACAAATAAATAAATAAATAAAATCTTTAAAAAAATATATATATATATATAATGAGTTGAAATTTTTGAGTCACTTTTCTTTGAGAATGCTGATTATGCTTATGTTGAAAGTCCTTTTAAATTGTCTCTTAGTTTCTATTTCATTGGCTTGTTTTGCTCACCATGTATCTTCACATACTTTCAGCAAAGTCTGTTCTTTGTACTGTGTCCAGTGCGGCTTTTATTTTGTCTTCTATGGTTTTCTTTCTCTTTTACATTTCTTTCTTGAGCTATATACGCTGGTGTTTAATTTCCATTTGTTATTTTGCTGTATTATTTTATAGTATCTTCCCTAAACCTTTCTGTATCTACTTACAACTCTTGTTTTATAGAGGTGTTTGCCTTATTAGGGAAACAATGGTTTTGAGATTTTATTTTTAATGAGTGATTGCTTGGGGTCTGCTAATTTTAGCCTTTTTCATATAAATTAAGGAAAACAAGTTTTCTACCAAGAGAAGGGTTTCAAAGAACAAATTAACTTTCTTAAACCAAGAGATGATATGTTATGCAAAAAACAAAGAAGAAATTGGTACTAGTTTATTTACCTCTAAAAATATCCTAAAATGTTTAACATGTGGATTCAAAATTTGAGATCCCTTTCAGTGTTTGAAATTCTGCTTTCAACTTAGAGCTGAAAATTATGATTTGTGAACTAAAATTACTGAGGCTATATCAGAGGTGATGTTTCGTTATTCAGAAGTTCATAGAGAATCCTTTTTCTGAAGATCTTTTTTTTTTCCTACCCACTACAAATGGCAGAAGTTCAGGAGGTTTGAGAACTGAATAGTTTGTACGATAGAATGAATGTGAGATAATAAGCTATTTCTAGCCCTAAAAGTTTAAAAAATAACTTTCCTCTTTAATACTAGTGGAACTTACAGAAAATTTTATAGTTTTTGGTTTTTTTTTAAACATTCAGATATCTTCAGTGCCTCTAGCAGGTAAGGTTAAAACTATTTAACCTAGCTCTCCAACATCTGGTTCCTTTTCACACTTATCTTTCATTAGCCCCAAATTCCTGTGTTTCCCTTGGTGTAATGCATGTTCCTTTGAACATATGATGTGTATTTAAACTCCGTTCTGTTTCCCCTGCTGGCAGTGCCTTTCTCTACTTTCTATCTGCCCAGATTAGACCTATCTTTTTCTTTACATGATAAAATTTTCTTTTTCTTTACCTTGAACAATCTTACCTCCTTTTGCTAAAGTTTGGTAGTATTTAGGTTGTATTTTTTTTTTTCAGTTACTTGATAAACAAAAAGGCAATGTTTAGGATTATCTTCATAAGATGCTACTTGAGTTTATGAGCTTATTTGCAACTTCCACTGTCTCCAGCATAGTGCCTCATGCGTTGTACTGACTTAAATAATTGTTGGTTCATTGTGACTTACTCTGAATGTCCAGTGACGGTGAAATTCTCACTTTCAGGGTTTTTTTTATGGTTTAATTTACTTCTTCTAAACTAGGAAAAAGTACTTTTAAAATGTAGTCAGGAGCTTTATAACCACATGTGGCTTTGCCTTCCATTTTTCTCTTTTTGCATGCGGTTTTCATGAATTAATCTCTAATGGCCTCTCTTCGCTTTATTTTGGGGTTGCTTGCAATTCACGATTTAGCCTCAGCTGTTATCAAGGAGCTGGCTTTATGCTCTTTCCTGACTTTGCCCGCCATCAGCACCCTGTGGTATTTCTGGCAGGCCTTTTTCTCTGTGTGGCTAAATTTACTTCTCCATGACTAGGAGCTTTCTCCAGCTCATTGTAAGCACTGAGATTTGCACTTGCCCACCACCTGTCAATTGGCAAAAAGCTCTGGGAAGCTTCTGCTTTCCAGCCATGAAATGAAATGTGGGTGTGCAGGAGGCCCACTCCCTGACCCACTGTCTGAGGTTCTGAGTGCGCAGGCAGATTGCCAGATTACTAATGTAATGTGGAAATACTGAGGCACCAAAACGCTTTCTAATCATCACTGGAGACATTTAAAGTTATATCTGATATTTTTGGTGTAAGAATCTCATTCTTCATGTTACGTGAGGAAGGTCAAAAAATAACCTCTAACTCTCTTCTTCTGGATATTAAAAATTGGTTGACAATAAGAGCTTCATGACTTGTTGATGAATATGTTTTCAATGTCAGAGTTTCAGTGGGGGTAGGGGTTCAGGGAGGGATGGGTATTTTCTTGGCAGAAAGATTACACATGTCTCATGTCACGGCCATTATAGAGGGAAGGGTTGTCATGAACTCGGGTAGAATGAACTAACAGACTCTTCTGTTACACTGAATGGAAGAGAGTCCTACAGAGCCAAGGGGCCTAAAGGAAAGTGATTTAAAATAGCATTTACTTTTCAGAGTGCCTGGGTAGCTCAGTTGGTTAAGCATCCAACTCTTGTTTTCGGCTCAGGTCATGATCTCAAGGTTGTCAGATCGAGCCCCGTGTTGGCTCCATGCTCAGTGTGGAGTCTGCTTGGAATTCTCTCTTCCTCTCCCTCTGCCCCTCCCCACTTTTTTCTCTCTTTCTCTCTCCCAAATAAATAAATAGAATGTGTGCGTGTGTTTTTTTAAAGAGAGCATTTATTTTTCAATTCATTCTCCATCTCTTTTGAAGTAATATTCTTCACTATGTTCTTTAGCTTTTTGTAATTCCTTTTTGCTGGTAGCACACTTGTTGCATTTTCTCGGACAAGAAAGAATTTCCCAGTCATTTGTGCATCAGAATGGTTCTCTTATAAATGTAGTCACGTGACCTCAATAAGAGCACAGCTATTATAGTGAGTACCTACTGTGATGAATATGATTATCGATCCAGAATTATCTACATGCTTCTGTCTATAGAAAAGTATTTTTTTTAAAAAGCCTAGAAATCATATCTCATTCTTTGTAATCATACACAGATAGCTGTTACAAGCTATACTTGGTTGTGTAAGTATAAGGGCCAAAGAAATAGGCTTCTTAAATTTTCAATTTTTATTTTACAAATTTTTTTATCTTCTTGGCAGTGGTAATGCCTTCATTTTTATTTCACTTTTTTGTTTCAAAATTGTATTGTTGGAGATTTCCTTTTCTGATTATCCTCTTGCATGTGGTTCCTGAATGGGCAGTTATCAGTGTGTGTAAGCTGTTCAAGCTGACCTCAGAATTTCATTTCTTTGGGGATTTTACATATAATATATCAAATAAAACTGTACTTTAAAAATCTAGCTATGGAAATATATTCTAATCATTTTAAGAAAATGCCAGTTTTTCAGAGGGTTTTTAATTGATTTTGTACTGTGGACAAAAATTATATCCTTGCATTTGAAGATTGTCTTTTTTTTTTTTTTAAAGATTTATTTTTTTTTTTAAGATTATTTATTTATTTATTCATCAGAGAGAGAGAGAGCACAAGTAGACAGAGTGGCAGGCAGAGGGAGAAGCAGGCTCCCTGCCGAGCAAGGAGCCCGATGTGGGACTCAATCCCAGGACCCTGGGATCATGACCTGAGCTGAAGGCAGCCGCTTAACCAACTGAGCCACCCAGGCGTCCCTGAAGATTGTCCTTTTACCAGTATAAATTTTAGAGTTGGTGATGGAGAAGTTGAAGCTCAGCAACTGGATGAGAAATAAGTAGAGAAGAGTGATGACCTCATTATGTAGATTTTCAAATAGAATATGTTATTTTGGTTTCTTTAGTTCTGCTCACTTAGTTCATATTATCAAGGATATATTATTTGATTGGAAGGAACATTTAATCTCTTTTGCATTTTGGATGCCCAGATTTTAACCCACCCAGATGCAAATTCTACTCACCTTCCAGGCCCAGCTATTAAGGCCATTCTTACCCTGACAGCTGGCCCTACCCTACACCCTACCCACCACCTTGGAACCCTCGAAAGGAAATTGTCTTCACCTTCTGCTTTAAACTCCGAATCCATCATAAGTATCTTTCTTCTTTATACTTATTCATAGCTATTTGTATACATATAACCCAGTATGAGAGCGTGAGCTTAACGTGAACAGCAGCAAAGTGTTCGACATCACGCTCGCGACAGCACAGTGCAATTCCGTACAGGTTGAATAGATGACTCCATTTTATGTAAGTGAATGGCTTTTGTAGCCAAAGGGCTTTCTGTGGTGTATGTTTTGTTGTATTCTCTAAATGCTGCCCCAGCCCTGTGAAGGTCACGTGGAGCAGAAAGCCCAGGGCTGGGAAGCAGGAGACCTGAGTTCCAGTCCCAGCTCTGCCACTTACCTGTCTTCCCACAAATCACTGAGTCTCTGTGGCCTGCACTTCCCTCATCTCAGAAATGAGGCTGTTGTGTTATATGATCTGGCAGGCTTCTTCTCATTCCAGAACTCACTGTGGGGGTTATCTATCAGGGAGAGTGGCATGGCGGTCTTCTTTATTTTCTCTGTGTATCACAGATATTATTCAGAATCCACCACCGCATGAATACAGATGTGGTCTGTCAGTGTGACAAAGACTGCTCTCAAGAGGAAATTACTGGCTTTGACAGCTATCCAACCCTGGGTTTAGTTTTTGAGATGTCACTATAACAAGTGTTATGGCCAACGTATCCAATTCCTCATCTACATATATGGTTGAATACGCTGTTCTTGCTGTAATAGCATGAGGGCTATTTTTCTTCTAATCCAACTGTCACATAAGATACTGCTGCCACGGTTTCTTTCTTATGACCAAATGTTGCTAACCCTTTCAGTCATCCCTGAAGTTATTAATAGCCACACATCATGAATGTATTCATGCCATTTTCCTTTATAGAAAAAGGAATCAATTTCTTATGTTTTTCTTTTGTCATAGATAGCTAACTCCTGGGTAAAATAAGCTCAATAATATTGTGTGTTGTATTAATAAAATAAGAAAAGCTCGTACTTAATAAAATAAATTTATATTTTATATGAGATGTTTAAATTAACATTATTTTAAGATGTGGAAAAAAATAGGCTCAGAATTAGGAGTTACACTTAAGAGTTTTGGTTGTCTTCCTTATATATGTCCTAAAAATCAGAATAAAAATTTTCCAATACTGTGTTTTTATCTCAGTGACATAATTACTCATAATGAGTTTGCCAGCTCATGTCTAGCCATCTTGTCTACCAATCTCCTACTTAGTCATTCTCCATCAGGCTACCTTGAATACATACACATTTGCCATTTAAAGAGTATTCCAACGACCAACAGCATCAGCACCAGGGAGCTTATTAGCGATGCCTAATCTCAGGCCCCCCTCCAAACGTACAGAGTCAAACGTGTTCACTTTAATATCCCTGGATGGTAAATATGCACTTTAAAGTTTGAAAATCACTGGCCTACCCTTCCGGTTACATTATGGATGAGGGAAATTAGCATTAATTAATTAATTTATTTATTTATTAGCATTACTTTTTACTTGTCCTTCTTGACTTCAGTAGTTTTTCATTGCCTACCAGATAGCCCCTAGGTTTCTTGGTCTGACACGCAAGGCCCCTTCACACAGAGAAACCTCGTGTGCCTTTTTAGCATGTCTCTCGGCATTTCCCAAGTCAGAAATTCTACTCCACCTTTCTCATCTGCCTGCCATATACTGATCCTGTCATTTCTAGCATTTTTGCTCATGCCAGGTTCATTGCCCTCTCTTCTGTGACTACCCCATCCACATACCTAAATGGCATCCATTCCTTAGAGCTTAGCTGAACTCTCCTAGGTAGCCTGCCCTGATCACTAACCCAGAAAATTTCTTTCCTCTTCCCTAGAACTCCTATAGCACTTGCCACATTAAGGCATCTAATAATAGTAAACACAGTAACACTGGCAACTAATGTTAACTGAGTATTTACTGTGTACCAGGCTCTGTGTTGAATGAATCCTTACAGGATCCTCGTGGGTTAGGCCCTGTCTATCTGCATTTTACAGAAGAGGAAAAGGTTTGGAGAGGTCACAGGATTTGCTCAAGGTCCCTGGCTGGTGAGTAATGGATCCAAGACTCAAACTCAGGCAGGCTGACTACTGTGCTTGTGCTCTTAATCACTGTTACAGTCGCTTCTCACTTCTTTTAGCAGTATAAGCATCCCGAGAGCAGGAACCATGGCTTTATTCCCCACGATACCGAGCATCAACATGACAAAGCAAGGCATTTTTGCTCTGTCCAGAAATGTTCTTGGTAAACCAGTTGCATAATTAAATAGTTTGTCCCTGTTCATATGAATTGGTTGGGTTTAGATTGTTATACTTGAGATTTCATTTGGTTATCTGTACTATATACAAAAGGAACTGTTTACAGAAATGTGCAAAAGGAAGCTAAGGTAGCATTCTATCACACAGGACTAGAGCAGGCATCCCAGTTCAGGTTCTTTTGATACGAACCCAGGTGTTATGCATCTTGTCTTTGGAATTATATCATAATAGTAAAGTATTTTGCCAAATAAGCTGTGAAAGCAAAAAACAATTTTAAATCGAGAAATGGGGTTTGGTAGGTGGGCCTGCTCCTTGCCAATCTGTGACCTAGAACGAGCTATTTGCCGCCTTTCTGCAGTGTGTCTACCTCCTCCCCAGAACACACATACCAGAAAAATGTCTCTCTCCCATCTCTCCACATTACGTCTGAGAGGTCCGTGAACTCTGTGTCCACTTTCTTGGATCCTGATGCTTAGATCCCCTGCCGCTTTCATCCTCTGACTGCCTAGCCCAGAATGGGACTACATTCTCTGTTGAGACAGAGACTGCTATGTCTACTTGACCAAAGTGTTTGGACTACCTGAATAATCCATCTTCTATACATTTCCCCAGCCCTGGTCCTGTGTAATTCTAGAAAGCTTTCCTTTCCTTGCTCAGGTTTGGGATAGCTGTCACTTAAGTCATGTCATATCCTTATTGCCATCCAGGAGAACTTTATCTCCTCTTTGATTTCCTATTTCAGGGATAGCAAATTGTTGGCATGAGTGCCATCAGCATCTCCTCCTGTACCCGTGGCCTGCATGCCTCTGAGGGGCCTCAGAATTCTCGGCATCACACCCCAAGTCGGTTCATTAGCATTGTCACACATGATCAGATTGACTTGCTCTCTGTCATCATTGTACCAAACCTTTCCGTCTGCTCTGCACTGCAGGTGAGCTTGCCTTCTGCTTCATGGACAGGGTTATGGCCTCTGCCCGGATTTTCTTTCCTGCCTCCTCTTCACCCCCAAAGTTCTCAATTTTCTTTCAATTCTAGTTGTAAGGAACAGGATCTCTCTCTCTTTTTTTTCCCTAATTCTTCTCCTTTGTTCTGATCTCATCCCCTCCCTTTGTCTAACGTAAGACCTTTCTCCATCAGCCATTTCCTCTCCCATTTATAACTTCCAGCACTGTCTACAGACATACTCTAATCCCCCAGCCTAGAAAGCTGCTCCCCTGACCTAAGTCCCTCCAGGTAGCCCCCCACTCTTTTTTCAGGTTTCATTCTTGTCACCTTCTTCGGGTGTTGAGCACCCCACCAGAGAACCTTGTCCTTGATGTTCCCGCCCTCCCCCTAGCTTTCCTGGCATTGTGTTATTCCAGTGCCAGTGATGGCAGCTCCCATTCATTAAGCACCTGCTAGCATAATCTTACTGAATCCATGCAGTGATGCTACACACTCATACCCTTTCTACAGGTGAAGCTGAGCTCCATTATTGCTAATTTCAAGCCACAGTGGACCTAGTTCTCAATTATTTTATCCTTTGGTTAAAGAAAAAAACTGACATAGGAAGCTGACAAACAATAAAAATATTTTAGTTGATGACAGTCACATTGCTGGCACTCGTTAATGGTCACGTGTCTTTCTTATACTTCAAAATTGTATCTTTTGATTTAAGAATACTACTGTCTAATAATGGTAGAGTAGGCTGAATTTACAGTTAAAACATCCGAACACATTTAGCATTAAGTATCATTCCACCTGTGTGGAAACAAAAATGAAAGTTACAAAATGCATTTCTCAACCCAAGTCAATATTATTGTTAAGGTTTCTTGTAATCCATTCATGACTTCAAATAGAAATCTCTGCCTTGGAGATGGCATATCCGAGGCTCAACCCAAGGAGAGGTGAGGGCAGTAGAAGAGTAGAAGAGACACACTCTTCCCTTTTTGCAGAAACCTAACCGTATTTGATGGAGAGAGTGTTCAATGAATATATGAATGAATGAATGAACGAACGAATGAATGAGTAAACAAAAAGGAATAGAATGAAGTTGATTAAAGTTTGCATCTTCAAATTATGTGTTAAATTGGGTAGAGCATCTGCTTGTCCTTAATTTTATCTGAAACTATCACAAATTGTCTTCCTTATAGGGCTTTCATTTGCAGATTTAGATGCAGAGGGCTTAAAAAAATATGAACTTGACCACATATTTGTATAGAGATTTAAACTGCTATCATCAGAAAATTATTACAGTAGTGTTAAACTTTATCAGAAACCTTTTAATGGAACTCTGCCATCAGAGTCCAATTCACTTAATTGAATGGAACCTTCTTTTTCTTTCTCTCTTGTGCATCGCCTAGTACAGTAGTAGAAAAGTTTCTGCAGTGACCAAATTTGTTATAATGTCGGTGCCATTCATTCTATAGGTTACAAGTTGGTCATGACAACAAGTGGCTGGATATTCTTTTCATGGGCAACTTGCATTCACAAATTGGTTGTTTGGGGGAAATCATCATATTTAGTTCTTCAGGGATATTCTTTTCACTGATTCATTGTACAGAGATCAGATTCGAACCCTCAGGGCTCAGTTGTGCTGTGTGTAGAGTTACCCATTGCTAAATGGGGTTCAGTTAAACAGGAAGGAAAGATAAATTGTGGAATATATTTACTTGTCAGATGGCAGCATCCATATTTGAGTCAGGAATCTTGGTGGAAAACTCCAAAGTTTTTAAAAGTGCAATTACCTCCTCAATCCTTTTTATTTCCAATTAAATTAATGTTTGATATAAACACTATGGGCCAGTGTAGTATTCAGTACCATTTAGTTTCCTCTCTATTTTAGTTTCTAATTTTCATTTTAGTTCTTAGTCTTTGTTTTTTGAGGGCGAGCTTATGGTATAATAAATCAAATTAGTTTTAGTGGGTAGATTTAGTTTTCTCTAATGACTTACTAACCAAAATACACGTTCTTCTTATGTGAACAAGCCAAAGTGGATTACTATTTATTTGACTGACAAGGAAAGGCATTTCTAATTTTATTTAGTAGCTGAAGTAAATTCCTTTACCACAAATTAAATGTGAAATAAATGTATGATCCTCTCTTAATGAACAAAGCAGGTTTGAGAGCCAAACAAACTTGTAGTAGATCTCTTTTACCAGTTGGTGGTGCTAAACACTCTGGTAAGAAACTAATTGGAAAGACGAGGTTAAGCTGGAGCCTTCCTTAATAAATGTTATTTTATTAGGTCTTGAAAAATTAGTATCAAAAATATATGCCCAGGGACGCCTGGGTGGCTCAGTTGGTTAAACAGCTGCCTTCGGCTCAGGTCATGATCCCAGGGTCCTGGAATCGAGTCCCACATCGGGCTTCTTGCTCGGCGGGGAGCCTGCTTCTCCCTCTGCCTCTACCTGCCACTCTGCCTGCTTGTGCTCTCTCTCTCTGACAAATAAATAAAATCTTTTAAAAAAAATGTATATGTATATATATATGTTTATATATATATATATATATACCCAAATTATTACATCTTCTCAGTTTAAGAACCAAACCAAATCCCTTTGCTAGGCAACAGAATACATTTCTAGTAAACTCCTATAAAGATGTCATTGGCTCTCACAGTGTTCACATATTGGAAATTACATGGTTGTGTGACATCTGGCTCCATCCTGGAAATAGCCTTTAGCCTGTCATCAGGGGAACTGAAGTATAGGTGATAATGTATGCTGGAGTGGCATACCTGGTTCTATTTAGGATCTGAATTTAGAATTAAATACTGATTACTTTTTTTTTTAAGATTTTATTTATTTTAGAGAAAAAGAGTGTGAGCGGGGGAAGGAGCAGAGGGAGAGGGACAAGAAGACTCGGCACTGAGCGTGGAGCCTGATGTGGGGCTCGATCCCAGGACCCTGAGATCATGACCTAAGCCGAAGCCAAGAGTCAGATGCTTAACCAGCTAAGACTCAGATTGGCGCCCCTGGTTACTACTATTTTTTACTGACAGTGTGCTTTTTAGGGCTAGGTTTGTTTGTTTAACTCTTTTTAACCCCTTGTTTTTTTAGCGCCAAAGAAATCCAGTAGAGCAATAATCTGTTGCCCGAATGTGTTCTGAGATGCAGTCAGAAGCACAGAGAGCCCTTGGGATCAGGGAGAGCAGGTTTTGAATTTTGCTACACATTTCCTAACCATCACCCTGTAGTCACTTACATAAATTCTTTATAGCTTAGCTTTCCCAACTTGTAAAACAGGGATAATAACCTCTTTTCCCCAGAGTTGGCATAAGCATTAAATGAGATAATGAGTGCTCCTTGGGTGTTGTTTCCCTGCTCTGCCCTCATTGGAGGCAGAGGCTGGGTCTCAGTCCTTTGGAGCCCCTGCCCTACCCCTGGGCTTAGCCAGGCCTGAGGACTAGAAGTCCTCTTTGTGTCTGATAATGCTTCATGCTCCACTAATGAAAAAATATTTCTAGGTTGTAAAGTTCCACAGGGATTTTGTAGACTCACAGACTCACAGAAGAGAGATTCAGATGATTTACCTGGCTTTCAGATATTTGCCTCTCTATCCTGGTGACATTTGTCTATTGGTCAAAATCTGCCTAAACATTGAAGACTGGGGAAGGCAATACAGGATTGCTAAAAGGTGTAGCAAAGGTGTTCCTCAGAGTTGGTTTTCCACTCATTTATTTGTTTCACAAACTCTTACTGAGCATTACTGTTCCAAAGATGAACCCCAGAATAGCCTCCAACCTTTGCCGAGAGCTGCAGACTCCAAGGAGCAGGATGCTTCCCACTTGGCAGGAACTGATAGGCAGCCCTTATCTATGCAACAGGAAGATTATGTAAATTTAAGTATTCTTTATAATGTTATAAAAATCAGGTATAAGATTGTGCATTTTTTGAAACTCTGATAATGAAATTTGTTTCATTTTCCACCGCATATTCGGTATTTAGAAGATTGACACAGGTTGGCAGAAGCTTTACTGTGATGGTAAAATCAAAACAGTATTAATTAATAGTATGGCTGTGTAAGAGATGTATTTTTTAGAAATGGCACAGCTAACATGTTTGGTTAGGTCTCGTTGATTTGGATCTTTGAGATTTAGAGATTACAGAATCATGGCCTTGGGTGGTGGTAGAGACTTCAGAAATCACATACACTGTCTCCTAGCTAAGAAAATGGAGGTCAACGAACTTAATAGCTTCCCCAAGGTTACACAGACCTGGATCAAAATTCAGGTCTCCTGACTCCCAATTCAAAGCCAGCGTATTATTTTTCTGTCCTAACTTCTACAACGAGGAGCCATTTTCAAATGTAAATAAAAACAAGTGTGTGTCTGTTCAGCCTCCCTAAACTTTCATACTAAACCCAGAGCATCGTTTCTGCCCAGTTATCAGAGTGAAAACTTTGTATCCAAGACTATTAATGAAGATGCTCCCACATACATTTCGGAGCAGAGCTAAGGGGAGGGACAGGCCGGCACGCAGCTCACAGTCCTCAGAGCACACAAGTGCCTGTGTCTGTTACCCCTATTGAAGCAGGCAGGGTTTTCATCCCCCGCTGCCTCGCCTGCCTCGCCTGCCTCGCCTGCCCTGCCTGCCCTCTCCTCTCTTGCTAGATGAATGACATCCTATGCCGCAGGTGTATTAGTAATTTCTGAGTTTGTTCCCCACTAAAAATGACCTCATTGTTTTGTGCTTCTTTTCCATACTTTTACAGTAACAGGAAAATAAACCAGCTCTGAGTACAGCCCACAGCAGAAATCTTGTGCTCTTTATGCAAGTTTGATTTATAGACGTGTACTGCAGAGCGGAGTGACTATGAAACATTCATCTTCCCATTGCTAGTTGCCATGGAAATCAAGTACACAGAGCAGTGTCATTCCAGTCCTGGTGATGCCTGCAGTAGTTTATCCCTTTGTTGTTCTTGTTTCTTAAGCAACTGCCTTGCATTCTTTCATCATTACAATTAATCATGCACACAAGTTTTTATCTTTCATCTCAAATAGAAAGTACTAAAAATGTATGACAAAAATAGGGATAATTTAAATATTCTTGTGGCTTTAAATACGCATTTGCGATTTTCCCCCTCAGTCCCATTGGAAAATAGGTCATGTAGAAAAAAAAAAAGCACATATTAATGTACAGAAATTTCAATCAAGAAAGCAATAGAGAAATCTGAGCAAAAAAGCAATGCTACGCTCAGGAAATCTTAAAAAGCTTTAGACTCTCAGTCCTCCCAATGCTTAGAACTAAGTAAGTCTGCATTTTGGACAATGCCAACCAAAAACTGCCCCTGAGCTATATATTATCAACTCTCGTTTTGTTTTGTTTTGTTAGTTTCCTTACAGATTTGAGCAACCTGAATATTTGCTGGATAGATTACAGTAGTTTTTAAAGAGTAGGGGGGTGTCTTTCTTTAAAGACTAATAAAGTTCAAGATTTTTTTTTTAACAGGGTAAGGATAAAGGAATTCTTTTTTTTTTTAAGATTTTATTTATTTATTTGAGAGGAGGGGGGACAGTGTAGAGGGAGAGTGAGGAGCAGACTCCCCGCTGAGCAGAGAGCCCCATGCAGGGCTCGATCCCAGGACCCTGGGATCATGACCCAAGCCAAAGGCAGACGCCCAACTGACTAAGCCACCCAGGCACCCCAGGAAAAGGAATTCTGTTTAGTCTTCCTTATTTTTTGCCCCAGTTTCACCTCGCATAGTTCATAGTACATACCATGCCAACAATTAATAAGTGTTTACTGATTATCTGATATATCTGATTAAACAGATATCTGATTATCTGTTTACTGATTATTGTTGCATTTTTGGCCAAGTCTGTCGGTTAAGAGAGCATGTTTGGAATAACTGCTCCTTTGCTTATTGGCTGGGAGACCTTTGAGAAATGTCTCAGTTTAGCTTGGTTCCTTTATCTGTAAAGTAAGCAGCTATAAAATTAGGATAATAAGGGGTGGTGGAGAGGGTTCATTCATGCAAAGCGCCTAGCTGTGTGCCTGGCCCAATATGAATGCTCAGGCAGGGGGCCTGCAGTAGTGGTGGTGATGGTTGTTACTCCTAGGATGACTGCTCTTACAACTAGGACTACACCAGGTCAGAGCTGAGCTCTAACCCAGGGAGTGAGGCTTCTTTGATCTACTTTGATTTCAGCTCCAAAGCCCAGGACTCTGTCTTCAGGGTCCAAGGTGACAGGTGATGGCCAGTGCCTTCACTTGGGCTGCATGGTCTCACTTCATCTCAACACTTAGGATCCTAGGATTTTGGCCAAGAAGTATTGACAGTGGCCCTTTTATCTACAAATTCGGAAGAGAATACCATCCTCAAAGTTGCAGATTTTTATGACCCAAATTGTTTCTGGCAAAGGGCTATGTTGGGGTGCATGGGGAGGGAGTGGGCTGCCTGCTCCTGTCTTGGTGGGGGAAAGTTCCAGTGTTTGTCTACAGAGCCCCAAATCTGATCCGATCTGCACCTCTCCACCCCAGTGCTCCCGTGTTGCTCTGCGGTGGCTGCAACCCTCCTTCAGCCCTTCTGGAATTGAAGTTTTCCGAACTGGTGGCAGACGCATCTTTGTTGAAATTCACTCTCCTTGGCAGTCCTCCAGGGCCCACGGCAATGCCTGTATATTTGATTTAGCTCTTGTTTGGTTAGCCTTGTATTTGGTCTGTTTTGCTTTGTGTAGTTCTTTTTCTCTTCAAATTTTCATGTTTCGATTCCTTAGACCTCATTTCTCTTTAGTTTGCTAGCTGACTTCATAACATTGCTAAAAGTTGTTTGCTTGAAGCAATCACAAAATGAGTAGCCTTAGATTAATTTGTCTTTTCTCCTCCAAGCCGGATCCATAGCATGTGAAGTAAGTGCACTTTCGTTAATGATTAAAACAAAGTAGCCCGTATGGTTTCCCCTTTGCCATATCCTAGTACTATGCCAAAGTGTCCCCAGTTCTCCTTATTTAACTCTTGGTTGTTTCCTATCCCCCGGTCGGTAGGCTCGTGTCAATTCTAAAGAAGAGATCGTAGTTTAACTTTTCCAAATCCTTATGTTCTTCCTTCTTGGGTGTTCTTCCTGCTTCTCCCCACAAGCTAAAAACTCTAAAAGTCAGACTCTTATGCCTTCCAAGTGAAGCTCTCAACACTCAAAGTGACATGGGTACTCAGTAGACACCTATATTTTTGTATATAGCTTTCAAATCAGGAGTGTATAGCTTTCAAATCAGGGACTGAAATTTAGACCCTCTGTGGATTCTTGGTATCATTTCCAAATCCTCCCTAGATGCCTGATCGTATGTGTGGTCCTCACCTTATACTTAATGTGCAGTGTGCATGCCTGTCTTCTCCTTGCTTCCAATCACTTTAGGAGGTGTCCCTGCCCTGTGCGCTTTTGTCTGCAGGCTTATATCTTTTTCTGTTTTGGAAATAAATATGTGTTAGCATCTTCTGCATTGCAGTCACTGGGACTATATGAAAGTAAATGAGACAAACACTGCCCTGCCCTCCAGGAGCTTACAGTCTAGTTGGAGAGATGGATAGTTAGTATCCAAGATGGTTAATCCTGAAAGATGACTGCAAAGCATTGTGGGAATATATAGGATGCTTAATGAAGGCTAGGGAATGGGCATGAGGCTGACTGAAATGGATAGCCAGTATGAGACCTGAAGGATGGAAATAGGCAAAGAAAGAGTGCGTGTCTCACGCAGAGTGCATCTGCAGAGGTCGGAGTCCATTGCTTTGCCCACCAGCTTGGATCCCCTAGGACTCGGAGGCCAGCCTGGATCTAACCTGAGCACCTTTGACTCCTGAAACCCATTGCAGTTCACACACTTGGCTCTTCCTGCCCAGGCAGACCAGATTGGACTTAACCTGAGGGAATTCCTCTGGCCTCCTGTCCCACTAGCAGCTGAGTATCCCAGATATTCTACCCTGATTCCCATTACACTGCCATTTAGGACAATAAGTGTAGGAAGAGGAATTGAAATTAAATGGATTGCACTAGCCAGTTGACTTTCAGAAAGTTACTCAACTTCTCTGTGCCTCAGTCACCTCATCAGTAAAATACGTATACTAGAGAACCTACATCACAGAGTTGTTTGGGGGATTACATGAGTGAATACACGTGAGAACACTATGCCTGGCCTCTGATAGACACTCACTGTTTATTAATGTTTTAATGAAGGTGTCTAGACTATCCTAGAGAGAGAGACAGGAGAACATAAAAGGTTTTTGACTTCAGGAATAATTTGCCACCACCAAATGGGTATTAATCTTGAAAAGTCTACTCCTCTTCACTATGGATAATGGAGAGATGACAGTAACACTACACCCTGCCCAGTCAGGGGTACTGACCAAGTTGGCTTTGTTTCAAGTCTGAGATTTTATTCTGTGTTGATTTTGTTCCAGAAATTCTCTAAGTTTTCATGAAATTAAATGACCTTTGCATTTCATGAAGTGTGCTTTAATCCAAAAGGCAGTCATGATGTTTGCCTCAACTTTTAGTTTGGGCCTCCCAGGACCAGTCTTTTCTCCTCCGTGACAGTGATAATAACAGCTACTAGTTGATCAGGCAGTAGATGACAACTCTCTATTGATTTATTCCACAAATGCCAGCTGAGTGTGTGCCACGTGCAAGGCACTAAGAAGGGTACCTTCAGGGCTACAAGAGCAAATCAGACAGGAACAGTATTTCATGGAGTGACTGTAAGATAAGGCAGAAAATGGTACCTACTATAGAAGCATAAAGAGGTGAGGGGATTTGATTCCAACCAGGGGATCCAGGAGTTTAGCAACTGAGTTAGGATTTGAAAAACTCTGGGAGAAAAGGCATCTGGAGAGAGAGAAGGCACAGACCGGGAGTGGATGAAGGAGAAGAGTAGGGGATGAAGTAAGAACAGGGAGTCAGTGGTCAGGGGGGAGTGAACAATAGTGAGCGCACATCCGGTGCTTACAGCCTCCCAAGCCCTCTTCCAAATGCTTTGCTTGTCTTAAATTCCTTTGATCCTCACAACAGCCCTGTGAGGTGGCTACTGTTATCACCCCCATTTTACAGATGAGGAAACTAAAGGGCAGAGCAGCTCAGTAACTTGGCAAAGATCACATGAGCTGATAGAAATGGGTTCTGCGCCAGACAGTCTGACCCCAGGTTGGAAGCACAAATAAGCACATCCATCATGAGAGGAAGAACCTTTATCTTTCCCTTTTATATCTCTCCCCATGTGCACCCTTAAAAGGGATTTTGAATCTCTTTATCAATCAGGTCTACTACAGTTTACAGATTCTGAGGGAATCATTTTATTTAAGGGCCTTTTCCAGTTCAATTTCAATAGAATAAAGATCTGGACAGCATATAAATTTTCACGGTCAAAAATAGAGCTATATAATCTATGGCTATAACCCTTTTCATAGACCTAAGGCTGTGGATATATGAAAACACTTTAGCTGAATTGTACACCCTTTTTATAAAATTTCCTGATTTTTGACAATTTGGTCATAAAACCTTTTGATAAAAATATCAAAAACCTCATACTGCCAAACTGTAAAATGTGACCGTGTTAATGGCCAAAAAAAAAAAAATCTGTGTTTTAGGTGGTCATGACTGCTTAAATATCATAATGGGAAACATTTATGGCTTAAATAATTGAAGTCCACATTTCTCAACCTTTTGTTAGACCTTCAGACAAATCACAAAATCGACTGGCTGGATTTTTTCCATTACTCAGTCTTCTCCATGCTGGGCTGGTGGGGTATACACAGGGCTGTTGGTCAGTGGTTCAGCCTCAGCTCCCATATTATGGGAAACTGATTCAGGCATGTTTGTTAACCTCCCTGGACCTCAGTTTCCTCTCCTTCTAGCTTGAAATACCTTGATTCTCTGTTTCCATGCCTTTGTTTACCTACTCTTTAAAGAAAACTATGAGTAATAGTACAGTGTCTAATGGCAAGAAATGAAGAAAAATAATTCACTCATCATTGTTCTTAAATATCATCAATTTCAGCATTATTTAACAAATCTTTATTAAGCACTGACTATGTACATGATAAATATGTGTTTCGCTGCCCAGGATTACCAATAATTCCAATGTCAAATTCTCAGATTTACTTGGGATTTACCTTCTCTGTTTCCCCACTGCTCGTATCTGCCTTATTACTATAGGATCTTATACTCTTTATTTAATATTATTTTTTTATATCCCAAACAAACAGAGCCAGACAGATACCTCTCATCTCAAAGGGATCCTTAGCATTTTGCAAATTATTATTAAATCATGTTTTTTCAGGTTTTTTTTGGTGTAAAGAAGCCCCATTTAAACCTACTGGGTTATGCTTCTTAGAAAGAACCTTAGCTGTCAAATGTGCATATCTAATCCAGATGGGTCAGCTGACATCCTAGTTTTAATGGTTTGTGGTGATGAATGTGTCATAGAATTGGAGCCTTCTCTGGGTTATAAATTGCTCAGACTCGAATGCGATGGGAAATTTACAAGGACTGCCATTAGAATAGAATGTTTTAAATTACCTCAGTTGTACTGGAGGGAAAAAAAAAACCTGATAAGAGGTGTATCAGATAATCATAAGTTCACGTGACCAAAAAAACCCAGTTCCTGGGCTGTTTGTCAAATAATAAACTGGATAATGATGATGGCACCAGTACCTATCATTTTTTGAGTGCCCAGCATTGCCATGATTTCATTCAGTCCTCACAATAACCTAATGAGTTGTACACCGATATGATTCCTATTTTACAGATAAGAAAACTGAGCTTAGAGAGGTTGGATAATGTTCCCAAAGTCACACAGTTAATAAATAGCCAGCAATGTTCTAAGTTGCTTGTTGTCACCTTCCATTCATCATATTTAAAGTGAGAATCATTATCCTTATCCTCAAGTCAGCTCTTTCCTTCTATTTCTGTCAGTGATTCCATGATTTTCCCAGCTTCATGCTCTCAGTCATCACTGATTTTTCCTTTTTTGCCCTTGCTCTAAACTCATTCAGTCACCGCTCCCTTTGCCAGTGCAGTGTCTTTCTGCTGTCAGCCTCTTCCCATCACCTCCATGCAGGTGTCTGGGCCCCAGGCCTAAGTGTACATGCTAAAGGTCAGACCTTAACTCCACGTTCACGGCCGGCTACCCTCTGCCCCCTCTCCTTAGAAGTTCTTCCAGCTTCCCTCCTGATAAGCTATTAGCTTCACACACTATGTGCACGATAACTCCTTTCTGGAATGCCCCCTCCTTCACACCCTGGTCTGTGTGCCCAGCCCCTTGCTGGGGGTGAAGTTGGGTCCCCTCCTCTGTTGCACATTCTGATCCATCCATTCCTCAGTGACTGTCCTCTCTTCTCAGCGCCTGTGGCAATAGTTTCTGTATCTCATTGTGCACTAAGTACGTGCCACCTGCCTTGCATTACTCTACAGCTCTTCCTGTGTGTGACCCTGCTCTCTGTCAGTGGTGTTTGGGGGTGGGGACTAGAACCCTCACAGACATCTGGAACATTGCTGTATGCCCAGGAGTGCAAGTTTCCACGCCCCATGTGCAGGTATGAGGATAGCAGTCTTTATGGTAACTGTAGTAAATCTCTCACACTGAACTCATCGAGTTACGAGCTCTCCCGTTCATCCCCCAAACCTTATGATTCAGACACCCACTGCACGGGAAAAGAACCACATGCATTCATGTGCTAGTCAGTTGTTTGCAAAGCCATAATGACTCCCGCCACCCCTGTTGGCACACCCCTTTGCAGAGCGCCTTGGCTCTTTCCCATCAAGAGGTGGAGTTTTCCTCCGCTGTCTGAATCTCAGCTGACCTTGTGACTTAAACTGACCGAAGGATGTCGCAAAAAGTAGCAAATCACCAAACCTGAGGGTGATTCTGGGAATCCCTCCAAAGGATCCCATCTGAAGCCATGCCTTTTGCCCCATTTGCCACTGAGTTTTTGTCCTATTGCGCACATACAGATATGGTTTGAGTTGCTTCTTTCATGACAGGGCATTTCAAAGTTCTGTATCTCTATAGAAATGGTCTTAAAAGTAGATAATAAGGGCCGCCTGGGTGGCTCAATGGGTTAAAGCCTCTACCTTCGGCTCAGGTCATGATCTCAGGGTCCTGGGGCATCGGGCTCTGTGCTCAGCGGGGAGCCTGCTTCCCCATCTCTCTCTGCCTGCCTCTCTGCCTACTTGTGGTCTCTCTCTCTGTCAAAATAAATAAATAAAAACTTAAAAGTAGATAATAAATTGTGATTATTTACATGCCCTAATACTGTAACTGTGTGTTGTCTCTTTATAATTTCCTAAACATAATTCTAAGCTAACATTGATTTTTTTCTAAATGCTAATATTTTCACAAGGCTAAGTTAAAAACAAAACCAAAACCAAAAAAAACCCCCTTGTGTTCTTGGTTTGCAAATTCCTGGAATTTCCTGTCCCCTCTCTCCTACCCATTATATAGAAACAAGCTCTGTATTTTCCAAACAGCAAAACAGCCTTTATTTGACAGTGTGTGTTTTATTTCTGTGCTACTGTTGAATTCCACTCACATTTTCTTTCATGGAAAATGACCATTTCTTCCAAGAGTATATGATTGTTTTTTTTTTTTCAAATGCATAGTTTTAAAAATGAAACTTCATTTCACGCAGAATGATCTTTGGTTTTATGAAAGTGAAATATTTTTTACAGTTCTATAGCTCTTCATCATTTTAAAGCCTATTAGTTGTAACAGGTCGGCTTGAAAAATGAGGAGTTTTAAATTTAACTTAGACAAAATACCTCACGATAGATTCTGAAACTATGCCAGTAGAACTGTGTTTAAATGATTCTTGAATTTGTTTTTTAAGGGATAGTTTTCTCCTTTAAATGTGTTTTCAGGAAAACACAGTTTTTCAAATTCCGATAGACACGTAGGAGCGCCAGATTCACACCTAACGCAGATGTGGCATTGTTCTTGGAGCTTTCACTCCTAATGACTGACCTAATGTGTTGTGTCTCCTTTTTCTGGCTGAGAGAAGGAATCCCATTTTATAAGCATTTTATTCAGTAATAATGTTCATATTGCATCGTACCTCATACTATTTCTCAGACTACGAGAATACTTGCGACATATTGAGATAGCTCATATCATTGCTAGAAAAGTACAAGGTAATTTGGATAGAAAATACGTAATGTAATAGCTTTAGTCACAGAATATAATTAAATTAGTGCCTAGTGTAAAAATAGTGAAAGGATTTATTTTTAGTTTTTAATGGATCAGATGAATGTGATTAAAATATGTAAATTAAATAACAGCATTCATTTCCATGCTCTTCTCTGTGGCATCAGCTCTCCCTAATATATATTGTAAGGAGTCCATTTTCTTCTCCCCTCCCCCCTTCTTCAGTAAATCCAGTATTCAAGACAGTGAGTTTGATAAAATAGGGAATGCATTTGTTGCATTTTTCGAAGCCTTCGAGCAGAGGGGTTTTAAATCGAGTAGGCATATATTCATTCCTCCCTTCAGTAAATGGTTATTCGGTACCTACTGTGCACCTAGGCGCTTTCGGGGTGCTTGGGGGTAGAGCCATGAGCAAAGCAAACAAGGTCCCTGCTCTCAAGGAAGTCACAGTTTAGCTGTAAGAAGACAGACAACTGAGTAAACAAGTTAACTTCAGACAGGAATAACATGCTGTAAGGAAGGTAAAATGCTACAAGAGGGAATGACTGATGTGCACTCTTCATGGATGCCCCTCCATAGTATGTTATATCATTGTGTTATTGTATTTTATTATATCATAGCATATTCTGTCTTTTATTATATCATATCATATTGTGTACAATATTGTGTATATTGTACTCATATTAATTATTTTTGTAACTTTCTGTAAGGTTGTAAACCTTGTAAGCAGAGAGATGAAAGGATAAAAAAAGATGTTAAGAGTCCTCAAGACGTGTAGGTTTTCTGAACATTCCCAATATACAAAGAAAGTCAATCTAGTGGGCTGTAGTATCCTTTTTTGGTATCGCCACCGTCTTCCCACATTTGTTTCTAATTATCAGTAAAGTTCAGTTCAACAGATATCCTGAGTCCGTGCTGGGCACAAGAAACTGATGAATCCACTGGGCTGTTACAGACGAATGTGGCAGCAAATGGGATAGACTTGGACTGGAAAGCAACTTTCCTGGATGGTATCTATCACTTCAATCTGTGGTCAGACAGCTTTTCTAATGTCTTATTTATCCTTAGGTTACAAATCATAAAATGATATGAAGAACCAAATATCTAATCTAAATGTCAGCGATTTGTAATGTGAGTGTAATCTTCATCTGTTCCTCTTCATTGGAGATACAAGACATGAACAAATGATCTTGAGACCTACACGTGCATGCGTCAATCCCAAAAGGGTGAATCACTTGAATACCTCTCTTCTTGAGGAGGGGACTTGTTAAAAATTAACAATTTCATGAAATACATGAAAACTTAAAAGATATATACACCTTTAAATGAAGCAACACAGATTTGTAGACTCCGTTATATCATGGTTATGATTCAGGATGTCTGATCTAGACTTGGGAATCAGGAAACAATATAGACTATCTCCTTTCTCTGTGTCTTCAGACCATATTAGTCATAATATCCTGACTTAAAATTTCCACTGAACTAAACTTTCTAGTGATTTATAAGGCACTGAAATGCGTTGCTGAGAACGCTTATTGAGTCTTCCTTCAGAGATAATTAATAAAAAATTTTGTTATTAGAAGGCAACAGCTGAGGTTTCATTCTGGCAAAAATAAGTTCTAGAAGCCTTTCCATGGTTTGCTGCTAGTAATTCTACTCCTTGGATTCCTGCTTGGCTTTATTCTTTCTAACCTCCCTGATCCTGTGGTTTAATAGATTTTCCTCCTGTTTAGAATAAAACCGTAGAAGCCAGTGCTACATTTAGTGTCTATCTCCAGGCATGGCCAATGCCTCTTCCCACTGGCTTTGTTCCAGGGATTCTGGAAAAGAGCTGACAGGGCCTCACTGTGACAGGGCAGGGCTTTTTCAGCTCTGCTGCTTCTCCTCTTGGAGATGTACATGTGGTGCGTCAGTGTGTATTATGTACACGTAAAATCATTGAGGCAGAAAAATAGTGCATATATGTTCCAGGTTAAGAAACAAAGCATTCCATTCCAAACATGATTGAAGCCCTGTGGGTACCCTGCCTGCTTGCCTTTCCCTTCCTCTGCCCCAGAGATAATCACTAGCCTGAATTTTTAAAATCATTCATGTGTGTCTTTATATTTATGATGCAGGTTTATGTATTTGAATTAATATGTAGTACTGTGTTATTTTTAAACCTTACATAAATGCAGATCATTTTTTCTCTAATCATTACATTTTTTAGACATATTTATGTTAATACATGTGTCTTTCATTTACTTTCTCTGTTGCATACTATTCTGTTGGGGCTTGAAGAGGTACAATAACTTAGCACGCTTTTCACCATCTAGAATAAATTGAGAAATAGATACAAGTGTTACAGAATAGTAGATTAAAATGTCAGCTCTATTTGTGAAATAGCTCTGTTGGAGGGATGGGCGTGCTAGATTGCAGCCAAAATTAAATAGATTTCCCTTCCAATCACAGGCACCCCACATGGAGGCCTGCCCCTGTGGCACTGGGAAGCAGAGCACTGCTCTGGGGTAATTACTGGGGTAATATTCCCCCCAAAAGAGGTTCCTCTGCATGGCAATATAGATAGGGAAATCTCTGCAAACTTATCAAATTCTTTCCATTATAGAATTTAATGCTTAATGTTTAAATCATAATGCCTAAATTATATATATTTTTCCCTCAGTGTAGTTACGTGGAAAGAGTATACCAAAGAACACCTCCGATCTACCAAAAAGCAAATTCATAGACCACTTGGAAACTCTCTATGTACACATAACATTCCTTTTCCATTTTAGCTAATCTGATGCTAATGCTGTATGAATGCTTTATTCTCTCCTCAGAGCTTGTGGACATTGGTGTCATCCATCCAAAGGCACTCGAGTACTAAATTACATATCATTCTACTTATATAAAGAAATTGCATCATGATTTTGTTAATTCTTGATAAGAATAGTTCCTTACAGGGTCATGGACTTTCACCAAAGAAAAGATCCTTAAAACTTGGTGCAGTCTCTTACTTTACACGTGCGGTTAAATGATCCACCCAAGGTCACACACCTAAGCAAACATAGATCAATGTTAGGATCCAGGTCTGTCAGCCCTAGCACAGTGTGCTGCTCCCCATTGCAATGGTGTCTCAGTCCATTCAGGCTGCTATGGCAGAAGACTATATACTGGGGGCTTAAGCAACAGACATTTATTTCTCACGGTTCTGGAGGCTGGGAAGTCTTAAGATCTAGGTGCTGACAGATCTGGTGTCTGGTAAGATCTTGCTTCGTAAGATCTTGCTTCCTGGTTCATAGACAGTCATTTTCTCGATGTGCCCTCATGTGACGAAAGAGGCAAAGGAGTTCTCTGGGGTCACTTCTCTGAGGGCACTGATCCCAGAATGAAGGTTCCACCCTTATGACCTAACCACTTCCCAGGAGCCCCACCTCCTAATACTGTCACTTTTGGAGGTTAGGTTAGGTTTCTTTCTTTGTTTTTCTTTCCTCTTTTTTTTTTTTTTTTAAGATTTTTTTGATTTATTTGTCAGAGAGAGAGAGCGTGCGAATGAGCGTGCATAAGCAGGGGAGTGGCAGGCAGAAGAAGAGGGGGAAGGAGGCTTCCTGCTGAGCAAGAAGCCCAATATGGGACACCATCCCAAGACCTTGGGACCACGACCTGACCAAAGGCAGACACTCAACCGACTGAGCCACCCAGGCGTCCCTGGAGGATAGGTTTCAATATATGAATTTCGAGGAGACATAAAACATTCAGTCTATGAAAATGGATTATAGAATTATAGCTTTATTCTCTATTTTTATAATGCTGATATGTATTTTTACAGCCAGATTTCCTTGACTGATAGGTTTCAGTGCATTTTGCTTTTTGTTGCCGGCATCTTTTTTGTTTCTTAACACTGCAGGAACTGTTTATCATACTTCCTTAAATTAGTTTTATGGAAGCAATGTATACTATTTTCCTTCCTTTTTTTCAACTGGTGTTTACTTGCTAGCCTTTACAGCAGGTTGTGTAAATAAGTTAAATATTATGATAAATTATTCTGAAATGGCATATTAACAGTTTGCATAATTTAAAACTATGGTGTACTAGTTTGAATCAGATTGTAACAAGGTGTAAATTTGTAGATGTATGTAGTTAATTTTTTAAATATAATTTTTCCATGTATAGTTATCTTTGATTTGTTAGTGTGTTTAATAATACAATGAGTACATTCAATCTAAGAATTAAAATACTACCACTAACTCATATATTCCCATGTAGTCCTCCATTCTGTCTTCCTGCTTTCCTCCATTAAGAACTACTATCCAGGATTAAGTGTTTGTTATTCCTTTGCTTTAAACACACACACACACACACACACACACGCAAATACATATGTACGTACATCTACACACCCTTATGTATTTCCTTAACATTTAATCTTTCTCATTTTCAAACTATACACAAAAAGAGTGTCAAGATGTATGTAGTCTTTTGGTGACTTGCTTTTTTCACTCAGGAATATGTTTCTAATATTTGTCTCTGTTTTGCATATAATTAGAATTCATTCATTTTAAGTGTGTATAGCATTTCATTGTATGAATTTACCAAAATTTATCCATTTTCCTATTGATGGGCATTTTGTTTGTTTTGCTATAACTAATAATACTGTACAGATAGTCTTGTATCATAACTCCTTGTGTCCATGTGCAAGTGATTCTCTTAGGAGTAAAATCCCTGGGTTATGAAGTATGTAAATGTTTACTTTGATAGTGCCAACATTTTAAAATGCCAAATGATATTTCTGAGTCATTTGTATTAATTTGCATGTCCATCAGTGTATGAGAGAGTCTGCTGATCTGCATTTTCTCCAACCTTGGTATTATTAGACTTCCTAATCTTTTCCAGTAGAGTGGATATAGTTCCTCATTGTGGGCTTGATTTATATTCCTTAATTAATAATGAATCATCTATCATATAGCTTTGTTTATTGGTCTCTTCTGTGACATATCTGCTCATGGTTTGTATCCATTTTTCTGTTGTATTTTCTATTGATTTGACCATGCTCTTTATAGATGTTCTCAGTACAAATATTTTGTCATTTTAACAGATATCTTCTCCCAGTTCGTGGCTTGTCTTTTCATTGTCTTCAGATATCTTTTGAAATATAAATAAATTGAATTTGATTGAATTTATGAATCTTTTTTGTAGTAGAGTGATTGTGTTTTATTTAAGAAACTCATTTCAGGGTTAGAGAGGTACCCATATTTTCTTCATAAAATTTAAAGTTTTGCTCTTGAAAATTAAGTTCTAAATTCTTTTAGAGTTGATTTTTGAGTATTGCATGGTGTGTGGGAAATTTTTCCATATGGATAACCATTATTTTCTGCCTTTTTTTTTCTGTGCCCTCTTTTCTCTACAGCTCTGCCATACTGCCTCTGTTCCTACATTTTGTATTCTGTTCTATTGGTCACCCTGAACCAATTCCACGACGTCTTCATAAAATCTTAATATCAATAGGGTAATTCTCTCTCTTTATTTTTCTTTTTTTTTTTTTTAAGATTTTATTTATTTATTTGATAGAGAGAGAGAGATCACAAGTAGGCAGAGAGGCAAGCAGAGAGAGAGGGGGACACAGGCTCCCTGCTGAGCAGAGAGCCCGATGCGGGGCTCGATCCCAGGACCCTGAGATCATGACCTGAGCCGAAGGCAGAGGCTTTAACCCACTGAGACACACAGGCACCCCTCTCTTTACCTTTCTTCTTTAGCAGTGTATTGGTTATATCCAGTTCTCTGCTTTTCCAGATAAATTCTAGAACTGGCTTGTTAAGAGCCAAAAACGGTGTTTGCATTTTAATTAACATTTCTTGAGTCTATAGATCAATATCTGGAGAATTAATATCTTAATGATATTGTTTTCCTATCCATGAATACGGTATATTTTCCATTTAAGTATTTTTTAAAACCTTTCAGAAAATTTTCAGGGTGTCTGGGTGGCTCAGTAAGTTAAGTGGCTCACTCTAAATCTTGGCTCAGGTCATGATCTCTAAGTCGTGAGATTAAGCCCCATGTTGGGCTATGCGCTGGGTGTGGAGCCTGCTTAAGATTCTCTCTTTCCCTCTCCTTCCGCCGTCCCTCCTCCACTTCTCCCTCTCTTAAAAAAAGAAAAATTAAAAGATCTTTCAGAAAATTGCTGTAATTTTATGTACCATCATACTTACTGCTATCACCATCATAATCATAATGGTTTTTCACTTTATATGATTTCCTATATACCAGGATTTATTTTGTCTTCAGTATTCACAGCAACCTTATGAGGTAGATTCTTGTAATAGGAGATACTTTACACAAGAAACTGAGGCACATAATGGTTAATTGACTCACACAGCTAATAAATGGCAGAGGCAGGATCTAAGCCAAGGTACTTAGATACAGAATTTGTGTTTTTAATCACTATTCTGTATTGCAAACTGATTTTTTTTTCTCATGTTGAATTTATTCCTCCATATTTTTATTGAGATATAATTGAAATAGAACGCTGTGTAAATTTAAGTTACACAGTGTGCTGATTTCATACATTTATGTATTGCAATCTGGTTTCAGTAGCATTAGGTTACACCTACATCATGTCACATAATGGTCATTTCCATTTTGTGGTGAGAACATTTAGAGTCTAGTCTCTTAGTTTTGAATTATACAATATAGTATTTTATAGTTTTTGTTTCTGTTAAAATGGTAGCTTTTGAAAATGGTTTTTGGGATGCCTGGGTGGCTCAGTTGGTTAAGTGTCTGCCTTTGGCTCAGGTCATGATTCCAGGGTCCTGGGATCGAGTCCCACATCAGAATCCCTGCTCAGCGGGGAGTCTGCTCCTCCTTCTGCCTGCTGCTCCCCCTGCTTGTGCTCATTCTCTCTCTCTCTGACAAATAAATATTTAAAAAAGTGGTTTTTAAATTACTTGTAATAACACTTAAATAGAAATGTAATTGATTTTTGTATATTGATCTAATATCTAGCAACCTTATTAAATTCATAGATTTCTATGGATATTTTTATGAAGATAATGCTATCAGTGGAATATAGTAACTATTTCCTTTCTTCCTTTCCAATTCTTATGTCTTTAATTTCTTTTCTTTGACTTATGCACTAAGACTGGTGCTTGAAGTGACAGTGTCTTATTTCCAAACTCAGGGGGAAAGACTTCAACATCTTATCACTTAGTTTTATCATAGCTATAGGGTTTTATAATTAGATCCTGTGTCCAATTAAAGAAGTTCCCAACTAGTCTATTACATTGAGGGTTTTTGGTATTATATGCTTTTTCTATATCTATTTAGATAAAGATAATTGGTTTTTATTTTTAATGTGGTGAACGACATATATGTATTTTAGTATAAACCCTATTTGGTCATACCTATTGCCTCTTTTATATACAGTTGCATTCAGTTTGCTAATATTTTAATTAAGATGTCTGTGTGTACACACTATTAGTATAAGATTATGTTAAAACAAGTTCTCAAGTTGAAATTCTATACCCAGTCAAGGTATACTTAGATCCAAGGTGCCAGTCTAGATGAGGGTCACTCAACATCCATAGCCTCTCAGACATAGGTTATCATTTTTCCTTTCAGTTTTCTCTTGCTACTTTGCTCAGGGTAACTTTCAAGTAGCTCTTTGGGTATCGGCCTAATGAGGGGAAGTTATTCTATGAGAGAATCCATGGTGGGTAAGCCCTGGGTTTTTACTCCTGATCTCTTTTCCTATGAAGCCACCAAACCAAGGCCGAAGTACAGATATGGACCCTCAGCCTCAGGAGAAAAGTGGTTTGGGGATGCTGAAACTTTGGGTTTGAGCTATCCCAAGAATATGGCCTGGCCCCACCATCTTTTTAACTCAGTGGATTTAAGGTAGTTTCGTTTTAGTTCTTAAGCAACATTTTTGTTTTTTTCAGTGGGGGAATTGATCTGACTGTCCAAAAACAGAAAGTCACATGAATTATTAAGTACTTTTTCTCTCCAACCTCTCTTTCTAAATTCTTGTTTCCAGATATTGATTTATTGGGTAGAGCATTGGATTTACCAAGTGTTGGAAAAGACTAAGCTTGTTTGTTAAGAGATGTAGAAAATATATGAAATTAGTGATACGTTTCTAGTTTGGGGATTCTGGCATTTCAGTTGTGCTCTATCTTCTGTTGCTATCTGAAGGATATGCCTAAGTTTTCTGACCACTATTGTTCTTCTCTTGAATATCATTTAAAAGGTGTAAGTAAATACTTATTTTCATGTGATGTCAAAGCATATTGTCCAGAAATAGTGGTGTAATTTAATGAACATGTCACTAAATCTTAACTTTTTTATTTTATCTATTATTTAAGAAAAGAAACAATACAATATTTTCTGTTTTCATCAAGGTATTATATCTAAAAATCACTTTTCTTGAACTTGACTTCAAGATTTATTAAAATGCATTTTTACTATACTTAAATCTGGTATAAAATAATTTAATTATGTTTGAGTGTTGATAGATCTCCAGGGAAGGCCACCACCAGGTTTGATAATTCACTGGAAGGACTCTGCATATAATTTGCTTATGGCTACAATTCGTTACAGAGAAAGGATATGAAGCAAAATTAGCGGAGGGAAAGGCACATGGGGTGTAGTCCAGGGGAAACTAAGTGCCAACTTCCGAGAGTCCCCTCTCAGTGAAGTCACACAGGACATGCTTAATTCTTCCAACAGCAAGTTGTGGCAATCTGGGAATCTCATTAAAGACTCAGCATCCAGGATTTTTATTGTGGGATGATTATGTAGACAGTCTCTACCTGGCATGTACCAAAATTCCAGACTCCCAGAAGGAAAGCAGGTGCTCAACATAAACCATAGTGTTGCACAGTTTTAGGCACAGCAATCCGTTCATATATGAGTTAATGTCTGTGAGAAACTTCTGAAAATTTAAGTTTCCAGATGCCAACCAAGGGCCATCCTCATAAGCAGGATAGCAATCAGGTCTGCTGTGTTAACTCTTTTCTGTGCATGGAGTTATGGCTAAAGCTTTTAAAACACTCACTATGCAGCAAGCACTGTTGTTTATTCATTTCATTCTCACAGCCATTTTCTGGAAAAGGAACTGAGACACAGAAAGGTTAAGAAACTTGTCCAAAGTTGCACAGTTAATAAGTAGTAAATCGGAATTCAAACTTGGGTCTCAGATTCTGTGATTTATCAAATGCTTTATTTAATTTTTTTTTAAGATTTTATTTATTTGTTTGTTTGTTTGTCTATTTATTTATTTAACAGAGAGAGAGAGCCCACAAGCGAGGGGAGTGGGAGGGAGGGAGAGGGAGAAGCAAGATTCCTGCTGAGCAGGGAGCCCATTAGATACGGGGCTCCATCCCAGGACCCCTGGGGATCATGACCTGAGCCAAAGGCAGACGCTTAACCAACTTAGCGACCCAGGTGCCCCTATTGTGTGTGTGTGTGTGTGTGTGTGTGTGTGTGTGTGTGTGTATGTGTTTAAATTTTCATTTTGTCCCACCTCATGGTTAAGATGTTTCATAAAATTGTGATTAGAAGAAATTGTCTTCATCTAACCTCTTTTAATCTTCAATATTTCATGGCTCTTAATTTTCGGGTTTGGAAAATCATTCTAATTATCATATGCAAAACTTTTCCTGATCTCTTAAGCTTTTCTCAGCCTTTGTGTTTCCAGATTAGAGGATCTGAATAGTATTTTTCCCATATTGCTACAGACCGCTTATTTGGTCCTTGACCACTAATTTAGTTCCACTATTTTTTTTAGACCTCCTTTTGGTATCTTCTGAGCTGTAGCAATCAGAACTGCAAACAGAGAAGGTATCACTGCACCATGGCTTATGAACAAAGACAGGACAGCATTTTCAGCATTTGATTTCCTTCCTTGTAATTCTCATCATTGTGCTAGCTGTATTTTCTACTCAGTAGATTGGACAATGACTTAGGGAATGGTCTTTAAATGCCCCTAGGTGGCCGTCTGGAATATAGCTGGTAACTGGCATGACTGATGGAGCTTGCTTCTCTGTAAGTGTACTTTAGATTATTTCTTTTCTGATTGAAATGAAGAGATCCACTATTTACTATATCCATTCCCAAGAAAATACATTATAGCTTCAAGAAAAGTCTGAGTGTTAACACATGTGCTGAAATATGATACAGATGTTTAACATCCTACTGTAATATTACTTCACTCTTCAGAGTCACCTGCTTTTTTGATCCCTGCCTAAGCCTGCTTGCTTTATTCCATAACACCTGTTCCCAAGAATATATTTACAGCCTGTTGTCTTTTCTAAATGGTTAGTACATATGTTAGAAAAAGGTTGATTTTTACCAGTGTCATTTAGTGACTACCATAAGGATTCCCTATTATTTATTTTCAGTGTTATTTTATTTCAGTATAATACCATAATGGTTGTTTTTACATAAATACCATATAAGAAGTCTTGATTTATGACCGAGATATGATATTTATTTAAATATTCATGGATAGGAAACAAGTTATTTCTAGTTTTAACTTTTCTAAAAGAATTGTAAAACTTTCCACTGCATGATGATAAATGTCCTTGTACTTCTACAGCCTTAGAAAGCTTGTGTCTATTTTGTTATGCTTATGTGGTCCTGAGCATCTAGTTTTTTGAGACATTTGCTACCTTCTATTCCAGGTCTTTGCATTCGTGGTTGCCTGTTTAAGCATTGCATCAACAGAAAGGCCTTCCCTATCCAAAGTGACTTCACCCTCCTCCCAACCCACCCCCTCAAATAAATCTCTACTACTGGTTTTATATCATTCATAGCACTTACCAATCTCTGTGACTATCTTTTGTCTTTGTTTGCATATTGTTTGTTTCTCACACTTGACTATAATAGCTCCATGAGAGCAGTGATGTTATCTGTTCTGTTCTGATTACCTCTGGATGTTCAGGTAAGCACAAAGCACATGGTCGTTTAGTTCTTATTGAATGAATCAATTAAGTTATTTTTCTGTAGTCTTTAATAAATTATTTATGTTAGCTACGATATGTGATCTTTATTAGTCAAACATATTAGATTTTCTTTGGGTTTCTTAGAACTCGAAGAGGGTATCTAGACTGACCTTGGGTTTAGGTTCCAATAAGTAGCTAACTAAAAAGTTAATAATGGTTATATTTAATCTCTAGGTTTGGTTAAGATTTCTGATGCTTTTGGGCTCTGAGGATTGTGTATTTAGATAAATCATCAAATCTACGATTAACCGGGACTCCTCTACCAACTTTCAAGATACCAAATGCATACTTTTTCATTTTTTGTGTGTTCATTGGAAATATTTTAAACACAGAAAGGTGTAGATAGTAATTTAATGTAACTCTTGTGCTTCAGCTACCTGGCTTTTCTAGTCTTAACATTTGCCGTATTTACTTCAGATCTTTAAAGAAATAAAATATACATGTAGAGTTGAAAACCCCTATGCATTCTTCCCTAATTCCTTACCCTCTCTCTCTCTAGAGAGAATTGTGATTATATTTTGGTATTTATCAGTCTTGTGCATATGCGTTTAATACAACTGCATAGATATTTATCCATAAACAGTATGTTATCTTGTTTTGCATGTTTTCCAGTGTTATATACATTGTATTGTATCGTTCATAGCCAAGATCTTGATTCTTTCATCCTACATTAAGTTTTTGATATTCATCAATAATACATATAGTTCTTGTAGTTCATTTGTTTTCATTGCTGTCTAAAATCTCATTGAAAGATAATTCTACATTTTATTTATCCACTTGCCTGTGGATGGACATTGACGTTGTTTTTAGTGATTCACTCTTTCAACTAAATACTGCCGTAAGCTTTCTTATACCTTTCTATGTGTACACATGTGCAAGAATTTCTCAAGGGTAGTGCTTTACAATCTTCTTCACCTTGGACTTATAGACAATAAGTATTTATAAAGCACTTTTAGGTAAACAGACAAGTTGCTTTTGACTGTCTGCCCAAGAGGCTTTGGGCTTAATATTTTGCTACACCTATAAACCATCTGTGGCAGAGTTTTGGGAAGCTGCATTCTAGGGCAGTGGCCTTTGTATTTCTCTAAAAGGATTCTTAAAAACAATGTACTTCCTTGAGCATTTTTAGACTGGTCAGCTATCCTTTTTAAATGGTTGCAAAGCATATGATTTCTAGTGTGTTGTAAATATTGACATTAAAAATAAAACTATTCTTTTGCTCTTCAGTGTATCCAGTGGAATCTAAATATCATTGTGATTTAATTTTCTTTCAAAAATGTGTGAGAAGCATTTAAAATGATGTGAACAAATTCTTCTTTAACAAGGATTTAGATTCTTTTTGAAATCATATTTCTATTTCTTCTCTCCCAGTAAATTTTATCTTAATTGTAATATTTTTTTCATCATTTTGGTTTTCTTTCACTTGTGATCTTTAAAAATCAGATTTATTAAGGTATAACTTATGTATCATACCTTTCCATACCATAGGCGTACAGTCATATGAGTTTGGACAAAGTATGTAGCTGTGTAACCTGCATGAAATCAACATACAAAATATTTCTATTCCTTTCAGTTCCCTACCTCTACACCCAATCTCTGACACCACTGATCTTATTTCTATTCCTATGTTATTGCCTTTTCCAGACTGTCATATAAATGGAATCCCATAGTATGTAATCTTTTGTATTGGTTTCTCTCACTTGACATAATGCACTTGAAATTCATCCATGTTGTTGCATATGTCAATGGTTAGTTCCTGATCATTGCCGAGTCACGTGTTATTTTATGAATTCTACAGTTTATTCAGTTACCAGTTGATGGACATTGGGTTGTTTCCAGTTTGGGGCAATATGAATAATACTGCTATAAACATTTGTGTTCCGGTTTTTGTTTGGATATTTGTCTTCATTTCTTTTGGGTTAATAAATGCAATTTCTGAGTCACACGGTAGGTGTATGTTTTAATTTTATAAGAAACTGGCAAACTGTTTTGTATTTTCACTGGCAAGATGTAAGACTGCCAGCTCATTGTTGCTGGCACTTGGTATTGTTAATTTGTTGTTTTGTTTTTGTTTTTAGCCATTTCTAATAGGTGTATAGTGGTATTTCCTTGTACTCATAACTTACACATCCCTAATGACTTAAACAATTTTTCTTGTCCTTGTTTGCCATCCATATCTCTTGT
>CM052896.1:115050105-115097367 GCA_028534135.1 Potos flavus | reverse complement strand
CGTTGCAAATGGTAAGATTTCATTTCTCTTGATGGCTGCATAGTATTCCATCCACACTGACATTCTTAACTGCTATGTTCTACTGCCTCATGAGTGATACTAGTTTTCATTTTAGTGAAATAGCCAAAATAACCAATCCAACTAACCTGTTCTCAATCCAAAGCCTGTTCTCATATTAAGGACACTGACTGCCCCTCAGTAAGCCATAGAGTTTATAACAGACATAGTTGGCATGTTTTTATCATCCATTTTCTTGAAGTAGTTAACATTTTCCCCCCATTTTACTGTTTAATATTTATTATCATTTTTCAACTCATCCTAAACCACCTTCAAAAGAAAAGAAACATGGAAGCAAATTCTCAATTTAGGATCTATTTGAAATATGATAAGAACCTTTGATTATGAGGTCAATTAATCTGAAATTCACTTTACTGTGCAATCCAGTATTCAAGAGAAAGGAGTCCTACAATAATAAGTATTAAGAAAGGTATACTTGGGGCGCCTGGGTGACTCAGTCAGTTGGGTATATGCCTTCAGCTTGGATAGTGGTCTCGGGGTCCTAAGATCAAGCCCCACATCAGGCTCTCGGCTCAGCGGAAGAGTCTGCTTCTCCCTCTCCCTCTGACCTTCCTCCCTGCTTATTCATTTTCTCTCTCTCTCTCAAAAAAACGAAAGAAAGAAAGAAAGAAAGAAAGAAAGAAAGAAAGAAAGAAAGAAAGAAAGGTATACTTGTAAAATTTAGAATAAACAGAAATCAAAAAAACCGTTAATAGGCCAGATGTGGAAAAGAGTGTACTGGTAGTAACACAGACACCCATACTCCTGTCTGATGTTTCTGATAAAACAGCTTTGTTCCAGAGCGTTTGTACATACTGAATTTCATTTGAAGTTCTGTAACTCTGTGACTTCCCTGTGTTGTAATAGGGGAAGAAGCATCACTTGGCTTTCTTTAGAATTAGAATAGCAAGACCTTATAAAGTTATGGCCAGATTGATCAAGCCGAATATCAGGGGATCCTGAGTCATAACCCCTCCACACCTGCTTAGAAATCATTGTTTTCAAGAATAATATTAGGAACAAGAGTCAATAAGAGCCCAACAGTACAAATCAGCTTGGTTTGGTAAAGGTAAAGCATGTTCTCTGAGTTCTTCAAAACTATTTATTCAGACATAGATATAAAAGAAAATTAGGATACATCTTTATAAATAATTGAGATATTTGGTTTTTTGTTTAGTTGCTTGGTTTGTGGGGGGGGAGCTTTTTTTTTTTTTTTTTTTGGCAGCTTACCATAGCTAAGTAAATTAAATACATTCTAGGTCATTGAAAAATAGAACAAATTTACGTCAAGTAAGTGAAGTGGTTTCATAGGATTATACTATAGTTGATATAATCACTAAAGTAAATAGGTGATATCAGGAAGAGAGCAATAAAATGGGTGCTCTGGTCCTGAGATGAACCAATATCTGGAACAACTAAAGTGATAAAGGGAAAATAATAAGAAATGACCTAAATTTCATCAAAGAAGAGGTGTCTTTCTAATGTCTTTAAATACAAATGAAAGAAGTAAGACAAAGAGAATAGACTAAAAAGAAAAATAGTCATGTGAAATGAGTCTGTCCACCAGAGCTTAACAAAAAACAATGGAGCATAGAAAAATGGGGATAAATACTGAATACAATAGCTACTGAGTCATGGTCAAAGGACAGGAAGATGGGTGTGTTGGCAAAAAGAAAGGTCAGAAGAAAGCAGAAAGTGCAGTTGAGGTCAATTTCAATGAGGTAAAGGAGTAGAGGAAAATAATACCATGTGGGCCATGTTCAAAGGTAATGAATGTATATTGTACTGCTGTGTACATTGCTTAGCAACACGCAATTTAAAAAAAGAATGAAAAAGGAACTACAAAAAGCAATTAAAGGAAGAAAGAGGCATATGCCTTGTAAAGTGATCAGGGACAAGGTGAAAATGAGAAAAGCCAAGATGAAAAGTGAATTTAGACCTTGAAGAAAGTTAAAGATTCATTTATTAATTGTCTCTTAGGTCAATTAAAAAAATAGTTAAGACACTGAATGGTAATAACTGCCCAAAGTAGACATATTGATTGCCACCAAAAATACACTCCATACTCTTTCAAAACATTGAAAATAGATTTAGATATTCATATGGTTTAATATATTAATAAAGCATATTTTAATTTAGTACAACAAAGCTGATCTGTGAAAATGATTATTTTAAAAATATTATTTAGGAAGGCATTTGACAATGATTTCCATCCTTCATTTTCTTCAGATATGAATTGTTGCTTTGTACATATCTAATACCTTATTTAAAATATTTGGACAGCGGGTAGCATCCAACAAGTTTGTAAAGTTCAAAAGTGCCTTTATGTAAATAAGATAATAGCTTCTAAAGGCCAGTAGACGCATTTAAAAATAAGCAAATAAATCGATTCATCCCATACTCAGAAGTGAAAATAGAGCGCATTCCCAATATGTGAATTCGACCTTGTAAACACTGAAAGCAATACAAACAAGCCCCAAATACCACCGTTACCACAGGGTTCACTGGGTGAAAGATGTTGTCTCAAAGTATTCTTCAGAACAATCTTTTAGTGTGTCCCAACTGCAAGCTAGAATTTGTCTTCTGACTTTTGAAAGAGCAGAGTCTCCAGTCTTTTTCTTCCCCACCCGTGAAGTAAGTGATCAGCATTCCACAGTGTTGGAGAGAAGGCACAGACTTAATTACAGACATACAAATGATTGAGCAAAAAAAATGGTAATAATCAGGCTCTCTTTACTATTGAGTTTCGGGACCTGAATGTCATCACTCATGATATAGCATAACAGCACTTTCTGCCAATTACAGTCCTTGCTGCTCACTGTTTGGAGAGTGGTAAATTAAAGTGCACAGTTGGCTCTCAAAATAGTTACTCAATGTCTTAATATATGAAGGGGTGCCTTTTGAGACACCCTCTTTTTGAGATAGTACTCAAAATTTACCCATTGCTAAAGCTGAGTACTTCTAATTAAAGCAGCAGATCAAAACAACTGCTCTCCCCTTACTGTATCATTAAGTCTGAAATACTGTGATTCTCGGGCACCATCATAATATGTACCACTAATGAAAGGAAAAATTCTGCCCATTAAACTATGACACAGTGCTACGATACCAATGATTGTAAAATGCCTCACAATTTTAGAGATTTTCACATTGTGGAAAAGGTGTCTTTGAAAATCAGTGAAATAAGATAATATGCAGCCTAAACCCAGACAAACATTTCATAGCCACCCCATTCTGATTTTTTTCAGATTTTGTGTATTTAATACTAGCTCCACCCAGTTTACTTTATTCTGCCTCTTAAATCCTCTTCTGGGCTTCATTACTCTGTTTCTCTGGATCTAACTCTGACTTTGCTCAGAAATAGTTTTGGCCATGTACCTGGAGAGTTACATGTACCTCTCAGTTACACAGCCTTCCCTCCCTATCCTAGCCTCCTGAGAGGGTGTAGACATACTCTTAGGTTGTAGAAATGCCACTGGGCTCTTTCTTGCCTTGTGAGCAGAACCTGGCATCAGGGCATGAAGACCCAGGGCCACAATGTCTACACCGCTATGGTAGAGCGTCCGATCGGTATTGGTCGGGCTCGAAGGGCTGGCGTGCGTGGGTGCTCTAGGTTATGACACTGGCTTATCACTGCAGGCACTGAATTCGTCTGGTGGGAGTGTACATGCATAGAAAGTGACTAGAATTCACCTAATTTTAGCCGTGACAGGCAGCCCTGCTGGGAGATAAAGTTCCTCTTCACCTCTTTCGTGATTTACTCCACCCCTCTTCTTTTCCCCTGACCCAGTGTACTCCTTCACATCAAATGGGTGTGATCTCCCTCCCAGCGCAGAGAAGCCTAGGAGGAGTTATCTACAAGTGGGCTACCTGCACCCATGAGCACACTTTGAACAGGAACTTGTCCTAATTCACATCAGCCATCCCAAACAGGAACAGGAGCAGCTCCTCGTAAGGATGGTGTTTGAAGTCTTGGAGAGAGAACCTATCAGAGAGCCCCAGTACTCTCTGACCTCAGGAGATGACCCCTGCAGCCCCCGTCTGCTTCGTAGTTCTGTATCCCGCCTCCCTCCAGCCCAGCACCACCCCTACTGGGAATAATAATAGAGCCCACTCTGGACCCTGCATCGCCCCAAGCTCCAAATCTCCCAAGCTTCCTGCAAGAGTGATCTGTGCTTGCCTCGTTTCTCAACTCAGTACAGCATGGCTTTCACTTCCAAGAGCTCTGCTGAATGATTTTGCTGAGTTCACCAGTAATCTCCTAATTGTCAAATTCATTGGACACTCTCTAGAGTCTCTGACCTCTTCTCAACATTCAGCCCTAGGGACCACACCCTCCTTGGAACACCCTTTTCCATGGGTGTCTGTGACAGTACTTGTTCCTGGGCCTGGCCCTACGTTTAACAGCCATTCCTTTTTGTATCCTTCAGTGGCTGGCCCTCTGTCTGCATGATTCTTCCAATTTTCTCACCTTTACCAATATCCTTCCTCTGGGAGATTTCATTCACAGCCTCCCGTTCCATGTGGAAGACTCCTGGTTCCATGTCTTTATCTCAGTCCTGTTTTCAGAATTCCAGACCCATAACTTTGTCCTGCTAAATATCTCTCTCTGGGTGTCTCCGTTGGCCCCCTCAAATTCCACATGTTGTAAATGCTTTATATTGTCTCTCAGACCTGCTGATCTTTTCTTGTATTACTTTTCTTCATTCACGATATCACCATCTACCCAGTTACCCACACCAGAATCCTTTAAGTCAATTTCTTTCCTTGACCACTTACAACCAACTGGTCACCAGATTCGGTCGACTCTTCCACCCACATCTGTCTCAGAAGTTTTTCCTCATCATTATCCTTGATCCATGCTGTGTTGGTTTGCTATAACGAATGAATGGGTGGCTTCAAAACAGAAATTTGTTTTCTTACAATTCTGGAGGTTGGAAGTCTGAGATCAAGTCATCAGCAGGGCTGGGCTGGTTTTCTCCTGAGGCCTGTGTGGTTGGTTTACAAATACTTGGTCTTCTCTCTGTGTGTCTGCGTTCTCTTTCCCTCTTCTTAGGAAACCAGTCCCAGGGGATTAGGGCCCACACGAATGCCCTCATTTTAAGCTAATTGACTCTTCGAAGACCCTTTCTCCACACAGGGTCACATTCTGAGGTACTGACATTTAGGAATTCAACATGAATTTTTGGGGACACAATTCACCCCATAACACACGCCCTCATCATGTCCTTTCTAGCTGATGTGTGCTCTCGTAATTAGTTTCTCCGCTTCCAGTATCCTCTCCCTTCTAATGTATCCTCCATACCACCATCTGAGAGACTAATCTGGTTTCAGAGATAAGCACATTACTCTCGATGCTTCAAACTCTTTAATGGCTCCCAATTACATAGAGTATAATGTCTAGATTCCTTCAAAGCACATTCTTCCATGATCTGCCTCAGCCACCATCCTATTCATACTTTACTTTAACCACTCTGAAATATTAAAATTCCCTAAGGTTCTGGACCTGCACGTCTCTGCCTTTGCACACACAGCATTCTGTATCTGGAATATTCTTCACCTTCCCTGCCTGCGTCTGGCCCTCTCTGACTCATTTGAAACTCCACGTAGGTAGCACATTCTGGAGGACATCTTACCGTAGAGTAACCAGGAAGAGATGTGGCAAAATGGCAATAGTACCACCAACTGAGGAAAATTGTTAATGTATGAAAAGGCATCTCTTTTATATGAATGTAATAAAAAAAATATGTTAAATGTAAATTAAGCTAGTTGTTACAGACTTTTCTCATTCTGTGGAGCCCCTGGAGCTTTCCTAAAGGACAGATTAGGAAACTTTCGTCTTCCTTTTCATTATTTACTTGGCCATCAGCTCAGGGCCCTCATCCAATTTAATCACTTCCTGACACCTTCCTGAGCTGGCTTGTCCACCGAGTTGTGGGGACGGGGACGTTCAGAGCACTACCTCTCAGCAGTCTCTGTTCTTTCGCTCTAAGACACACAGGAACAATGCAGCTTTCCCCCAGCTTTTCCGAAAATAGGAGTGCAAATGGCAAGAAATGCAGTACAAATTGGGAGATGTCAGTCCATTAAGAGTGATGCAGGAAATCTGATGGAGTCAGGGGGAAGAGGTGTAAATTGCAGGATAATATAAAGGGGAGATCAGTCCGTTAGTAATGCAAGGAATGTGATGGACTTAAAGAAAAGGTATAAATTACAGGGTAATGTAAAGAAGAGGTCAGTACATTAGTAACATGGGAAAACTGGCAGATTTGGGAGGAAAAGGGGCAAATTATAGGATAATGTAAGCTAGGGGCTTCACTGTAACAGCAAGCTTCCATCCTATCAAGGACGCTTGCTGACCGTGCAGCCACTGGCTAGAACTTTCAGTATTTTTATGGCTCCATCTCATAACAGATCTTTATGTCTTTTAGAATTCTTAATTAAATTCCAAGCTAATAATATAGAACAAAATTATTATTCTTGTCCAGCAGAGGAAAAAACTGAGTCAGAAAAATTCCCTCAAAACTTCTGAATGCCTGAACCTGTAAACTTCGTATTTGCCAATCCTAGCAAAAACACACCTTTTTGGGAACCCGTTTCTGCACACAGATACCCATTCCTCCAAGAGACTCTATAAACAGGACTGTCATTTCTGGGTTCAAGATACAATTTAAAACAATCAGACAATAAAACTTTTAAGCAATTTTAAAGTATAACAGATAATGAAAGACTTTTCTCAATGGACCTTGTGATCTAAACATCTTGTGAGTGAGGCATTGACTTCCCTTTGTTCCAGAATGTCTTTTCAAGGATGTTTGGATAGTGAATAGGTTTAGAAGATAGAGTTAGGGTTTCTTTCCAGAACAAAAGGCAGGCATGCTTACCAACCATTTTAAAAGACTTGGGCTCCCTAAACTCAGGCTTTCCCTTCTGTAACACAACCCTCTGCATGTGTCGCCATCCATCTGGGCTCATCTGCATCATCCCATAGGATTTGGGGGGTAAAGGGAACTGACACAAATGTGCTGACCCTCATGCTCCTTGCTGCACCATGAGTAATGGAGTCCTTTGTCTATGAGCCAGTCATCCTGGATCTTCTGCCAGGGTCCGTGAATCCAGGGCAGGCTACCTTGGTAGCTTGCAGGGAGGCTAAATTCCCAGATCCTTCACAGTTCTTAACAGTTTTATCAACAAGGATGGGATACTGACAGTGACATGGCTTTCTGGAAGAAGGATGAGGAAATCATGGTCCCCAACAGGATTTGAAGAAAGTCCATAGGAATTAGTAGCAAATATGTTGTCCAAATTAGATGGTCAACCAGGCAATAATGGTCGTCTGCTCTGTCACTTGTTAATGAAGAGGACCTGGGAGTGGTTGTAGTGTAGTCATGGAGAGCTGCCCAGAGAGTGTCTGGGTTGTGCTAACCGTCCTCCAGGCAAGAGGACTTCCTCACCAATATGGCAGTCAGCCTCAAGTCTCTTCTGTAGTAACAACTAGTACAAAGTTTCATATTCGGTGGGCAGAAAGTTCTACCTCTTTTTCAGACAACAGCTATTCAGATGGACACCTATGTTGAGTGAGAATGAAGAGAAATTGGTGACTGCTATGGGCAGAGCTCAAGAGTAGCCTTAAAACTTTGGCTGAGTCTTGGGAGATGAGGAGCAGGGCACACAATGCCTATCAAGGAAAAACGGCAACACCCAAGCCATCTTATACTCAGCTCCTCCTACCTTCTATGATGTAAACTGTAGATGGAATTGGAGGTAAGGTCTCAAAGTTTTTGAATTGTTTAGCTAACTAATTAATATACATTTAGAGGTCCATATTTGGAAAATCGTTATTTTGAAAAGGAAAGGAGTGATAAATTCAAAATTCAGGAGAGTGATTACTTCTGAAGGTGAGGCACAGGGCTGAGATCAGGAAAGATCACGCAGGTAGCTGCAATAATGCTGGTCCTTTTCTAGTTAACTTGGAGGTGAGTTTGCAAGTTTTGGTTTTATATCATGCTTCATAATGCAACTATTTGTTACATATACTCACTCTTTATATGTATCAACTATTACATAATACATTTTTGCAACAAGCTTAGGGAAATTTAGTTTGTAATTAGAATTACTGGATTGCTATGAATTACATAACGTCTATTAGATTTCTGTGTGGATTTTAGTAGGGTGGAGGATAATGTCTTCTTATAAGAACCCTACAGCATCCAACAGGAAAATGGTATATCTACATGCCTTTGTGGGATAAATCCTGGAGAGGTTCAGTGTTTTACCTTTTTAGATGGTAGATATGTCATGAAATTATAGTGGTCCTTCTTATCCGCGTACCTCGCCGTCTATGGTTTTGGTTACCTGCACTCTGCCGCAGTCCAGAAGCAGAGAATCCCACTTCTGATGTATCTTCAGAAAGTCAATAGAAGGGCGCCTGGGTGGCTCAGTTGGTTAAGCAACTGCCTTCGGCTCAGGTTATGATCCCGGAGTCCCAGGATCGAGTCCCGCATTAGGCTCCCAGCTCCGTGGGGAGTCTGCTTCTCCCTCTGACCTTCTCCCCTCTTGTGCTCTCTATCACTCTCTCTCTCTCAAATAAATAAATAAAATCTTAAAAAAAAAGAAAGTCAATAGAAGTGATGCTTCATCACAGTGCCTTCACCACAGTCATTCACCCCACCTCATCTCATCACATAGGTGTTCTATCATCTCACATCATCACAAGAAGATCTATTCCAGCACAATAAGATATTTTGAGAGAGACCACATTTGCCTAACTTTTTAGTAAAACATATTGTTATAATTTTCTATTTATTAGTTATTGCTGGTACTGGCATACCTTGTTTTTTTTTTAAGATTTTATTCATTTATTCATGAGAGATAGAGAGAGAGAGGCAAGCTCCCCATGGAACAGGGAGCCTGATGCAGGACTCAGTCCCAGGACTCTGGGATCACAACCTGAGCCGAAAGCAACCGCTTAACCAACTTGAGCTGCCCAGATGCCCTGGCATACCTCTTTTTATTGCACTTTGCAGGTATTGCATTTTTTACAAATTGAAGGTCTTACATCAAGCAGGTCTATTGGCGCCATTTTTCCAAGAGCGTTTGTTCACTTCGTGGTTCTCTGTTACATTTTGGTAATTCTCATACTATTTCCAACTTTTCATTATTATTGTTATGGTGATCTGTAATCAGTGATTACAACTTGCTGAAAGCTCAGTCGATGGTTAGCATTTTTAGCAATAAGTTCTTTTAAAATTAAGGTGTGCACATTGGGGGTTTTTTAAGACATAATGCTGTTGTACACTTAATAGAGTACAAGTAGAGTATAAATGTAACTTTTATGTGCACCAGGAAACCACAAATTCATTTCAGTTTCTTTATTGTAATATTTGCTTTATTGTGGTGGTTGGGAACCAACCCACAATATCTCCAAGGTATGCCTATAATCTCTTACTGTGCCTAATTTATAAACTAAGCTTTATGTATGTATAGGAAAAAATAGTATGTATAAAGTTTGGTACTATCTGCTGATTTAGACACCCCCTGGGGTCTTGGAACATATCCCCTATGGTTAAGGAGGGACTGTTGCATTGCAAATTAAGTGCTTTCATATTTGCTCAAGCTAAGACTAATTAGAAATTATTTTAGTTTGAGGTTTAATTCTAGATACAGTTCATTTTCATCATTCCTAAAAACAGCTTGTGAACGCTTTCTATATTTATAATGCTGAGGGGACATTACCCAGGCATTTGAGAAATTGGGAAAATATTATGTGTACTCTACCAACTTCACTGTCCTTGGGGATTGGGGAAGCCCATCTTATTTCCCTTCCAGATTCTCTCTTCTCTATAGTCAAGAGAGGAAAGAATTCTTCAAACCTTTCTCAAGAGGCAAAACTCTAAGGAGAATTTTGTGCTTCTTATGACCCCTGAGAATGAGTGCAGCTCCTTGCTGACAGCTCAGCCTAAAACAAGGCTTCTGAGAGCTCCATCCCTTATCATGCATGGGAGGATAGCACACTTTTTGGTCTTGCTGACCTTGGGAGTTAAGACACTAGAGTCCTTGTGAGTTCACCCTTAGGATGTTGTCATCATACTACTAGCTAAATATTTTTATCACCTACTTTAGACCAAATGCTATTGGCACTTTGTTTCATTTATTCTTTTTTTTTTTTTTTTTTTTTTAAGATTTAATGTATTCGAGAGAGAGAAAGCACTCACAAGCAGGGGAAGGAGCAGAGGGAGAAGCAGACTCCCCGCTGAGCAGGGAGCGCAGATTCGGGACTTGATCCCAGGACCCCAGGATCATGACCTGAGCCAAAGGCAGACGCTTAACTGATTGAACCACCTGAGCGCCCCCATTTCCACTTAATATTTACAGCAACCGGTGGTGGCTGTTATCATCCCCCGCCATTTTATAGTGAAGCAGAGCTTTAAGATGGGTGAAGTCATGTTCTCCTAACAAGAATGCAAACTAGGTCTTATGGATTCTAAAACTCATGCTTTTAATAATACCAGAGCCTTGTCATTTAATCCACTAATTCTAATAATATCATGGGAGCATATAGAATTTTTTTTATCCAATGGAAGTCAGAATGCCACAGGTTTGGTGACCAGAAGTGGTGTGGAAAGGACGTGGCCTCTGGGCAGGAGGGAGGCTACCCTGGGGGTTGCTGAGATCCTGTCACCCCTCTTTTTAATGAATTCCATACTTTTTCTTCTCATCAAAACAGTGTCATGAGTATCTGGCTGGTTAATGTTTTTGGACAAGCTGGATTAAACCTTCCTAAAGTGTGAGGGGTGGAGGGAACAAGCACATGAGAGAGATTTTTATTTGGCTAAGCACGATTATATTTCTTTACCATGCCAGAATGAGACTGAGTGTCCACACATTTGTTTCTATAAGAAAGCAGGCAGCTTGGTTTCTGCTATTCTTGTGAGTGGTGTGAATGTTGTTTTCCTCCTGGGCCTAATGAGGGAAATAAGTACTTAAAGAGAAATGGGTATCACAGGCAAGTTTGAAGTGTCTTTATCCTTGGCTTGCAGATTTGACTTTTTTGGCCACAGAAAAAATAAATAAAGACTTTTCTATGACTTAGAGAATGCTTAAAACCAGAAACTGCAGTGCAGAGATAGCAGGAGCATGCCTCCCCAAGGGGGGACCTCGGGCTGGCAGCATGGTCAGAGATGAGAGCTCGGTGCTGGAGCACCGGGGAAGAGAGCCCCCCAGCTGCCGTGTTTTCAGGAGAGCATTTTATAGGAGACAGTCCATTACCTAATTCTATGGAATAATTTTCTCTTGCTGCATACTTATACGTGCCTCGTTTTGGGAGGGCTTGATACAAAGATCAAAATATCTTTCCTCGTAGTAAGAAGATTTCAAATCACAAATTCTTCCTGAGGACCACACAATCTCATACACAGTAATGGTTGAAATACAATGCATAATTTGAAGGCCACTCCATCCTACAAGCTATGTGAAGGCCTTGGAAGCTGATCAAAAAGAAATTTTTATTTTCGTTCAGTCCTTCTGGGCTTCTCCTCAGGGCCAGTTCTTCGATTCAGTGACCAGATCACACACTATTGATCCACCCGCTAAACAGGTGTTTACTATACACTTACAATGGGCATAGTTCAGAGTTTTCCCCTTTGGAAGAAACAAGGAAGGTGTATAGTCCCCAGCTAAGAATGGATTGGTTTCCAAAGTTGGGGGAAGTTGAATCTGGAACCTGGAATGTAATGGCCAGAAGTGTAATAAAAGTAATAAGTGGAGTAAAATAATGCTTGATTTCCCGGGCTAGCCCACCAGGCATCTTCAATTCCTAGTGTGATTGACCCATATCCTAAAGCCTATGTGTCCTGTTAGTGTTGAAATACAGGAAGAAAAGGAAGGGCAGTCTCTTCTCTGCAGCATTTGACTGGGGCTGGAGCTCGGCTGTGCATCTCTGGTATTCTTCAGCCTTGCCCTTCGCCGAGTCCTCTGTGCTTGCCCTGACGCCCCTTATGGCTGCAACATTGACTTGCAGCTATCTCCTGCCCTCACAGCCTGAGCTGAGAGCTGCTCTCCTCAGAAGGAGGATCAGACGTCCTAGGCTTCGCCCGAAGGTTGTGGGACACCCCTGAACCAATTATGAGGACCAGGAGTGTCTGCTGATCTGAGAACCAGTCACTGTGGGCAAGGGGGTGGCATCCTGCTGATTGGCAGCACACCCCTGGGACTGTGGGCAGGATCCTCCCCTCCCAAATTGCAGGGATGCTGGATACCGGGGCAGGGTGTGGGGGGCAGGATCGAATAGGTTCTAAGAAAGTGCGAGACAATACTGATGACCCAGGGGTATTTATATTTTAAACTTTTTGTCCACTTGTAGAATGTACAGAAATGTGGGTATCAGCAAATAGATGGGAAGGGAATTGATTTTAGAGTGGGCAGTGGGACCCTCCTAAGGGTCCCCGTGTCAGCCTTCCTCCTGACATTCAGTGACCAATCTGCTAGTATGACTCAGGTTATCCAGTGATTGTTATCTCTGACATTCCCCATGCTGTAGGCATTTGAACTTGGGCATCTCTGACCTTCAAAGAGGCTAAGTGTGCGGCTGTGGTGGGTGGAATTAAAAAAAGATGTAGATCTTGTTTGTTTAGGATAATTATGCAGGATAGGATAAAATAATTATGCATGATTTAAAAATATTATTTAAAGAAATTGTAGTGTTCCTCATTGGATGTATTAGAATAACTTTATAAACTGGAGTTTGGCAGGAGGAAAGGAAGGTGCAAATAAGGGTTGTTGGTTAATGAAAGGTTTGACAATCTTTGTACTCTATCTACCTTATCTAAGTTTAAATACGTTTTTAAATTCAGGATAAATGAATTTGCAGGGTTTTTTTTTTAATGGGAATGGTTTCATTTCTTAGAATGTTTACTTGCCTAAATGATACAAGGCTATATTGAATTCTGCAGAAATATTTCCAAATAAGGCAAACATATATATAGCATTTAAAAATTTTAATCCCAGTTCTTTTCTCCCCAACCAACTATGTTTTGTTAGTATTCACATAGATATTAAAATGAAAAGGAGAGGGATGCCCAGGTGGTTCAGTCGGTTAAGCGTTTGCCTTTGGCTCAGGTCATGATCTCCGTCCGGGTCCCAGGATCGAAGACCTTGCTCGTCAGGCTCCCTGCCTAGTGGGGAGTCTGCTTTCCCCCTCCCTTTTCCTCTACCCTTCCCCCCCCCCCCCGTTCATGTGCTCTCTTTCTCTTTCTCTCAAATAAATAAATACGATCTTTAAAAAATAATAAAAAAGAGCATACTCACCCTCATCAGCAAGGGTGATGTGTAGGATGCTTCCTGGTTGCTGGGGACAGACAGAAATGAAAGGCCCACTTCCTGTCCTCAGGGAACATCGTATGATCAATTTGGGAAGAAAGGCAAAAACATGGAAAATAAATAGTAGCAGGTTATTCACAGCCTTGTCCCACCGAGTGAGATGAAATGAAGAACAGTTGCCAGGATGAGAGGGTGAGCCTGCAGAGGATGGGAGAGGTGTGGATATTGGCAAGGAACGGAAGAACATCTCAGGCCAAGTAAGTTTACATTTGTAGTTGCATTTTATTCTGTTTTCCCTCAACTTATTATTAGAGCATTGCTCAATTCCAAGATTTTCTTTGCTGTATTGATATTTTCTGCAGAATTGTTAGATTTGGTCATATGGATCCCTTCCAATCGTTTGTGTATTTTCTAACATTTCTGTAATGATTCCCTATGATTCTTTCAGAATTGTTTTGTAATGATATAATAATATAATTCTAAATTTCTTTTACAGTGATGAAGAAAGTATTGCCAAAAGCAAATTAGAAAATAAAAATATCAACTGTTCTGTCTCTTACGAAATAAATTTAGGGACAAATACTTATCTATAGGCTCTAAAAACTGTCCCATCTACACAGTCACTTTGTTTTGTTTTGTTTGTTTGTTTTATTATGTTCAGCTAGCTGCTGTATAGTACATCATTAGTTATTTTATTTTATTTTATTTCATTTTATTTTATTTTTTCAGTGTTCCAAGATTCATTGCTTATGCACCACACCCAGTGCTCCATGCAATACGTGCCCTCCTTAATACCCACCACCAGGCTCACCCATCCCCCTGCACCCCTCCCCTCCAAAACCCTCAGTTTGTTTCTCAGAGTCCACAGTCTCTTACATCATTAGTTTTTGATGTAGTGTTCAATGATACACACTTTTTTATAGCATCTTAACACATTTGGGGCTTTTCCTCATGGACGTCTTGGCCTGATACATTCATGTGAATTTCAAAAGACATGAAAGTTTCAGGAAACTGAATCTAACTATAATCAAGTTGGCCAAGTTCTTAGCTGGCTTTATTTAACACCAAGTTGTTGGATTATTCTTCAATTAATAAATCTAGAAGTAAACCTAACATTTTCCATTTAGTGTTATGTTTTTTCTTTATTTCCTGCCCTTTCCTGTTCATTTCCTTCCACCAGGCCTGCGATTTTCCCTGTTGGGCTGTGAATTCCTCTTGGCCTGGGATGGTTGAGTCCCTGGAGTTTTGGGCAGTGCGCAGTGAGTGCTCCGTGAGTGGATGAAAACAACATTTCACACCAGAATAGAAAGAAATAATGCTGAGGAATTTAGGTACAAGTACATATTATGATTTTAAGTTTCACACATGATTTTGAGCTATCTTGTCATAGCAACTTCCAGCTAGTTTTTCTTTTTTTTTAAGATTGTATTTATTTATTTGACAGAGAGAGAGCACAAGCAGGGGGAGCAGCAGAGGCAGAGGGAGAAGCAGGCTCTCCACTGTGCAGGGAGCCTGATGCAGAGCTCGATCCCAGGACCCTGGGATCATGACCTGAGCCGGAGGCAGACACTTAACTGAGCCACCCAGGCTCCCTCCTGCTAGTTTTACCTAACCAGAAGCTACCCTAGATGTGAAGGCAGGCGAGATTTATAAGCCTAGCAGAACATGCTTGAACATCAATTATTTTGTAAGCCAGACCTGTTATCTGTGACATATTAACACATCGACGATATGGATGCTCACACTTTTAAAAGATCTTTGGCTTCCTCTTCTGCATAATTATCTTTTCAGAACAACTTATATATTGTAGATTTTACATGTGTGTTTCAGACTAGTCAACACAACTAAAATTTGGTCGTGATTACTAGTTTTTCAAAGCCTTCCTTCCTTTCCCAGCAGGCAGCTTCCTGTCAGAATTCATTTCCCATTTGGAAAATCTGTCTGACCCACGATTTTTTGGACACAATTCATCCTTCACATGGTTGAGTCTAGCCATTGTCATCAATCCTTAGCTCCTCAGATGCCAAAAGACCCCTTTATATTCAGAGTGATAAAATCTATCTAAAACATCAGAGGAAAGAAAACTAAGAAAAATATTTAAAGATTTCGTCCCTGTGATTTTTCTAATTTAAAAAAAAACCTTTTAGTGTATATCTGTTTCTGTTATTATACTCTAAGAAATTAAAGTAATAACTGTTACAATTGAAGCAAGATGTGCTTTCTATTCTCTCTCAATCTTTACATGATTAAAATTAAGCTTTGGCATAGCTGCAATATAATTCAGTTCAATTTAGTGAATATATATGGAAATCCTTTTGCTGCCCCCCCATTACTGTGGCATCTACAAGAACTTCCTTTTCGTTATAATAATTGAGTGTGAGATGTGAGCATTCCAGATGTGACTATGGGGAAAAATAAAATTCACTATGGAAGGGGGTTAGGTTGTGAAGGGTTTAGGTTGTGAAGCCATCATCCAAGATGGTAGATCTTAACAATGTATTTGTTTTGGCTTGAAAAGGGGAAAGTCTCTCCAGGTAGGGGTGCTGAGGTTGGATTCAGCAGGGCATGTACTGACTCTTGGACAAGGAAGGGGCATGATGAGACAGGTCTTCATCTGCCTACAGATTGTACCATAGAGTAAAAGGTGGCTGGTCCACTGGAAGCCACTGTCACTGACTGCGACCTAATTGATGAGGTCCTGCTTCAAGAGTAAAGGAGATGGATATGTGAAAGGAAGGTCAAGTCTTAGAAATGTTACCCAGAAAGAAGCTGATAACCTCAAAAGCTGATTGGATATTGGGAAGCAATGCAAAGAAAGCTGCCCAGGTTTGCTCCAAGGGCTGGGAGCCTAGGCAAGCAGAAGAATCCTGGTGTTACATTAGCAGAAATGGAGCATTAGAGAGAGAAGTGGACCAGGCAGAGCCTGGAGAGGATGCCCATGGCTAGGAGGGAAGCCAGACAAGGAATGGTCAGAGGAGATCCAGGAAACCACAGTTTCATGGAAACAAAGGGAAGACAGTATTTCAGGAAGACAGAGTGAACAGAGAAGTCAAGAAATAAGAGTCTGAGTTTGATTTTGTATAGGGGAAGGACAAAAGGTTGACCTTTCAGTAATTCAGAAAAGTGGTGGAAGTAGATGCCAGATAGTGAAGACCCTGAAAAGGTTGGTGTGACTGGTGAGACTATAATACAAGATCCTTCAGTTATTGCCAGTAAGAAACCCCTTTGAAGGAAATCCACTCCTTCCCCGACTAGTAACAAAATGCCAGCCTGTTATTAATACTTGTAGATTTAAAATGTACCTATTTTCACATTGTAACTCAAAAACATTATTTTTACAAACCATTTGGAAATAACGTTTTTATTTTCTTTGATTCTTCTCTTTCAAAATTTTGCTTATCCCTCTCTGAGATTTATTTCTAGGTCATTGATTCAGATTCCAAAACTAGTATTTTCTATAAGCTTATTTTATGCCTACTAGAGTTTAAATTCAAACATTTTCTGACAGTAGCAACCGAAATAGCTTCAAAGACATTTTTTACATCCACTTTGCTTTTTCTTTATTGATTGTATCTTTTCAAAAATGCCCCAAATTGATAGCTCCTGAGATAGTATGCCATAGTAACAACACACACTTTTTAGAATTGAGAAATATACTTTGGCCTCATTCTGTTTCTTGAAAATGCCTTTTACTCCTAAGAGGAGCCAGTCGAGAAAAAAGTACATTAGAACTGGAATCACAGGCACTTGGTTCTCTGCCTGTCCTTGTTGTATGACCTTGGGTCAACGTCTGGAGTTTTTCTTCTATGGAGAGAATTGTAGTAGAGGGTCAGTTACGTCTATTTCCAATGGAAAGTCTCAGAATGCATGAATATACTACTTTATTCTTTAATTCTGTCATCAAGCCTACCATGTGGTATGATTCCACATTTGAAGGTATAGTTGGGTGCCTCGTGTGCCCTCCCTTCCCTGTTCCTTAAAGGTACTGCAGCCTCTGTCTATGATGGACCATCATCTCCCCCTTCATGTGGCCAACTCTTACCCTTCTAATCTCATGGGGCATTTTCTGGTATACAGTGGTACTCCCAGCACCAGACACCTCCAGTACAGATCAGATGCTCGGTAAATATTTGATAATCAAATGAATGGATTGTGTTCACGCTCCGCAGGTTAAAGCAATAAACATCTAGTATCTCCCCCAATACCTGTGGGTCAGGAATCTGGGAGTGGCTTAGCTGGTGGTTCTGGCTCATATCCTCTCATGAGGTTACATTCAAGATGTTGGCCAGAGTCGCAGTCATTCAAAGGCTTGACTGGGGCTGGAGGATTCACTTACAGGGGGTGCTCGCTCGGACACCTGGTGATTTAGTGCCTGTGGTTTACAGGAGGCTCTCCCGTCAGGGCTGCTCGAGTGTCTTCACAACATGGCATCTGGCTTTGTCCGGAGCAAGTGGTCCAGGAGAGCAGGAGAGCATGGAGGAAGCCCCGGGGCCCACACTTACTGAGAAGGCTGTTGGGCCTCAAGGTTATTTGTGGGCACATCTTAAAACCACCACAGCTTATAACATGAAACACCACAGTTTGCTGCCTTTGATACTGTCCAGGTTGTGAAAGCAACTGTGATCCAAGTTATTTATTTCACTTCTTATCCGTGAACAGAAGTTGGATATCAGAATTTCTAGTCTCAACTTTATTATTTCCGGTGTCTACTTCCTTTTTATTCTCTTGTGGAAGATAACAGATAATGTAAGATAATGAGATACGGTGCTGGAAATCGTGAAGTGTTAGAATCAAAAGATGTCATTTTCTCTCTGCGTGCCAGACTACGGGCTTTTCCTGTCTAGAAATCAGTTCAGAACATATCTGCCCTGAGAAACCTTCTTAATGGAGATGGGAAAAAGTTTAAGAAACCTGTTTCTTAAAGGTGAACCAGTGAGTACCAATTACATAGCACTCATGGATGATCATAAGAGCAGGTGCCAAAAATAACAAGCCTTCGGAGAGGAGCACGTTACAGTGAAATGAGAGCTTCTCCGAAAACAGAGCCCGTGACCATCAGGTATCTTGGTGGTTTTATATGTGAACTTTCAGAAAGAGAAAAGTTAGATTGGTAACAGCTATAAGCCCTAGTGGGGGAGGGGGGGTTAAAAATCAACCAAAAGGCACTTGTTAAGTGATCCAGGTATCAGGCATTGGGTTTCTATGTAATTGCCTCATTTTGAATATGTTCTCTTTTAATTCTTCTCCATCATCCCCAGTCAATCTTCCCTTCTTCGTGTCCTTTTTCTGCCCCACGAGGCTGAAACTCTAGGGCAGAGCTGGAACTTTCATCTTTGGATCCCAGGTGCTGGAGGCAGTGCCTGGCCCTTTGCTGATGTTTATTGTTGTTAAACTTGAGCCATATTTATAAGCAAATACCATTATCTTCTTTTTCTCCATAAGATCGTATACCTTGACTGAAGGCAGAGTAAGTGGCGGAGTTTGGGATTCAAAGCCAGGTCTGCAGTTTGTGTTTTAGCACAGATGCTCTTGGGAAGATTCTAGGAGGCCACCGTGTGGGAGGCCCAAGGAGCATCCTTACGGATTTTCCCTGGGAGAAATTACTTAGGAGGTATTTCTGTGTTTACCCAGAATGAGTCACTGTGGTTTAAGAGAGTCTTCCAAGAGACAGGCTGTTGATTGACTAAAAGGATCTTGAGAATAAGCTGCCCCACTGTGTTTGGGCTACAAGTGAATTTTTGGTGTTACTTGATGTTTTTCTGTGGCATGCTAAAAATTTCTCATTAATGCTAAGGGAAACTTCCCTATCTCTTTTACCATTTTTTTTTTCCCCAGGGAGTCTACCCTGGCCGATGAAGAAATTGGAACATGGCATTTAGATTAAAAGTTGGAGCTCAGTAAAAAAGGAGATTATGTATCAAACTCCTTGGCCAAACCCATCACTACTAAGAAGGGGCCTTCTTGCAAGAGTCCAGGCCCTACACTAAGGGAATGGTGGAAGAACAGATGCATTCAAATGGGGTTTTGCATCTAAATCCATAGGACCCTGGTGATAGGATGTGCAGTGGAGGGAAGGAGAGGCTCCTAGGCTTCTGTCCTGGTAGTCTGAGTGAATAGTGGCTCCGTTCAGTGTGACAGAAGACAGACATAAGGGGAGAGCAAGGGTGGGGTTGATGATGACATCAATTTGGGACGTGTCTGTGGGATAACCGAGGAAGGTATTCCATCGAGAAATGGGCATCGAGGTCAGATGGTTCCATGAAAGAGAAGTTGTCCGAGGATATCTGGGAGAAGACCTGGGTCTCAGATGTGTGTCTATTGATGTCCGTTCATGGATTGTCAGAACAGAAAAGAGCTGAATGGCAAAGCAGCCTTTCTGGGCTCTGCTGTACTATTTGTAATCTCTGCTGCTGTCTTTATATCTCAATGTCCTGGACACATTGGGAACCAATGAGTGACCTGATCGTGGATGTAGAAGGGAGCTGCCACCTGGTCACGGAGAACGAGGGCCCTTCTCTCTCCCAGGTCTCCCATCGGCTCTTACACAGAGCTAGCTTCTACCCAGTATGATTTGGCAGTCTTAATTGCCTCCTTTTTCTTTTTTTTTTTTCCAGTTTGCTTACAATGTTGTCTGTATCTGTTTTGAAATGTCATTCAATTTTCTTTTTAAAAGACAACCACAAATTCATGCTTTTTCTCGGGAAAATACTTCTAAATAAAAAAGTGTAGTTCGGTTTTTTTACGTGGGTGTTGGTGCAGTTGGTTGTAATGAGACCTCTTCAATTAGTCACTTACTAGCTGACTCTATGAATTATTTTAGATGTGCTGGCTCTCTGGGTTTTTTGGGGGGCTGTGTGTGTGTGTGTGTGTGTGTGTTTTAATTCAAAATGTTATCTTGAGATGTAACACACTTAGCTTTTATTATGTTCTATAAATTTTCCAGCTTATTCTTTATTGTGTGTTAATCTGATAGCATAATTAACATGTGTGACTTAGGTTCTTTCCTTACAAATGCTGAACACTTCCGTCTTTGATTAACTGAAATCATTCCTCTGTAAACAAGTAACAATCGCAGATTGTACTACCTTCACTCCTTTCTTGTGAGGATTTAAGTACATCCCTCTTTTGTTAAATTATAGCCTTTAAAAAAAAACTAGATGTGACATATTTTGTCATTTGTTACAATGCCAGTAGAAAACAAAGGATTAGAAAAAAAGAAAAGAAAACAAAGGATTACTTGTTATATATGTAGATATATATGTAACATATATGTAATATATATAACATATGTAATATATATAAATATATATATATATTAAGATTTTATTTATTTATTTGTCAGAGAGAGAGAGTACACAAGCAAGGGGAGCAGCAGAGGGAGAGAAAAGCTAGCTCCCCTGTTGATCAAGGAGCCCAACGCAGAACTCGATCCCAGGCCCCCAGATCCTGACCTGAGCCAAAGGCAGATGCTTAACCAACTGAGCCACCCAGGCATCCCTACTTGTTATATTTTTAATCTTGTTACTCCTTTTATTTAATATTCATTTGGAGAGCCAGTAGAGCCAGTAGAATGAGGACAGGCTTTAGTTCACAGCAACTTGAAAATGTCAGCCCTGCTACTTCTCAGTGGTGTGACTTTGGATAAACTGCTTCAGTTCTCTGTGCCTTGGTTTCCTGTATGTAAAATGAAGACAATAGTTTTGCCTTGTGGATGATGAGATTAAGGGATGTAATGCAAGTTACACAGCACCTGTCACATAATAGATGCTCAGTAAATGCTAGCAACATCTGTTTTTATACAATAGAAGAAGCTCTCTTAACCGGTTCATCAACTTAAAAGAAGCTTCCAGTCCCTATGCAAAGCAGTCCTGCAGATGCCCACAGCATGTTGAATGCTGATAATTGGGAGGCTTGTCTCTAGTGTACTCATGAGCTTCTGCTCCAGCTAACTGAGTTGAATTTGTTCCCAAACCTGTTTGTGTTGTTCGTTCTCGAACCTATCTCTGCCAGTCGAACTTGTTATTGTAATTAGGTGACTTAATTAAATATTAGGCAAATGGAATATAAGTACAAAGACAGCTACTTTTTTCTATAAAAATTAAGTTTGGAAAGACTTAATAAAAGTCACTAAATGAAAGAAAGAAAGAAAGAAAGAAAGAAAGGAAGGAAGAAAGAAAGAAAGAAAGATCTGAGGTCCCTAGAGTAGTTATTTTCATAGAGACGGAAAGTAGAATGGTGGTTACCAGGGGCTGAGGGAAGGAGGGAATGAGGAGTTAGTGTCTAATGGGGACAAGGTTTCACCTTCGCAAGGTAAAAAGAGTCCTGGAGATGGATGGTGGTAATGATGGCACAACAACGTGAATGTACTTAATATGACCAAACTGTACACTTAAAAATGGTTAAGATGGGGAAGGGGGCGCCTGGGTGGCTCAGTTGGTTAAGCGTCCGACTCTTGATTTCAGCTGAGGTCATGATCTCAGGGTCCTGATATTGAGCCCTGAGTCGGGCTCCATGCTCAGCCTGGAGCTCAAGCAGCTCAAGTCTTGCCCCTGCCCCTCCCCCTATGCACTCTCATGTGTGTGCTCGCTCTCTCCCTCTCTCTCTTAAATAAGTAAAATCTTAAAGAAAAAGAAATGGTTAAGATGGTGAATATTATGTGTATTTTATTAAAGTGTTTAAATCTTTAGAAAAAGCTGTCACATTAGCTGTGAAGGAGATAGCTATTAGATTGCAGGGGGGAAAAGTAAAAAATTTAGAGGGATTCCATATCTAGGTATCTAGATTGTTCTCTAGTGGCCTTTCAGTTTTCATCCTTTCAGGAAAACTAAAATAGGAAATCATAGGTAATGCATTTTAGGTGTAGTTTATGCAGGAGGGAGGAGAAAGCATGCTGATCCATGGACCTGGTTTCCAAGATGTAGGCCTTGACATCAATCACAGTATCAGGGAACAAATGCATGCTTAAATTTTAAATTTAAAATGAAACACGTAAGTTATGGCTGTGTCTTAGTTTGGGCCCTGGGAAACAGACTCCGAGATGGAGATACACATGCAAGAAGTTTGTTGAGGATGCTCCTGGAACCAGGCCCATATGGGAGCCCAGGAGGCAGGCTTAACAGACGGTGAATTGTGAATTGTGACTCTGACCTGGCCCATGCTGTGGGGTGTGCTGGGCCCACCCCTCTGCAGAAATGTGGCAGACAGAGGGATTGGTACCTGTCCTCCCTTGGTTTCCAGACCTTGGGTGTGGAGGCCATCACCTTTAGCAAGGCAACTTCCTCTGGCTGGTGGGAAGGCCCTTGAGGTTCTTAGCTGGAACTCTGAGCAGGTAACACTTCTGGAAGCAGGGGGATCTGAAGGTCCCCTGAAGCATCCACAGCCATGTATATCCATATTCTATGCGTTTCCTTCTTCTCAAAGGACCTTTCAAAATTCGCTGTTGGACTCTTGTTCCAGATGAGAGCATCTTCACTGATTATGAGCCATATTCAGAAGATCTCATCGTGTTTGATCTTCTTTACACACACCAGTTGTCCCATCTGAAATCTAGCAAGACCGTGTGGCTTAAGAACAACTGACTGACATGTATGATGTATTTGAAGCTGAACTGATGTTTGGACTCTGGACTTTTAATGACTTTCCAGCATATATGTTGAAGTTCATGAGACCTCAGATTTTTCCCTCTTAAGTTTCCAGATGTTTCTGGCATTTGATGATTTTTGGGGGTCAGCCTCTCCATTTTTATGCTAAAGGTCATCTTCCTCTCATGCCCTATGACCTATAGGTCTTGATCTGCATATTCTTCAGTTACTCCTCCAACTGCCACAAGTAACTATCCACCCTTGTTCCTTTTACTTAAGTATTTTCCCTTTAGACCTGCATCTCTTGATCTTGATCCCCAGGCTCTCAGTGTGAGTGATGGCCCAGAATGACCCAGTGATCCCCAGGATGCCCAAATGCCATTTCTAGATGTACTCTTCCAATCCTTAGAACAGTTTATGTTGTTGTTTTTGTTTATTAACCATCTTAACCATTTTTAAGTGTACAGTGCAATGGTGTTAATGGTATTCACATTGTTGTGTGACTGAACTCTAGAACTTTTTTATCTTGCAAAACCAAAACTCTGTACACAGTAAACAACTCTTGTTTTCCCCTTCTCCCAGTTCTTGGCAACCTCCATTCTACTTTCTGTTCCTCCAACTTAGACTATTTGAGGTCCTTCATATAAGTAAAATCGTACAGTATTTATCTTTTTTGACTGGCTTATTTAACTTGATATCCTGTCCTCAAGGTTCATCCACATTGTGTCAGAATGTCCTTCCTTTTAAAGGCTGAGTAATATTCCATTGTACAGGTGTACCTCATTTGTTCGCCCACCTATTGAAGGACAATTGGGTTACTTCCACCTTTTGACCATAGTGAATTACGCGGCTACGAACACGGCTAAACAAGTTTTTGTTTATTTTTAAATACAAAGTGTTTTTGTTTCTGTCAGCCTGCTCTGCCTCTAATTGTAAATGCTAAAGAGCAAGTCTGAATCCCCTTGTAAATGTGACCATAAATGGAGCACAAAGACACTCCGATTACCCCACAGTGTCTATTTTCCTTTCGTGTTTTGGCATGTGCTGACATTTTAGTAGGAATACTATTCAGTCTTATTTATACTTAGCCCTTCATTTAGCCATGTTTTGTTGTTTCCTTGGTTTCAAATTTTATCTCTTTAGGTGAATTGGAAACTGAAGCCTTTCATTTGACTTGTGATCTTGTACATTCTGGAAGCTCATACATGTAATCGTGGAACAAATAAGCAGCTGGAGGAAATCTTTCCTGAACAAAACCCAAGTGGGGCATTTGGGTGTGAGCCAAGATTCCGGCAGCTACAGAGGGAGATGTGAAAAGGCTGCCTATATTAAAGCACCAACAAATCACTTCTGGCCCGATAGGAATGTCCTTTAGGTAATGATCAGATAGAGGGTAGGGACCTTTATACATTTAACTGCGTGGCCACAAAGTGAAGTGTTTATTGTAACCTTCCAAGGTCCCTGCACCAAGTTAATTACTGTGATATACCTGACGGAAGAGCAGCCTCGTGAGTGACTCGGTGGGCTCAGCATAAATGGAGATTCTGAGTCTGCTTAGTCTGAACCCAGCCTCACACTAAATTACTGCAGGGTTCTGGGCAAGACATTGTCCGTAACTTCCTGGGGTTCCGTTCCTCCAACCAAAATTCAGATCTGCAATGCAAATTTAGCTACCAAACAATAGCTAATAATAAATGAAGCCCTGTGTTAACTGCCTCTATTTAGAGGTAAAAGCTTATTGTCCAAAGTGGTCTAATAATTAAGTAAAATTTCACTGGCCATTTTGAAAAGATTAGTTATTTGTTTTATATATATATACAGGCACACACACAAGTCTGGATTGACATGTTCCAAAGCAGAAGCTTGTAATGGAGGTAGGTTTTTAAAAAATGTAAAGGAGTGTTCCAAGTTCTTAACCATTTATCAATTCATTCAGCCAACATTACCGATTACCTAGAGCAGTACTTCTCAAACGTTAGATGCATAAAAGACACCTGGGGGGCTTTTTAAACATCCTTTCTAGGCACCTGGGTGGCTCAGTTGGTTAACTGTTGACTCTTGGTTTTGGCTTGGGTCGTGGTTAGGATCGTGAGATCGAGCCCTTCGTGGGGCTCCCTTCTCAGTGGGGAGTCTGCTTGGGGATTCTCTCCCTCTTCCTTTCCTCTCCTCAAATTAGTAAATAAATCTTTAAAAAAGGAAATTCTTTCTGAGGCCCATCTTCAGAGTTTCAGATTCAGTAAATAGTGTGGTGGGGCCTGAAAAATGTGCCTATGTAACAAGCTCCCCAGGTAATATTGATACTGCCAGTATGCAAACCATACTTTGGGTACAAGAGATCTGGAGACACTCAAAATGTCAAAGTGAAGAAGACACGATCATGTGCATAAGGCAGATAGGATTCATGTGAATGCTCTGCAGTGTGATTAACCACATCGTATCACTGTGTATGCACGCATGTGTGTGTTTAAAGGCATTTCAGAGAATGCAGCACATACAAAGGTATAGAGAACTGAAACCACATGACTTGTTCAGGGACATAGAATTTGCATTTTTGGAACCAAGAGCTTGTAGCTAGCCAGTGGGTGATTTGGGGTGAGGGGACATGGAGGTGAAGGGGAATATGCAGCAGGAAAGATGCCAAGAATTAGGTAAAGCTCCAAAAAAAAAAAAAAAAAAGAATTAGGTAAAGCTCCGATCATAGTGGGTCTGTGTACCCTAAGGAATTTGGGTGTTTTCCTAACCTGGTATCAAAAGGAATGAAAAAGAGAAAATGTGAAGATTCACAAGGGATCTCAAGGAGGTAGAGTTAACAATAGCATAGAATTTAGCCAGATATAATTTAGTCAACCCAATAATCTTACTGAAATCACACTGTAGTTGAAAGTTAGCCTCTCCAGAATCTGGTTTCTTCAGTTCTGGTAGTTTTTTGGTACACCATATGGTGATTTACATGTTCTTAAAAATTACCTGTTTTCCATTATTTTTGAGGTCCTTTCTCTAGTCAGCCAGTCGTTCTTTATATAGTCAGCCAGTCGTCCTTGCCCAAAATCGTAGTGAACAATTGGACTACAAAGATATTACCAATAAAATTATCTTACAAAAATAGGCTTTTTTTTTTTTACAGAAGCAATACATGCTTACTATAAAAACTACAGACCAAAAAAAAAAAAAAATTCCATAATCACATCTATTATTTAGAAAATCACTGCCGAAACCTCTGGAGACTAATGTCCCAGATCCTTTTCTATACCCGTGTGCACTTTTCCCTATGGAAATAGGGTCATACCATATGTCCTGAAAACTAGCAGTCTGCCAGTTGTTGGACACGTGCACAATTCCCATTTAATTCCCGTTGTTTGACATTCGGTTTGTTGAATATCCCCTGTGGCGGATACCTACTCAGAAAGTTGCGGAAGAGGAGTCAGCCAAGCAGAGATGGTGGGGTGGAGAGAAGAACATTCCAGGCCCGAGCAGAGACCTTGAGGTGAGAAGACCTTGGTTCCTGGGGAATGGACAGTCTTCTGTGGGGCCCAGAGGACTGCAGGCTGCAGAGGTTGAAGCCTTGCCACCAACAGCCTGTGCTTGGACATCCCGGGCAATGACTGGCTACAAGAATAAAAAGAGAAAAAAACCTGTAGCCTATCACTGAAGAGTATTCCTTTCTGACCAGATTGTTGTAACACATTGTTGTTTTCACCAACTCTATTTCGACGAAGTTGCTTTGGCAAATTGCTTTCAGTCAAACTATCCAGATCCAAATTAATGGGATCTGGGGGCTTCCTGGATCCGCCGGTGAGCGGGAGCTGGCTCGTGAAGCCTCCCAAGCCAGTTCTGCCCACCTTTGCCCACCTCACATTTAGTGATGTCGCCTTGGCAGCTTGAAAGCGGCAAAATGTACGAATCAGGAATTTTCCTCCCCCCCCCACCCCCCACCCCGTGAAAACCAATTCCTCAGCACACCACTAGATGTAGCTGAGTGAGATGGAAGAAGTCCAAAATCAATGTCCTGGGTTTCGGCTTGGGACTCAAACACTGAAGTTGTTGACCAGTGCTAGGCAGCATTAACTTTGGAGTCAGAAGGGCCAGGGTTTGAATCCTAACTGTCATTTTCCTCCCATTTCCAGCAGAGTAATTAACTTCCCTAAGCCTCAGTTTTTTTGTGTGTGAAATAGGGTCACTAGTATTTAACTTACAGATTAGTTATAAAAATGGATCCTTGAGAGATAGAAGCTATTATGATGATTACTGTAATGAAGGAGGAGCATGAGGGCGTTAAGTTGATTTTGTAATTTGAGTTGAAGTTTGAGTTGCTTCTGGAGTTTTAGGTAGAGAATCCTATAATAACAACAATAGCTAACATTATGGAGTGTTAATTACATGCTTCTCCGTGCATTATTTAATTAAATCCTTCAAGAGAACTCTAAGAGGTAAATACCAGTGATATAATTACCCCCATTCTATAGTCGAGGAGCCTGAGGTTTAAGTGAAGTAACTTAGCTGGTCAGGACAGAGACAGGAGTTGGAATACAGATTTATCTGAGTTCAGAGTCTATGTTTGTACCACTGTGCCCATGGGGTCTCCACTTACTAGAGGCATCTAAGCTCCAGGATATCAGTTTATGAATCCTATGAGTTGTTGAAGTCTTAGGTATGAACGCGGTCACACTGGAAGGGTCTATAGAGTAAAAGAAGCATGATGCAACCCTGGTATTTAAAAAGCAAGATGAGAATTTAGAAGAGGAAGCAATGTGGAGCTCCTGGGTGGCTCAGTCAGTTAGGCATCCAGCTCTTGATTTTGGCTCAGGTTGTGATCTCAGGGTTGTGGGATCGAGCTCCACATAGGACTCCATGCTCAGTGGAGAATCTGCTTAAGATTCTCTCTCCCTCTCCCTCTACCTCCCCCTCCCCACTCCACAAGCTCATACTCTTCCCCCCCTCTCTCAAAAATAAATAAATCTTAAAAAAAAAAAAGAAAGAAAAGAAGAGGAAGCAGTGTCAGCAGCTAGACATGCCACAGGGAAATCAGAAAATGTAAGAATTAAAAAGGATTCCTTGGATTTGGTGGTGTGAAAAGCATTGATAAATCCCAACAAAAGCAGTTTGGATAAAATCATGGAAACAGAGGTCAGCTTGCTTTGAGTTAAGGAGCAAATTGATGATGAAGAAGTAGAGGAAACTAGTGTAAACTACCTTTGAAGAATAAGATTCTAGAGAAGTAATTTAGAATCTAAGGAGATATTTCACAACATTTGTATATTGTGAAGAAATAGTGAGTAGAAGTGAAGCATAGGAACATGATTGAAGGAGCAAGTCCCTTAGGAGGCAAGAGGAATGGGATCCAAAGCCTGGTTGAAGAACTATGACTGGATCAATACTGGGATCAGTCAGGCCTGGACTTGGGTTTTGTAGGTTGCATGGGATAGAAGAAGGAAGTGAAGCGATGAGGACAATGGTCCACATAACTAAAGGCATAGCACCATGCACTCTAGGCCAGGTAGAGAATAAGTGAAACTACACAGGCACCTGTAGACTGAGAAAATGTAGAGTGGTCAGGGTCCTAAGGTCTCAGAGAGCAATAGAGCTGTAATAGGACTGTATACAGTGAATGGGATCTTGATACTGGAAATTCATATGCAGAGAAGTTCTGTGTAGTTGAAGCATGGAAGGTCTAGCATGGAAGGTCAGTCTTTGGAGCAGAGTAGAGGTGAAGTTCATCAGAATTGAGGAGATCAAGGGATTCTAGGCCTAGAGTTGTGATTGAGACCTGACATTGGTATCCTCTTGAGTCTTCACCCAATAAGACTGCATCTTTTCATAATTCTTTGTTATTAATCCAAATGTTTATGTCTAAAGATGTCCCTCCCAGCTAGGGTGTAAACCCTCCTGATGAAGAGTGACATATTCTTTAATTGGTGCCTGAGAGATCTGATAAAATTTTCTACCATCTCTCAGGATCCTCTTCCTGGGGTTGGTAGGGAGCGAATATAAAAGTCCTAGGTTCATTTCTTCTCCCTCTAGGAGATGTATAGCCTACACTTTCATAGGAATAATATGAGTAATAATCACTGTCGTTTGTTAAGCACCTGCTACATGCCAGATACTGTGCTAAGTACCTTATGTAGATTATATCTTTATGGCCTAATAACAACTCAACAAGATGGGTAGAGATTAGAAAATTCCCTTGCCCAGGGTTACTCAGCCCATTGGTGATGGAGCCAGTATTCAAACTCAGGCAGTCTGCCTCCAGAACTGAAGATCCTACTATGAAAAACTACCTCTCGATGCCTGGGAGACCCAGATTAGCCTCACTTTGGACATCGGTGTATTCCTGTTCATGAAGGAAAAGGAAAGTAGTCACCTGGAGATCCCTTGTCCTTGTCCCACGGACACACCGTTAGGACCAGGGCTCCTGACTGGCCTCTACCTCTCAACCTTCAGCCTGCTTCCCTCTGGAACATAACTCACATGCTTTGAGCAGCCATCACCCCATATAGCTCTGCTTTCCTGCAACAGTGCCCCTCACTGCTGGGGGCAACGTGAGATGTCTTCCCAAAGCCCCCTTGAAGTTAAACCTCGGGCTCTTCTTGCAACAGGGCTGAGGAATGACATGAAAGGCATTTCATTCTATCACTGTCTCTTGGAAATATTGGAAGGTTGTTTCACACAGATACATTACTGTGATAGAGCTTGGCTATTCAAAGTACAAGGAAGCCTTAGTGTAAGAATGCCCAGAAAAATAATGTAAGAGGTATACAAGGAGAAGAAAGCATTTCTTTTGTAGTGATCAAAATGATTTGTTCAGTGGGAAGGACCTCCTTGAAAATCATATTAATTTGCTTCTAAATTAATTTGCTATTTTTTGAAAGCTAGTTTCAGCAAATGATTTCTTATCCTGTACATGCCCAACTCCAACTTTTGCACTTAAAAGATGCATTTGCCAGTCTCATACTTGGATGAATTTCTGATGCACAATCAGAAAGTACTGATGGAAGAGAAATGGATGAGCATACATTTTTAAAACTGTTCTATTTTGGGCATTTCTTTTAGTGTATATTCACTGACCAGATGAAGACTTTTTATTTTGAACCATATCTTCAAGAGTAAAAGGATAAACAGTTTTGTTTTACTTTCAAAGTCAGATATCTTCCTAGGTAATATCAATTTTGTACCAAATCTCTAATTCCTCTAATCCCCCTACCCCACTGCCTCCTCCAGTGCACACATAGTGAAAGACACAGAGCTAGGAAGAAGTAAACCTGGATAGTCCATCCCAGAATGGTCCAGAAAAAATACCACAGAAGGTTTACCTTACTCCTTATTATGGGGCCAAAGGCCAGAGGGCTGATATACAAAGCCAGGTCCCAGAAATCATAACAAAAATGAAGCCAGGAAATTGAGTTGCAACCAGGACTTTATTAAGGCCCAGGTGTCGGTACCCAGGGTTTGAGGCAAAACCAAATGTTGGGTAGGAGGAAGCAACCAAGAAGCCCCAGAGTAAATAGCAGAAGAGTTAGCGGAACAGTCAGGTGTGGAGGGCCAGTGTCCCAGGCAGTATGGTCAACGGCACCCTAGCTGGCTTGTATCTCCTGCCTTGTGTCATTCACCTAGCCAAGAGGTTCTCTATGAGTGATACATGGCCCAAAGCGGTCGGTGAGGTCAAAACGGTTTTCCTGATGCTAAGGCACTATATACCTTATTTCACTCTGCTGACACTTGCATTAATACTATAAAAACTGGGGTTTGGTAAAACTGCATGAATTGTTTTACCTGATTTTAGCATGAATCAAGACAGTAGCACCCAATTGTAACTAGGAATCATTGCATTCTTTATCACCTTGCCCTCAGAGTTAAAAAAAAAAAAAAGTCAGTTCCACTCAAGAATATCCTGGTAAAGCAATAAGAAATCTCAATCCTCAAATGCACGTCTTTTTCATATGCTTGGAAGTATTTGTATAGCATTCCTGTTACATGCTGAAGCACAATGGTTGTCTCCAGGAAAAGCTCTTGGCATGATTGTTTAAGTTGAGATCTGAACCGGGCACTGTTTTAATGGAACACTATTTTTCTTTGAAAGAATAACTGACAAACTATCATTATTCAGACTTGAGTATCTGGTCAGCGTTTTCTTAAAAATGAACGAAGTGAGCCTGTCATTTCAAGAAAAACAACTGACAGTGTTTGTTGCCAATGAGAAAATTCGAGCTTTCAAGTGAAAATTAGAATTTGGGAAACTTGTATCCACTACTGTGAGCTTGACAGTTTCTCAATACTTAAAGACTTTTCTGCTGAATTCAATGGTGATATTAACAAATGTGATTTTTTATATTGTATAATGAAATGCGTTAACATTCAGAAGATCTGTGTAACTCGGTGAATTAATATTTTTCAGACAAACAATGCATGGTGTTACAAAATCATGCTTAGGTAAAAGATCTATTGAAAATACAAGATATGCCACTGGATTTTAACGTAACAAAGTATGTAAAGTTAATTGATATGGTTTCGAATTCTACATTGCAGCCAGCCTTTAAGAAACTATCACTTAATTGAGTTACAGTGCAGTATCGGAAAAGAATATCTGCAATTATCTGAAAAGACTACCTACCCTTGCAGCTACGTGTCTGTGGGAAGCTGTATTTTTCTTTACATACTACAATCATACCACCACAAAGGGGATTCAGAAGCAGATATGAGAATCTAGCTATAATTTATTAAACAAAACATTGAAAAGACTTGCACAAATGTAAAATCTCTTCTCACTGTTTTTTTGTTTTGTTTTGGAAAATTTACCTCGTTTTCTTAAAAACATGCAATTTATGTTAAAATGCGATGAAATTATTATCAATTTTTAATGAAGTAAGATTTTAAAATTTTCCCAGGTAAAATTTCTAGTGGGACAAATATTGACAGATAACGCCCCTGTAAACAGAAACTCCTCAGGATTCTCAATTTTTAAGAGTGGAAGGGGATCCTAAAGTTACAAAGTTGGGAGAACCACCAGAACGTACCATGACCTGGGCTTGGGCGCATGCAGGCATAGTGTGGTGTACTGGACAGATGTAGACCTTGCCCCCAGAGCTAATAGTCACCTAAAATGAAACAGATAATTCCCATGGAGTGTGGTAAGTGCAGTGATGGGAGAAGCAGCAGGTGATATGGGAGTGCACTGTGGGGCACCTGGCCCTGTGTTGGGGAGACTTTCAGTAGGAAGTAATATATCTGTTGATTCATGAAGGATGAGTAAGAGTTAATTAGGCAAAGAAGAGAGGTTGATTGCTTTGGATTTATGGAAAAACATGTACAAAGGTATCCATGCAAGAGGTTATGGCTTCATTGCACAAATAGAAGAAGTCTAGTGTCATTGGATCACAGAGTGGAGGGGATGGCAAGATATGAGGCCAGGCTAGAGGGCAGCAGCCAGAGTATGAGGGTTTTTTGTGAGATCAGGGGTGAGGACCTCCTTCTAGGAGAAATGGAGCATCCTGGAGGGTTTTAAGAAAGGAGGGTGACATCAAATTGCATTTTAGACAGATCTCTCTTGACTGTAGAGAATGGATATCTAGAGGTAGGGGACTGGTTAGAGGTCATTGTGGCAATCAAAGAGAGTTGATGGAATATGGGCTATGGAATGGCTGAGGTGTTGGAGAAATGTATTTGGATTTAAGAGGTGTTTTTGTGGAGAAGTTTACAATCTAGGTAAATAGGTTGGTTGTGGTTAGAGAAGAGTGGGGTAGGCATCAAGATTGAATCTAGGTTTCAGGTTTAGCACCTTGGAGTAATGATAATGTTCATTGATAGAGGGAATGTAAGAAGTACAGGTTTAAATAGGAGAAGAGGGATTCCATTTGGACCACCTTCGGGCTGTCCAAGAGAAGATGCCCACTCAGCATTTGGATCTGCAGTTCTGGAGTTGCGGGGGACGCAGATCTGAACTAGAGACATAGATTTTGAGTCATCAGCATATTCACTGTAACTGAAGCCAGGGGTTGGAGTGAGATCTCCCAGAGAGAGGATTTAAACAAGAAGGGAAGACTGCCCAAGAGAGAACCATAGGGGTACCAACAATGAGGGGACGAAAAAGTGCCCAAAGCATTAAGGGAATCCAGAGACAGATGTGGTCATTGAGACCAAGGGAGTAGAGTTTCAAGAAGGAAGGAAGGGTCAGTCATGACCAGTGCTGTCAAGAGGTCAGCAAGATGAGCATTGAGAGTATCTTTTCAATTTAGCAACAAGGATGTAGTTGTTGAGTAATTGACTGTATCCAGAACAATGTCAGTGGAGTGGCAGGCTCTCAAGAGCTTTAAAAAGGAGGAACAAGAGAGGGGAGGGGTTGGTGGAGGAGAAAGGGGAAAAGGCTACAGAGAGTGTGGGAGGCAGGAAAACAGAGAGAGAGAGAGAGACTGATTTGAAATTATAATTCTGTGGGGAGGAGCCCATTAGAGAGAGAAGGTTGAAGATATGAGAGAGAAGGGGAAATCAGTAGAGCCGGTTCCAGAAGAGTCAGAAGGTGAAGAGATTTGGAGAGCAGGTAGAGGGAAGCCAGGTCTTCAGCAGGGAACTAAGTTCCAATCAGGGCATGATGTGGAGAGGGCATTAGCTGAAGAAATTGAGGGCATAGAATAGTTTAATTAGAAATGGAAGTTCCAGAGTGCTTGGGTGACTTAGTCAGTTAAGTGTCTGATTCTTGGTTTCAGCTCAGATCATTATCTCAGGGTCATGAGATGGAGCCTTGTGTCAGTTTCCATGCTGAGTGTGGAGCCTGCTTGAGATCCTTTCTCTCCCTCTCCCTCGATCCCTCCCCCTACTCTCCCTCTCTAAAAAAAAAAAAAAAAAAATTTAAAAAAGAAATGGAAGTTCCATGATGCTCAATGGAAAGGTTTAGGAGGAGGAGAACACTGGGAGTTTGAGTCAAAGGAGAAAAGACACAGAGCAGTATGAGGAAGAAGATGGGAGAGACTGAAGGCCAGAGGGGCTCACCAGAGTGACCACATTTAGCAGTCATGAGGAGACAGGCAGGATGTACAGAGAGCTGTATCTTATTTTAGATATTGGTAATTTAATTATAGCAATCTTATCTTTTTACACAATGATGCATTTTTATATCACAACCTAAAAATTACTCTCAACAATAGTGATTTTTTTTTTACTGAAACATTATTTTCTGGCCAATTCAAATTATCCTTATGTGTTTCCGTTGTTTACTTTTATGTTCACCAGGTTAAATCTTCAGTTATGCTACTGCCATTAAGAGTTTCCTATGTAGAAAAATCTATTCATTTTGAACACATTTATTGCTTCATTGAGTTGCCTATTTAAAATGCAGAGAACCACAAATTAAATGTAGTGCTTTTCCATTTTGAAAAAAAGCGGGTGAATGGGTACTATTTTCTTGAATACATCATGTTTGTCTTACATAATTAACAGTCCAGATTCATAGGCTAACAGATGCCAATCCTTGCTTGTTTTGATATTTGTTCCTTATTGAAAGGAATGCTTCCTAAGACTTGCGTGTGCCGTGTTCTGCATCAGAGGGAATGATAAGGCAGATGTAATAGAGACAGTTGCTTGGTGGTAGCATTGGCGGGGGTGGGGGGGAGGAGGGCAGCTAAGTGGTCAACAGAGAGATTGGTCTCTGAAATCTATTTCTCTGAGGTTAATTATGCAAAGTATAAAGCAATTTCTTCACTGAAATTGTAAAATTAAAATATCTTAAACAGCTTCCATATAAGATTAACCCATTAAATACTTCCAGATTCCAAGTCTACAGCCCTCTACTAAATATGCATTGTATATAAGATTTTGGTGTTTGTTCCAGATACCTTCTTTAATAACCTACCCTAACGCCTCTCAATACACACGTGCTGAATATGTGTAAGTGGGGACTATGGTATGGTACAAGGGCACCGTTAAATGAGAAATCTGCTATTAATGCTTAGTGGATCTGATCTGGAGGTCAGTTTATTTTTTTCTTTCTTTCTGCTGTAACCCTAAAGAGGCCTTGTGTTCCATTTCTAAACCCATATAATGGATTCTCCTGTCAGTGAAGCTGTAGCAGGCTAATGGAGACAGCTTTGTCCTTGAGGCCACGTGATACCACCTAATCCCACGAGGTTCAGTGTCCTCCTAGCTCTGTTAGAAACAGAAGCTCCTCCATTCCCTCTGATTGTCTCATCCCAGTCCACTCTGATCTTCATTTGTTCTGATCAACCACCACGTTCCTCCTCCTTTCGACTTTCAAAGGACATCCCTGGAATCCTTTTTCCATCTTAAATGAACTTTCCCACATCCTTAACTGGCAGGTAAAACATTGCATCTGCCTTCTTGCTTTAGCTGACATTTGGCTGTTTCCTGAGAGCTTTGCCCAGTTGGTCTTTCAAGCAAACACTGCTCCAGAAGCAGGATGCTGTTTGGAGACGGGCATTTCCCAGCCTGTGATAAACCCTGCTCTTTTGATCATTCTGCCCTCTGGCTGATCTTCCCTCCACGTGCATGGCACTGTCATCCACCAATGTCCATTCACATGCATCACACAGAGCCGCCCCCAGACCCAAAGTGCTGACATCATCTGGACTGGCCTCCCAGCTCTGTAGCTTTTTGGTTCCTCCACTCTCTCAGTTACAGTGACCTCCATCTCCATCACGTCCACTCCCTTACCTGTGCCCTGGATCACTACCAGGAAATGCAGCATCTCTAAATTCTCACATCTTGATAGTTGTTTTCCACAAGTCAGGACCTCTGATACAATACTGGGTAGTAAGGATGGTTAGAGGCATCCCCGTTGTGTTTCTGGCTTTTCACAGAAACGCGTCTACAGTCTCACCATTTAGTGTGATGTTGCTATAGGGTTTGGCTGGAAGGGAAAAATCTCTTATTTTCTAAAGCTGCTCAATTTTTTCCATTGTAAATAAGCATTGGGCTACTTTGAATGTTTTTTCCTATACACGTGAGATGCTTATATTGTTTTTCTCCCTTAATCTGACACCTGCGGCACTAAATATTTTCTCCCCCACTTTTTCTCTCCTGAAACTTCTTTTAGTTTAATGTCTGTGCTTTCCCTTATATCATCTGTGTCTCCTTTATTTTCCTTTCAGTTTTCCCCCCTCCTTTTTTAGATCTCTGTACTGCATTCTGGGAGATTTCCTCAGTTTTGTCTTCCAGTTCATTGAATCTCCCTTAAGCTGTGTCAAACTTGCCAATTCTATTTGCTCATTCCAGGATTTTCAGCTGGTTCCTTTTTATTTCTCTCTCTCTTCTTATTTCATAGCCTTTAAAAAATGTTTTTAATTGAGGTGTAATTGATAAATAGCATTAAATTAGTTTTGGGTGTACAACATAATGATTAGATATTTGTATACATTACAAAGTAATCACTGCAATGTTTAGCTAACATCCATTACCTTCCATAGTTCTAAAAAAATTGTTTTCTTCTCATGATAAGGACTTTTAAGATCCCCTTTCTTAAAGACTTTCAAGTATGCAGTATGGCATTATTAACCAGTCACCATACTGATATTACATCCCCGTGGTTTCATTTTATACACAATCTTCTGTATATTACAATTTCATTTCATAGCTGTTGTTTTTCCATTATGACTGAGGATTTTAAAAGTCTTCTTCAGAGCATTCTGTTCTGTTCTCTTTTCTCAGATGTGAATTGTCTCATTCTTTGGACTGTCTTTAATCATGCTGCACATCCTTGTATATTTTGTAATTTTCTTTTCTGGAGAGCATAACTTCCCTATGGATTTGCTTTACAAGGGTTTCTCTGAGGGGTGGTTTTGAGATCCTTAGCTCTGAGACAAGTCATAAATTAAGCATGACTTGGGATTCCCACTGCAGAGAAATAACAGTATCTGAGCTTACGGGCAGTGCAGACTCAGGTGCTAGTCAAGTATAGGCATCTTCATTTCTAGTCACAGGTAATTTGAGGCCTTGACCCTAACTCAAATAATAGAACTAATCTCATCCCACCCTACTCCATCCCCTGATCTGCAGGGCATATTCAGCCCCTTTCTCTTTGCAGATACAGAAACGTTAAGACCCCCCAAGTCTTCCTAGCACCTGCCCCTACCCCAGTTTCACCATGCCCACAGAGTCTTAGTTGTTACTTACCACCGGGGGTAATTATCCTCTCCTATTTACAGAGATGTGCTTTTCTTGTTTTTGAAAATCGTTTTAATCAGTCAAGTCCCCAGCAAAAAATAGACTATCATTCAGATACTTAAATTCAAGAGATTTTAATGAAGAAACTATTTATAGAAATATGGGCAGGAGTAAAGACTCCAACAAGGTCATTTGAGGTACCCAGAAAGTAGGAACCACAGCAGGCTGTCACCACTCCGAGTCCTGAAGAGGCAAAGGAGGAGATGTCATTAACGGAGTTCAGGGACAGCTGGCACTGCCAATGAGGGGCCTCCTGGTGGAAGCTGAGTTTGAAGGGAAGTAGCCACCATTAGAAGGCAGGCCTAAAGTAGGGAGGGAGCAAGAAAGAGATATCCTACCCTCTCTCTTCCTACCCTCCTATCTCTTGCTAGTACTTTCTGCTGACCAAACCCAAATGGAAGACAGCCAACAAGGGAGCCCAAGTAATGTGGTCCAGAGAGGTACAGAGCAAAGCAGAGAATGCAAATAGAAAATAAACAGAACAGGCTTGTATGGTTTGAAAAATATTTTATCTGTTATTTCTGTATGTGCAGCAGACTGAGAATTTTCAGCAAGTGTTTACTCTGCCATGTTGACTCAGAAGTCTAAGAATCCCTACTTCAGCCTCTTACCCAGCTGACTCCCTCATTCAGACACACCCCTGACATTTGTATGCCTGGGACAAGAGTACACATGGAATTCCACATGCTGCGTGTGTGTGTGTGTGTGTGTGTGTGTGCACGCATGTGCATCTATATATAGTATATCTCTCTATATATTATAAAGCAAGGTAAACTACTAAATATGTTCTCTCTTCCTACCTTGACAAATATACTTTAATAACAAGCTAGGAGGCAAAGGTTTGATTAGAAACCATCACTTCCTTGGAGGTCATCTATGGTGGGGGGAACACTGGCCCCTGGTCCCTGGTCCCTGGTGGTGCTCCCTGTGGCAAGGGTCCTCACGCACTTGTGTGAACACCAGCCTTCACTCTGAGCTTAATCCACATCTCCGACAGACAGCCACCCTTCGAGCAAGGAAGCCCTTAGGAAGAGGCCTACACAGGCACTGAAAGGGGGCCTGGAGCTTTTTGGGTAGGGAATCAATCCTAGGGTCCTGGGTACCTGGAATGCCCTCTAAAAGGTAGAGTATGCAGGCCTGGGTGGGTACATCCCCTTGGTCCTGCCCACTCCTTGTTCTGTGGAGAGGGGTGCAGCCAGATAAGGGCCAGAGCAGAGCTCTCCAGAACGCAGGATGCACGGCAGGTCCCCTCTGGCCCGGGTCTAGTGCTGGTCCCATTACACTTGATCTTCAACTTCAGCAGGCCCTCCATTCCCTTCCCCTTCTAGGTTTTTCTCAGATGCTGAGGCTCTCGTGAGGCTGCATTGCTTCCCCATCTAGTCTACAGCCTGGGTCCATTACGCTCTTGGCAATGCCCTCAACTTCCGAGCCCTGGTTCTTCCATCACTCTTGCCTGGCAAAACCACAGCCCCAGGTCCACCTGACTCTCTGCCTTCTGCCTTACGCTGAGGCTCCTGAGCACCTGCAGTGCACACGGTGTAACCAGCATAAACGGGTCCGGGCCAGCTGGGCCTCTGTGCCCCCGCGGGGCCTTCATTCCCCCAGGCAGGTCTTTCCTGGGTCCCACAGGAGCACTTTCAAACCTTGGCCACTTCTGTCAGGCTCCTGCCCCACCATCGTCCGTGTCACGCTCAGCAAATGGCCTTGCTCCCCATTTCTTAAGAAAGTTGAAGTCCTCAAAGCAACAGTGTCTTTTCCTCCCTACTCCCCTCTACAGTCTTACTGGACACTGTTGATGAGGACCATGGGGATGAGGAAGATGGCAGTCCCACTCACCATTGACTTGCCACTATGACTCCTTCCCTCCTTCCCAGTAGCAAAGGCGCTGTTCACTCCTCCCCACAGTCTCAGACAGATACTTCCACTGTAGCTTAGGATTCTGCCCCCGTCTGCTTCCTGTGGACCTGAGTGCATCAGTTTGCCTCTCTGTCTGAAGCTATGCATTGAAGCCACACTCCCCCCTCTGTTCTCACATCCAGATCCCTTCCACTGTGACCTCATTTCTGCCCGAGGAACCCTGCTGCTGCAATCACTCTGACCAGGTTCAACAATGACCTCTTTGCTGCTAAAACCAGTGAGTGCTTTAGTTGTTCTCCTTAGCATTTGACACTGACAAGCTCACCTCGTAAACATGCTCTTTGCCCTTGACACCCATGCTCTTCCTACTTTCCTGGCTGACTTTCCCAGTCTCCTTCCCTTAAATGTTGTCTTCCTCAGATTTCCGCTCTCACCTGCTTCTCTGCTTATTCATTATACTGCCTGGTGCCTGACCTGTACAAGGTGCTTCGTCAATATCAAATTATGTGTGCAAATCAAGCTGCTGGTTTCAAATTCAAGCAATCTACTCAAAAGTCTTTCAAAGTTGAAGCAAGAAGGAGCAAACTTTTTTTTGTGAGGATACACATTTCCAATTATAAATGATGTATTACTTATTGCAACTGGAGTCCACTGAGGGGAAAAAACCATAATAGCTTATTTCAGAACTAATATGGCTATACGTTAGCAACAGAAATGATGTAGCTATCTTATTAGAAATACAACAAAAAGATTACTTAGCAGCTGTCTCCCCACACTGTCATTTCATTTTGCTCTGTGGTTCTTGGCAGATAATCTAGAAAAGAAAAAAAATAATTAAGCCACTCTGTGTTCTCTCAGACTAAATGATCTCTGCTGTTCTGAGAAACAAATCTTAAAAGGCAATGTGTATTCCATAATTATTGGAAATAGAACATTTTCGGAGGTTTTTTCCCCAGAAACGTGCGGTTAAACATGATGGCCTCTTCCCTTCCAAGTCTGGCTGTAAAGTTTCTCTTAGCTTTACATTCCAAATGCAGAACTGGAAGGCCACACACCGGCCTGGGGGCCATCATTAGATCTTGAAACCCACTTTGAAAAAAGAGAATTCCACAGAGGTCTATTTAGGGCTCTCTTTTCATTGAGATAAAGAGATACCACATGTAGAGCATTCAGTTGTTTATTCATTCATTCAACAAATAATTATGTTAATAGCCACTTAGAGTCATCTTAGAATGGATATTATTTGATGTGTGGAAAGCTACTTGGCAGAAGTTGCTGAGATTATTTGTAACTTTATTTGGTCTTTACCTGCCAAGGTTTCTTTCCCCCACCTCCAGCCTTTAGCAAGATCTACTGTGCATAGGCCCATGTGTTATATTGTTACAATTCCATCTGTCCCTGCCATAGTTGTCATAACAACAAGCTGGGTCATGGTATCTTTGTGTCACTCTATACTTAAGCAGAAGGAAAACTCAATCAGTCCAGGCAAAGAAGGAATTGTCAGAATTAAATCGGAAGTCAGGACTCCATTGCCTGCTGATTTGTGGAGTTCATACTTTTGCAGCCTAAGTATAAACTAAGAAAAGGATCTTGTGGCCACTTTCATTTTTAGGGACATCTTTATGGCTCACAGGGAGATAGATGAGATGTGCAGATTTCATGGAGGAAATTATTCATGCTCTTAATCTTCTGGCATTACCCACATGCCCAGGGCAGCACAAGGCAGAACTGAATGCAGTGTGTAGCCCAGGCATAGAGCTCAAAGTGTGTCAGTGTAGGAGCGTGAAAGTCACTGCCTACAGTGACCTAAATGTATGACTTAGGTTGAGTGTGATGTCGTGGGGAGTGGTGGGGCTTGCGGCAAACTGGAGAGCTCCCAAGTTGCCTAAAGGTATGCATGTTTAAAAAATTGAAAAACCCTAAGCTGGCCATACAGACACATGCCTAGCGACTCCGTACTGCTCCAGCTTGAGTTTTAGTCTCTATCTATATCATGCCTGTGCCTTGACTCATTTCCTGTCTTCTTCTTGGAGTGGCCTTGGCTCACTCTTCCTTTTCCCAGTGCCCACCATCTCCAACTGCTTGCTGCCTCGGACGAAAACTGCAATCAGAAAATTTCTACCTGTTTTAAAGAGCAATGTTAACAAAATGTGCCTGTGTTTGAGAGTGGTTGCTTATAGTGAAACCAAGGAGCATTTAAAACATTTTAAAAAAACTTTTCAATCTTTGTTAGTTTTTATATTACACATATGATACATGTTCTTCATTTAAAACTTATAATAATATAGAAATAAAATGTTCACTCCATTCTACCCTCTGCCAATCCCATTCCACAGATAGATACTAATAATTGGTGTATCCAGATTTTTTTCTGAGCATATAAACTGATGTATACATACACATACTTACATACGTAGATTATATATAAATGTAATCATATTAAAATGCTACCGTACCATTCTGCAACTCACTTTTCATATAATATAGACAAATTTTCATAATCGTATAATTGTATCACATTCTTTATATCGCATTCTGCTCGTCCTTCAGCAGTTTATCAATACATAGTAATTTACTTCTGCAGTCCCTATTAGTGACATTTAAATCGCTTCTAGGTTTTCTGCCATTTTTCTGTTCTGATTCAGCAATCGTAAACACCATGGTCAAAACCTAACTCCTGATCTTTTTCCCCAAAACTGCTCTCTTACAATTTTTCCATTTTAATGACTTTAATCTAATGAATGGTATCTCCATCCTTTGTGTTGTTTATGCCAAAAACCTCAGCATCACCCCCAGCTCCCTTCTTTTTCTTCCATCCCACATCCATCATGTTAGCACCTTCACTATTGCACCCTGTCCAAGCGGCCACCACCAGCCCAGGCCTCCTAGCCTGGCTGCCTTCTTCTGCCTTTGCCCCCAGTCTGTTCTCAATTCTGTCCTCAACCAAAGGGATCTTTTTTAAATGTGCATCAGGTCAAACTGCCACTCTGCTCCCAACCCTCCAGTGGCTTCTCATCTCACTTCATAAAAGCCAGAGTTCTTAGAGTGGCTGACAAGGCCTGAAATGATCTGCTCCTCCTCCTCCACCACTACCCCATCCTCATCTGTAAGTCTCCTGATTGCTCATGCTGCTTCAGCCACACTTGCCTTCTGGCTTTTCCTCAGACACTCAGAAGTACTCCTGTCTCAGGGCCTTTGTATATGCTTTGCTTTCTGTCAGCAGTGCTCTTCGCTTGGATATGCACAAGGCTTGCTTCCTAGCGCTTTCAAGTCTTTGCTCAGCCGCCCCTTCTCAGTGAGGGTCTTCACTGCCTGTGGTATTTATAAAGAACACACTTGGGTGATTCCTAACACCCCAAACTTAGTGTATCCAAACATATTTCTCCCTATTTCAGCAAATGGCTTCACCATCCACCCATTGACTCCAGCTAAAAATTGCCCAAATGTCTTCTTGGAATCATACCTTTCCTTTATCTACCTCCCTTATCCCACACCCTGGATGTAGTTCATCAGCAAATACCATTGGTTCCCTGTCCACAATACCTATAGCGGTGCTACTGGAAGTGTGGTCTGCAGGTTGGTGCTGGTCTGTGAGCTGTTACTGATCCATGACAAGTTAGGTATAGAAATCAAGAAGAGGCATTAGAAACTTCTATAACAGTTAAAAATTGTTCTGATGGCCAAGTTCACAATGGCAGACTCATCTCATTGAACAGGGTATAGACCGCTTCAGTATTGGCAAGCTCAAATGGTGAGTCATAAAGTACAGTTGTGTAATAAATAATCATGTGCAGTAGGACCATATTGTAAAATGTAGTATTTTATTAGGTTTGTCAACTTGTAACCTGAAAGTATATATAAATCTGTGAGCATTTTTTATAACTTATATTTACAAGTTTTGATTTTTGACAATTTTCATTTTATGATTTAACATTAATTAGGGAAATAAAATTTATATTAGTGATTTTTCATCCTCAATTTATTGAAGGTAAAACAAGCCCTATTGGAGGTTATTTTTGAAATATTTTTATTTTTTTTAAGATTTTATTTATTTGAGAGAGTGAGAGATTGAGAGCGAGAGAGAGCACAAGAGGGAGAAGCAACTCCCCACTGAGCAGGGAGCCCACTGAGCAGGGAGCCCGATGCAGGGCTCAATTCCGGGACTCCAGGATCATGACCTGAGCCAAAGGCAGACACTGAACCAACTGAGCCACCCAGGAGCCCCAGAGAGGTTATTTTTGTTTTGTTTTGTTTTGTTTTGAAAATGTCAAGGCTAAAATCCATATACAGTTGCCAAGACATTGGTGAAGATTATATCAAAGGTATTTGTTTGGAAATGTTGGGTGAATCCACAGCAAAGAAGGTAGCTCAAGCACCGCTTCCAAGGCCCCCATAGCTCTGTGTATTCAGAAACTGGCTGATAATATGGAAGACTAACTCACAGAGCAATTAAAACTAGCAACATATTTTTTCATTGCAGTGTGATAATCTCACTCATATTCCTGTTTACGATGGTGATAGGAAGGAAAGATTTCCTTTTTTCAACTTTGTTGCTGAGAAACATCACTAAGTCTGAACTAAATAATACTATGAAGGATTACATTGTCAACAAATCCGGTTTGGAGTTTACATTTTGTGAAGGAGCGTGTTCCGATGGTGCAGAAAACATCCTGGCGTCATTGCCCTGATTTGAGGCTCACACCAGAATGTAAATCAATGTACTTTTTCTCTTGTGAGAAAGTCCTGGGCTATGAAGAATGGTGGAGCTAAACAACGGGCTTACTGTCATACTAAAAATCGTGAATTAGGTAAAAGCTGGTGTGTTGAATTCTGCATTATTCTCTTGTGTTATATGAGAGTTTGAAAGCAAATCCTAAACAGCTCGTATGGCATGCTGAGGTATGATGATAATCGAGAGAACAAATGTTTGAGTATGTTTGATCCACAGAACAACTCAACATTTCTGCAAAACCAGAAGACAGTTTGGTCCCGGCTTGTTGAAGATATGAATTGGACAAGCAGGGTTGCTAAAGCTCTTCAGTACTTTTAATGATCTCAGTACTTCCATGCAAAGAAGAAATGCAACATGTTTTTCAAGATAAGATCAAAGGGCAAAAACGAAAGTTAGAAGCTTGGAAGAACAGTTTCTACAGATTATTATGACACATATTCCATAATTTAACAATTATCAATGATGTAGGTGATGATCTCGATATTGCACATCTGTGAAAAGCTATCACAAAATGCCTTAGAGTTTGATAAAGCATTTTGAATTTTATTTTCCATCAAAAGAAGATCTATGCCTAAAAAATTCATGGATCCAGAATCCATTTCTTTCATCAAAAGATGATTTAAATTTAACTGTAACTTACAGGATACATTGCTGGAACTGACTTCTATTTAAGTATTTAAAGGACTCTGAAAAAAATAGCACTTTCTTCATTTTAGATAAAATTTAAAAGTGAATAAACTGAATTTACTGAAATTGCTCTGAAATCTCTTATTCCATTCAGTGAGACTACTTCCTCCTCCTCCTGCTCCTCCTTCTTGTTCCTTTTCCTCTTCCTCCTCTCCTTAATTATTATCAAAATAAAACACAGAAACGGTTTGAATATATGTTTTCCCCTGCAAGTAGTCTTGGCAATCTTAAATTACTAATCAAGAAGCAAGTCTATTTGCCACACTAAAAACTTCAAATATTTCTATATACTGTCCATTCAAACTGTACCTATAACTAATATAGGGATTCATTTTTCCCTCAAGATGAAAAAAAGCTACAAGTGTAATAGTGAGCCTATATATCAGTTGCCCATATGCATACTTTCAGCAAATAAGCAATGTGTACAATTTTCGTACTTCTTTCTTTTTCCGCATATTATGTTTAATCTGGTAATATTTATTGCAATGTAATTTCCTCTTTGTTAAACTAATAACACAAAATTGCGGCTTTTATCTTGTATTTTTTTTTTAATTTTGTTTTTCTAGTAATTCATTTTTATTAATTTTTACAAAGTATCAGTTTGCAACAGACTGGAAAAATTTTAAAAGAGTCCTTCACCACAGAGAATTTAAGCAGCACTGCCTTATGGGACTGAATATAAAATGAGAATTAATTCTTACAAAGAGAATTAATTCTGTTACAAAGTCTCTCAGACTACCGGACATGCTCTCAGTGACTTTATTTTTGAAAACAAAATAGTAGTTGAGCCTAAAGCAGCCTCAGGCAGTGTGAGGTTCTGATGCTTACAGGGGTCATCGGATGAAATTGGCAAATAGAGGAGGAAAGAAAGTTAACACAGATCTAGTTTTTATGCCAGTGTGATAAACTCACAATTGCAGATATTGGCTATTATCGTAAACAAGGCTTTAAAAGTCATTTTTTTCTATTTCTTTTGTTGTAGCTTATTTTATTTAATTCAATTAGTTAACATATAGTGTATCATTAGTTTCAGATGTAGAGGTCAGTTATTCATCAGTTGCATATAACACCCAGTGCTCATTACATCCCGTGCCCTCCTTAATGCCCATCACCCAGTTACCCTATCCCCCACCCGCCTGCTCTCCAGCAACTTTCAGTGTGTTCCCTATAGTTAAGAGTCTCTCATAGTTTGTCTTTCTCTGATTTCATCTTATTTTTCCCTTCCTTCCCCTAGGATCCTCTGTTTTGTTTCTAAATTCCACATGTGAGTGCAACCATATGATAATTGTCTTTGTCTGATTGACTTACTTTGCTTAACATAATACTATCCAGTTCCATACACGTCACTGCATATGGTAAGATTTCATCCTTTTTTGATGGCTGAGTAATATTCCATTGTATATAAATACCGTGTCTTTATCCATTCATCTGTCGATGGACATCTTAAAGATCATCTTAAAAGCGTGCAGTAAGTGGTTACATACTGGAGATCAAAGATATACATCTCAGGTTATATATATATTAAAACAAAACAAAATACTTTGTAATGTGACATATACAGCTACTGAGTGACTCTCGGTAAAAATGTAGAGTGTCAGTACCAGGCATGGAATTCCAAAGTCCTGTGCCCCAGACAGCTGTCACAGATGTGAAGGTGACAACATGCCCTGGAAAACAGAGTTCATGTCTCAAAAGTGGCTCTGGTGCTAATGGAGACATTTCTGTGATGTGCACACGAAGAATGAACAAATTATTTCATGAGACAGGATTGTGGAAAAAGCCCTGTGTGTTAGTTGTTAAGCTGCATGTGGTCTCTCAGCCCCAAACGTGCCCTTCTGCGCTCCGTATGCTGAGGCTGGAACCAAGACTCTGGAAATCACCTTTCTCCGTTAGCAGCTGCGTCTCGTCCCATTGGGTCTCCTAGGGCTGCAGAGACTACCAGATGGCCGGAGGGGAAGCAGTGGCTCCTTCCTGTCTACCGTCTCTTCTGTGGGGGTCGCCGGGCAGCCACTCTTCACTCCAGCCCTGCAGGTGCTCCTGTGTTCCCAGCCTGCAGCCTCGGGCATACCAGCAGCACCGAGCCCCCAGCACCATCCACAGAGGGCAGGGCTCCAGCTTCCCGGGACCCTCCAGCAGCCTTCTAGGTCCATCTCCTCTCTGTTTCTTCAGCCCTGACTATGGGAGAGGCTTCATGGACTCACAGTTAGTACCATTTTTTTTTTTTACAACCTTTTTTTTTTTTAACTGCATTGTTTCTATTTCACCTTTTTAGCCCCCCGGTATCTCTCTAACCTATTTCTTATATTAAATTCTCTCTTTTAAAATAACTTGTATTTCTGATTGCCTGACTGGATCCTGACTGATCCTGACTTAGTACCAAGAGTGGGCCCCGATGGTCCAGGGGTGGTGTGCTTGCCTCTTTGGCCTCGAACACGGAGCTGAGCCACTTGCCAGCACAAAGTGGAATGTGAGTAATCTGGGTCATGTGGTAGCATCAGGATTCATCAGCCTATCGCTTGAGATGGATGGTGACCTAGTAGCTTCCGGAGCAAGTAACTCGAGGCCACCGCACTGACCGACCGTTGTAGTAATAATGACACTCAGAGTACAGAATGGGATGGCTCTTTCTGCCTGGACGCTGTGTTCTTAGGAAAAAAATGACAAACTTGAGTCTTTAAACACCCAGCTCGGGTCACAAATGGCAAACCTCAGATGACCCTACTTGTCTCCTCTCCACTGCCACTGCCGTGTGTGAGCCACCTCCTTCCTCCCCTGAGGTTTGCAGCAGCTCCCCCTTCAGTCCTCCATTCTGGGAATCCATCTTTATTGTGACCAAAGTACCTCCAAACCAGCTCCTCTGCATCACAC
>CM052896.1:114969486-115049605 GCA_028534135.1 Potos flavus | reverse complement strand
ATTTCTCTTTCAGCCTTTTTTTCCAGACTCAGTTTGGAAAGATTCTATTGGTTTATTTAAGTTCATAGAAGTTTTCTTTTGCAAGATCTAATATGATGTAGCTCCCATCCCATGAATTACTTACTTCAGGTATTACACTTTTCATCTCCAGAAGTTCCATTTTGGCTCATTTTTATATCTTCCATTTTCTCTTCATTATGGTCATATTTTAAAAAAGAAAAAGTCATGGAGCATACTTATAATTAAATGTGTCTACTGATTCTATGATCTTTGTTGTTTCTGGTTCTGTTTCTATTGCCTGACTTTTCTCCTGCTTACGGGTCACATTTTCCTGTTTCTAAGCATGTATAGTAATGTTTTGATTTGATTCTAGCATTACTTTATTAGTTTTCTATTGGTATGGCAACTTACCACAAACTCACACAGCTTAAAACAACACCTGTTTTTATCTCACAGTTCCATAGGTTGTAAGTCTGGTGTACTCCATTGAGTTCTTTGCCCAGAGTCTCAGAAGGCCAAAATCAAGGTGTTGGCCGGGCTGGGCTCTTACCTGGAAGTTCATGGGAAGAATCTGATTCTAAGCTCATTCAGGTTGTCGGTAGAATCCACTTTCTTGTGGCTGTAGGTTGGAGGTCCTCATTTTCTTGCTGGCTGGCAGCCAGGGTCTGCTCCTAGAGGACACCTACACTCCTTTTCATGTGGTCCTCTCCACCTTCAGAACAGCAGTGGTGTGTTAGATCCTTCTTGTGCTTTGGGTCTCTCTGACCTCCTCTTTTGCTTTCAGCTGGAGAAAGTTCTCTGCTTTTAAGAGCTCATGTGATTAGATTAAGCCAAACTGGATTATCTCACCTGGATAATATAACAATCATGTCACATTACCTCATATCCATAGATTCTGGGGACTAGGGAATATGGAATCTTGGGGTGCTGTCCCTAGAAATTCTGTCTACCACAGTATGAATGTTACGATGTTAAGAGTCAAGATTTTGATGTCTTCTTTTAAAGAGTATTGAGATTTGTTCTGGCAGGTTTTAAATTTACTTGCAAATCAGTTTGATTTTCAAGGGGCCTCTTTATAAGCTTTGCTACTAATTTAGCCCTGTTCCTGAGGTGTGGCCTTTCTGGCTTCTGCTCAGTAACCAAGGTGTCCAACGCAATGTTGCCACTCTCACTACTGGGAACCTCTACGTGTGCGAGCCCTTTGTGAGGTCTGGAGGTGGTTCAGCCGTCTCACCCCTGCAGATTCCTTTCCCAAGTCATTGGCTTCTCACCCTTTTCATGTCCGCATGGTATTCGGCTAGACTCAACGGAAACCCATGATGATTTCTGTAGCTCTTTTTCTGCATAGCTCCTTCCCTGCAGTACTCTACCCCACCTAGGTGCTGGAAATTTGAAGGAATGCTGTCTGAACATAATTTTAAAACAATTATAGAAATGACTAAAAGTCTATCTTTTAAATATCACCATGTCTCTACAACTCTGATTAATCAATGATAAAATACTCCTGGGGTAGGGGTGGGGAGCGAGAGGTAGGATTTTTGTTGGCTTATGTTCTAAACAACTGCTGAGGTTCCTTTTGAGTTTTAAGGATATATGTATAAACTTTACATCCCACATTGTTACTTCTTCACTCTAGTAAACAGCTACATGTGTTCATTTTGAGAGTATGCTTAGCTTAGCACAGTTCAGAATCATTTGAACTGGCTTCAACTAGTTTGTGTTTCCATCATCCTGTGGTACAAGAAACTCCCATGTTTAAAAATGGATTTGGTGTAAGCAATGATAGCACATAGCTGTAAAGATAAAGAAACAATTTGAGTTATTAAAATCTGTCATTTTATGTGGCCACCTAAGCGTTGAAATTTGTGTTTACAATGTGGAATAGTGAAACAGTGGGAAATGTGAGGCATTATGTTTATGTTTGGTAAGCATAAATTTTTAATTTATACCTGAACTGTTTTACTAAATTTGAATAATATTTTATAAAGTGATATTTATTCTTTTTTGCACTGTTAACAGTTTGTTTTAAAACCAGAGAATAAATCAAGAAAATAATGATAATTTAAAAAAAAGAAAATAATGATAATTACTGATTATTACATGATTATTGCTGGAAGTAATTTTGTCATATAGAAGAAAGAGTGTCAAAAAAATGATATGCTTCTCGTCTCATCTCAGCTAGACCACCGTCCCCTGCTTGGGTTTCCTTCCCTTCCCTGCACCTCAGTCTAGATAGTACCTCTAGACAGAAAGCCAGGGTCACCATGGGGTGCTCCTCACTCGTTTTCTTCTCAGAGATCAAAAGTCTTGCTCTCCGTTCCATCTCTGAAAGCCATTTTTTAAAAGATTTTATTTATTTGAGAGAGAGAGAGAGAGAGCGTGCACAAACTGGGGGGAGGAGCACAGGGAGAAGCAGGCTCCCAACTGAGCAGAGAGCTGGACGTGGGGCTCGATCCCAGGACCCTGAGATCATGACCTGAGCCGAAGGCAAACACTTAACCAACTGAGCCACCCAGGCACCCCTGCCATTTAAAAAAATTCTTTTTCATCATTTATGGTGGAAGGGCTAGTGGTACCCTCCAAGTTGGATTTAATTATTTGGTTATATTCCTATTCCCTGGGTTAGCCTATGAGTTCCATAAGTGTAGGAGCCATATGGTATTAGAGTTCTCCAGAAAAACAGAAACAACAAGGCATATATACGTAGGGGGAGAGAGATTCATTTTAAGGAACTGGCTCACACAACCGTGGGGCAGGCAAGTCCAAAGTCCACAGGGCAGGCTGCAGATCGGAGACTCATCCAAGGTTTCTATGTCGCAGTCCTGAAGCAGAACTGCTTTTTCTTCGGGAAACTTCACTCTTTGCTCTTAAGTAAGGCCTTTAACTGATTGGATGAGGCCCATCCACATTATACAGGGCCATCTGCCTTACTCCAAGTCTCCTTAGTTAAAGATTAATCACATTTACAAATTTTCTTCTCAGCAACATCTAGACTGGTGTTTGACCAAACAACTGAGCATCACAGCCAAGTGGATACATAAAATTAACCACCACACAAATGTTACTTATTTTTACACCCTCAGGACCTAGGGTGCTGTATAGGAATTAAGAACTAACAAATAAGAGGCTGGGGCTTGGGGATAAGGAAATAATATTGGAAATAAGGCTGGAATAGAGGTTGCAGTAGCTTTGAGAGACTTACGTGAGGGAGTTAACTATATGACAGAGTGGACAGAGTGGACAGAGTGGGAGTCTTCTCACAGCTTTTCTGAGGGACATACATGATGTCGTCTGTCTTGATGACAGTGTGGAAAGCGAGGCTGAGTGTGCGGAATCATTATGGTAGCTAGGGGAGAATGGCAAGGACCCAAATAATGCAGTTTCCTGGGGATGGAGAGATCAGCACAGCGGTAGTGCGACCAGTGGGAACAAGCAGAGAGCCGGTGGAGAGAGTGTAAAAAGAAAGAGGCATGTAAATAATATTTTGTTGGAAAATTCCGCATTTACATTTCCTTTAGTTCCTTGTTTCCTTAGTGCCAGGACTTCCCAAATGCTTTGGAGAAAGCTTTAGAAAGATGTTAATAAAACTCTAAAAAACAAGCCAACATGAAATTTATTCCAACAACTGACGTTTATACCTATAATCCCTTACTTTAAAATGTTAAGGTTTCTCTGACCTATTCCAGTCTTCAGCCACATGTAATCATATGATTTTGTATAGTTATAATAATACTGTATATGTCATTTCATATTCTCCTCTGAGGAAGTTTATATCCACATGACCTTCACATATATTATGTTTAACAACAGAAAAGCTTCACGGTGAATTGATGAGCCATAATTTACTGAACTATATTCCTTTTGGTAGACATATGGATTTCCTACTGGGGTTTTCCCATTATAAAAGATGATGGTATAAATGGTTTTCTACCTACAGTATTTTTAACATCTTTATTGCAATATAATTGACATGAAATAAACCACACATATTCAAAGTGTGCGGTTTAATAATTTTGGGCACCTACGCTCTAATGAAATATCACCACAGTCAAGATAATGAAGATGTCCATCACCATCAAAAGTTTCCTTGTAGGGTGCCTGGGTGGCTCAGTCTTTGAGCGTCTGCCTTCGGCTCAGGTCATGATCCCAGGGTCCTGGGATCGAGTCCCACATCGGGCTCCCCGCTCTACGGGAAGCCCACTTCTCCCTATCCCACCCCCCCTGCTTGTGTTCCCACTCTTGCTGTGTCTCTCTCTGTCAAATAAATAAAAAAAAGTTTCCTTGTATCCCTTTGCAATTATTCCTATCTTCCTGCCCCTTCCCACCTCCCTGCTCCCCCTTCACACACAACCATCAAACTGGTTTCTGTCAATGCAAATTAATTCCTATTTTCTAGAATAGTATATAAATGGAACCACGCAATATGTACCCTACTTCCGTCTAGCTTCTTCAACCCAGCATAATTATTTGAGATTTATCCATGTTATAGTGTGTATCAGTGGTTCATTCCCTTTTAGTTACTGAGTAGTATTACACTGTGTCAATATACCACAGGTTATTTATCCATAAATAATGGACATTTGGATTGTTTTGGTTTTTGACTGTTGAAAACAAAGCTGCTATGAACATCCAGGTACAAGTCTCTGGGTAGGAGCTTTCTTTTCCCCTTGGGGAATAAATCCCCAGGAATAGAATGGCTGGATTATATGGTAGGTGTATACTGAACTTTTTAAAATCAAAGTAGAGTTAACATTCAGTGTTCTATTAGTTTCGGTTGTACAACATAATGATTCAACAATTCTGTACATTCCTCAGTGCAGTAAGTGTAGTCACCATCTGTCACCAAGTAACATTGTTACGCTTATTGAATATATTCCCTATGCTGTCCTTTTCATCTCCAAGACTTATTTATTTTAGAACTGGATATTTGTACCTTATTTGAACTGGATATCTATTTCACCCATCCCCCCCACCTCCCCTGTACAGCCACTGGTTTGTTCTCTGTATTTAAGAGTCTGTTTGTTTTTCCCTTTTTTCTTTGTTTTGTTTGTTAAATTCCACATATGAGTGAAACCATATGGTATTTGTCTTTCTCTGATTGACTTATTTCACTTAGTATTATACTCTCTAGCTCCATCTGTGTTGTCACAAATGGTAAGATCTCATTCTTTTTATGGCTGAGCAATATTCCTGTGTGTGTGTGTGTGTGTGTGTGTGTGTGTACGTGTACACATACACACCACATCTTTATCCATTCATCTATCAATGGACACTTCAGCTGCTTCCAAATCTTGGCTATATGCTGCAATAAACATAGGGGTGCATATGTCTTTTCAAATTAGTATTTTCACTTTCTTTGGGTAAATATCCAGTAGTGGAATTACTGGATCATATGGTACTTCTATTTTTAATGTTTTGAGGAAACTCCACACTGTTTTCCTTAGTGGTTGCACCAATTTTCATTCCCACCAACAGTGCATGAGGGGCTTTTTTTTCCTCCACATCTTCACAAACACTTGTTATTTCTTGTGTTTTTGATTTTAGCCATTCTGACAGGTGTGAAGTGATAACTCATGTGATTTTGATTTGCATTTTTCTGATTAGTGATGTTGAGCATCTTTTCATGCGTCTGTTGGCCATCTGTCTGTCTTTGTTGGAAAAATGTCTATTCAGGTCCTCTGCCCATTTTTTACTTCTATTATTTGGTTTTTGTTGTTGAGTTATATACGTTCTTCATGTATTTTGGATATTAACCCCTTATTGGGTAGATCATTTGCAAATATTTTCTCCACTTCAATAGATTGCCTTTTCATTTGCTGATGGTTTCCTTCACTGTCCAAAAAGCTCTTTATTTTGGTGCAGTCCCACTAGTTTATTTTTGCTTTTGTTTGGAGAAGACATATCTAGGAAAATGTTTCTACAGCTGATGTCAAAGAAATTACTGCCTGTTTTCATCTAGGGGTTTTATGGTTTCAGGTCTCACATTTAAGTCTTTAATCCATTTATATGTTGAATTTTTTAAGCAACTGCCAAACTTTTCCAAAGTGGTTGCATTTCCTCTAGCAGTGAGTGAGACTTCCAGGTGCTCTGCATCTTCATCCACAATTGATCTTTGTAAATTCAGCCATTTTTGTAGGTTTGCAGTGTTTATCTCATTGTAGTTTCCAGTCATATTTTCCTAATGACTAATGATTTTGAAAATCTTTTCATGTGCTTATTTTCCATCCATATATCTTCTTTAGTGAAGTGTCTTTTCAAGTCTTTTGCCCATTTATTATTGTGTTGTTTGCTTTCTTGTTACTGCATTTGGCGAATTCTTTATATATTACTTTATCAGGTACATGCTTTGCAAAGATTTTCTTCTAGTCTGGTGGCTTGTCTTTTCACTCTCTTAATATCTTCTGAAGATCAGAAGTTTTTAAAGTGTGTTTTCTTTGGGTACATTTTCAGAAATAGGATTAAAGGGTCGAAGAATATCATCTTTTGTGTGTGCATGGTTCTAGTTACCTCTTGTTGGACTGCCTTCAGAGTTTGAAACACTGTACTTGGGCAGTAGTAATATGTTCCCTGGGGGCTTGCTAACTCTGGACTTTATCACTTGTCTTTGTGTTTGCTATTTTGGTGAGTGCGAAGTGTTACATTATGGTCATTCCACTCATGTGGCAAGTTGAACAGTTAGTTACTTAAATTTAGTATATTTAAATTTTTCATTCTTTTGGCCATTTATCATTGGGAATTTTGACTCATTCTTACATATTTGTAAGAGCTTTTTATATAATTTAGATGTCAAAATTTATATACAATATTTATCATAAAATATTTTCATATCAATATTTACCTTTTATCTTAGTTTTACCCCCCACCTCCCCTACCGCTTATTTGTAATTTCTCTTGTGTTTTTAAGTAGTAAATCTAAGTAGCCACTTGAGATAAATATATTACTCCATTTTTTTTTCTAAATTTAGGAAATTATATGTTAAATTTTTCTTCACTATAATTTTATTGTGGTTTTATAATTTTATTTGGTGTAAAGTAAGGGTCTAAGTTTCTTTTTCTTTTTTTAAGATTTTATTTATTTATTTGATAGAGAGCACAAGCAGGAAAAGCAGCAGGCAGGGGAGAGGGAGAAGCAGGCTCCCCACCAAGCAGGGAGCCTGATGTTGGGCTTGATCCCAGGACCCTGGGATCATGACCTGAGCTGAAGGCAGCCACTTCACCGATTGAGCCACCCAGGCACCCCTAAGTTTCTATTTCTTAATATTATTAAAGAATAATTTGAGCAGCTCTCCTTTCTGTTATACTCAGATTGTCCTATATTAAATTCTCATAAAACTTATGTCCTATTTTGCAATTCTGCACTTGGTTCCCTGGATTTCTGAAGTCGGCAATGTACTTTTAATGTAGGTTGCTTTATGACATTGATATTTCCTAAGGCAAGCCCCCTCCTTATTATAAAAATTAATCTCTGATATGATTTTCAGAATTTTATATGTAACAGATTATCCTCTTATTATTGGAAAAAATGTATTAAATATATAAATTAACTTCAAGTATTGCCATTTTTACAGTATTTTTTATTTATTTTTTTCTTCTGTAAGATATTTGTAGTTTTATTTATATTGGACTGATATATCCCACCTTAGGTTAGTTACCAAGTAAGTACTCAATAAATGTGTGTTAAGTACAGATATGTTTTGTCCTTGTTATAAGGGAAATCAATTTTTTTGAAGATTTATTTATTTATTTGAGAGAGAGATTGAGTGCACGCTCACATGAGAAGGGGAAACGGCAGAGGGAGAGGAGAGAGAAAAAGAATCCTTAGGCAGACTCCCCACTGAGCTTGGACCCCCCCCCCACTCAATGCGAGGGCTCAATCCCAGGACCCCGAGATCATGACCTGAACTGAAATCAAGAGCCAGAGGCTTAACCAACAGAGCCACCCAGGTGCCCCAGGAAATAGATTTTTGAAACAAAAATTTAATAGCTGTTATTGCTAAAAAGGAGTGCTACTATTATTTTGGAATAGGTTTTATATGATAAATATTCTTGAATTATTTTGTTTCTAAAATTCTTAGTAGATTTCTTTCAGTTTCCTGAGTTTATATAATCATGACTTCAGCAGTTAGTGATGTTCCTTTCTTTTTTTGTTTTTTTTTGGGGGGGAGGGTAGAGATAAAGGGAGAGAGAGAATCCCAAGCAGGCTCTAGGCCCAGTGCGGAGCCTGATGCAGGACTTGACACAGGGCCTGATCCCAAGACCCCAAGATCATGACCTGAGCTGAAATCAAGTCAGACACTTAGCTGACGGAGCCACCCAGGTGCCCCAGTGATGTTCCTTTCTTACCAATTTTTCTTACTTGTTTTTCCTGCCTTATCAGTATGACAAGACCCTCTAATAGTTTATTAAATAACCTGTCTGAGAAAGAGTGTCTTTGTTTTGACTTTGCTTTTAGGAAACATGCCACTAATATCAGTTTCTCCATTAAGAACAATAATGGCTTTTTATTTTAAAGTCTTTGTTTTGCTTAGTTTTCAGAAATTAAAAATCAAGAATGTACATTATACTTTATAAAATCCCCATTTAAGTCTTCTAACATACTATTACAGTTGACCCCATAACAACATGGGGGTTAAGGGCACTGACTCCCTTGCAGCTGAAAATCTGGGTTTAACTTTTGACTCCCTAAAACTTAACCACAATAGCATACTGCTGACCAGAAGCCTTACCCCTAACAATCAAGTAAGTCAGAGAAAAGAAAATGTCGTTAAGAAAATCAGAAGGAAGAGAAAATACATTTACAGTACTGTATCTCTATTTATTAAAGAAAATCTGTGTCCAGTCAGGCCAGGCTGGGCCAGGGGCAGTGACAGCAGCGGGCCTGGCCTGGGGGGATGGTAATGTTCTGCAGCCTGGTGACCTTGACTCAGCAGAAGCAACAGTACAGCTGCCTCATCTGCTTGGAGGTGTGCCACCGGCTTGTGGCCATCAGCAGCTGTGTGCACATGAGTGCCCAGCCTCTGGGCAGAGGGGCCCCCACAGGGAGGGGTCTGTGCTTCCCTGGAAGGGCCCAAGGCCTGCAGCCACCCAAATGCAACTGGGAAGGCCAGGACGCAGAGGACTCCAGGGGTGGAGACGCCTGGGGCCAGGGGCTTCCTGTGCAGCACTCTGCCCACTCTGGGACCTTTCCTATGGTTCAGCCCGGCCTCCTGCCTGCCAGCCCTGGGTGCTGGATCCAACCACCCCATGGGCACATGGGGCAACCTGAAACCCTGCTTAGTCTTGGGGCCCCCAGTGGGCTGCTGATGGCCTCCATGGGCCTCCCCAGATACTCAGAGGGCAGCAAGGGAGAACTCTGTACCAGTCACCTTTAGCTGGGTTCTTTGGAGACTGGGGTAGGCAATCATAAATATATGTCTTGTGCCTTTTGCTGTCAACTTAAAAAAAAAAACTGCATATAAATCCTTGTAAGTTCAAATCCATGTTGTTTTAAGGGTCAACTGTTATATATATATATACACACACACACACATATATATAAAATTATGAATGCCAGCAAAGTATGCAAGGGGTGAATTAACTATATTATAAAAAGAACACATCTCTTTTTTGGTTCACAAATTTTTCATCTTTTGCTCTGAATTTTCCAAAATTTTCTTTTCACAGGGACTTGAGCACTCATTTATCTTGTTGCTAAGGCTCCTATAGACTTCATGTTCTCCCCTTGTCTCAGCAGCATCTCCAGTCTGCTCATTCAACTTTCCTCTTGATTCTCATTGATTTTTATTTTTCAGTTAGGTGCTCTATCAAATCAGTCAAAACTCTAATCTTCGGAATGTTCCAGGGATACTCAGTCTCCTCTAATAGTTTCTTTCCTCACCATTGCTCAAAACTCAAGTTTACAGCTATCCATGTAGGATTAATTAAAAAGGATTTTGTAATGAGATTCCTCTAATTTTGATTCCAGTGCTTCTACTAGACTCAAGTTTTGCTAAGGGCTCTTTTCTTAAGCACAGCCCAGCATCTGTGGGAGAAAAACCTAATTAAGAACTTTAATGGAAAATTTTCAAATGTACACTTACTGCCTAATTTTTAAGCACTAATATTCTGAAGCATTTCTCTGTTCTCTTTTCCCACCCCCAAATTATTGAAATGATCTCTGTGCTATTATTCTGCAAAGATCTGGGGAGCAGATCTGGCTGGGGGGTTGTGATTAGGGCATTCCAGTTCCGCGGCTCACGCACTGGGAAATTCTGCATGGCTATGAAAAGCTTTGGACTGATGGCATAGCACAGTGATCCTGATCGCAGAGTTCATCCCATATCCCCACAGAAACCTAGAACGGGTTGGAAAGGAGCAGTCCTGAGGTCTTGTTCCTAGTACTACATGCAGTGTGTACAAAGCTTTGAGCTGGTGGTATTCTGCAACTTGGCTTTTTTTTCCATGTAAAATAAGACCTATGTGGATTCTTGACAAAGGTCCTCATGATCCCCAAAAGCCCAGAATTATTATTAGCTGGGTGTAGAACCCTGTTGTCCATCAAGAGACCGACCTGGTTTTCCATCCTGGTTTTGGTGCCAGCTGGATATGTAACTTTAGGAAAGTTGCTGTATGCTTCTGAGCCTTAGTTTTCTCGTCTGTAAAATGAAAAAAGTAGGTAGGGTGAGTTCTAAAGCCCATTAAAGGGGGAAAAATGACTACATGCTGTCTCTCTGGGCAGAGGGTGGGAATTTGGAAGCGTGGTGGACAAGTGAGAGTGGCCTTTATCCCCGTGTTCCAGAGTATGTGACACTCAAGGGTGGCAACCCCGAAGCCCTCAAGACAGCTTACTTCAGGGGGCAGAGGAGCCACGGCGGCGAAGGACAGTCCCCACCTCAGGGTGTTTGCTCAGGCCCGCGCTCCAGAGGTTCGGCACACCAAGCACGAAGCTGCATTATTTTATCCCTGTGGTTTGATTCGAACTAAGAAAAGGGTTGTGTTTTGTTTTCTCTTCCCCTTGGGAGCTGTGTTCAGTAAAACTTCCATACGGGGAGATATTTATTATGAAAGAGTGTCAAGTGAGCCGAATATCCAGACCATGCAGTCACGGAAGGAAGCCGGCCGCGGAGGAATGTGCGCGCAGACGGCCGTGGTCCTCTTCCCAGCTGCAGATGGAAACACATGCGGTCCTTTCCCCGCGCGGTCCGGAGCGGCCTTCCTCTCATTCCTTTCTCCTAAACTCATCTTCTGTAAGCCCTCGAAGTGCTGGATGGCTTTCCTTTGTTGGCCATCGCTCTCGGGATGATGTTATCAAACATGAATTTTCCCTTAGCTATTGATTGCATGCAACGGGAAGCTGGCAGAACAGACGAGAGGTGGGGGTCGGTGGGCTAAGGGCTCAGGCAGTTTGCTCTGCGCGTGCACGTGCGCGTGTGCGTGGGTGTGCGTGGGTGTGCGGGAGCTGCGGTTACGAAAGTAACACATGCGGCAAGTTGACTGGGAACTAGAGAAAGATGAGAAGAAGAAAATAAAAACCATCCTCATTCCTATCAAGCCGAAGATAATCATTATTAATATTCTGGTATTTATTCTTTCCTGTTGCTCTCCGGGATTTTGTTGCTGAAATACGTGAGAATTCTTTTTTGTTTTTGTTTTTGTTTACATCTTTGCTTTTCAATCATTTTGCTATCTTCACTTTTTAAACACCTTTACATTGACCATGTTTGTCTGCACTTTTGTTATTTCCTTAGAAGAGGTTCCAAGGTGTGGGGAATACCATATTAGGAAGTATGAGCTTATTTTGTCATTTTTACAACTCTTGATTCTTCTTTGTGCATTGCCTAATTAACGAATGACAGTCCCTCCAGCAGCATACACCCCGCTCACCGTGTGCTCAGCAATGACCAAATGTTATTTACTTTTCACATCTTTGCTGGCCTAACAGGTGACAATATTATCTCGTTTTGGGGGGAGGTTCCCTGATTGATTGTAATACTGAACATTTTCACACGTTTATCCATTCTTTCTATTCCTTCTTTTGTGAATTATCTATTCAGGTCATTTGCCCATGTTTTCTTCTTTAGTGAGAGCATTTACCTGTTTCCATTTTTATTACAACTATTTTTCCAGTTTTATTTTTATGATTTTTTTGAAGAGCAGAAATTTTAAGTTTTCATATATTAAATCTGTGATCTTTTCCTTCATAATTTCTTCCATTTACTTTTATACTAAGAACATTTTCCTTGTCTTGAGACCAGGTTAATATTCACCTCCATTTTCGTGGTTGGTTTGAATCTGTGAATTTTCAGGCTATCTGCCACTTTCATGTATTTAGAATTCACGTTAGTATATATCATTGAGTGATGATCGAAATATTTTTGTTTCCAAATAGCCAGTTTTTCCATTATCATTTATTAAATAGTCCCTATTTGTATACGGTGCCCTCAGTATCATATTCTGTACTGAGTTGTTTTTTTTTTTACACACATACACGGACCTCTCCAGGCTGTGAGCTATTCTATTCTCTGGTCTCCTTACACAAAAGACACACTTTTTATCCCCCCAATTCATATAATATGTTCTCAGACTTAGTATTTCCCGTTTTCAGATTGTTCTCAGCTCTTCCTGCCTGTTTATTTTCCAGATGAATGGTAGAATCATTTTCGTGGAGTTCCAAAAACCTCCCTTTGGGATTTTGATGAAAATTGCATTCAACCTATAAATTAATTGGGAAGAATTTGGCATCTTTACAACATTTAGTCTTTCCAACCAGGAATACACATATGGCATGGCCCTCCACATTTTCAAATATCCTTTTGTATGTCTCAGTGGAATTTTGTTTTCTTTATACAAATTCAACACATTTCTTTTTAAGGTATTTCCAGATTATTTTATATTTCGGGTACTTTTTAAAAAGTGGAATCTTTTATCCCTTCAGTTTAGATCCACTCTTTTTAATATCTCTCTTCCCCAGTGATTGCCAAGTACTGACAGGAATCTTAAGTGAATAGCATATTTGTTTCTTTCCAAGCTTATAAACTCTGAGATTTAGAACTGGAACCAACCTTAAATATATTTCCTTTTCATAGATGATAAAAGTGAGGTCATGAACAGTATATAACTTTATTTAAAGATCATACAACTTGTTAGGTGAGTGGCTAAACAGGTGAATACTTCCAAACATTCATATTTTTCGCGTCAAGGACATGTAAAGTTTAAATATCCAAAACCAAACTCATCACCATTCCCCCTTGTGTTAATTTCCCGTGGCTGCTGTCACTGTGTACCATTGACTTAGTGACTTAACACACATGTATTGCCTTTTAGTTCTGGAGGTCAGAAATCAAAGTGGCCCTCGCTGGCCGAAGATCACAGTGTCAGCAGGGCTGCCTTACTTCTGGAGGCTCAAGGGGCAAATCTATTTCTTCACCCTTCTAGAGCTTCAGGAGGCTGCCCGCACTCCTTGGAGGCTGCCCGCATTCCTAGGCTCGTGGCACCTTCCTCCATTTTCATAGCCAGTAGCTTAGCATCTTCCAAGCTCTCTCTGACTCTTACTGAGTCTTCTACTTCCCTCCTTCCACTTTTAAGGACGCTTGAGATTACATAGGGCCCAACTGGATAATCTGGAATGATCTGCCCATTTTAAGGTTAGGAATCTTAACTCCATCGGCAGCCCTACTCTTCCTTCTCATGTGACATTATCGCACGTTCTGGGGATTAGGATTTGGACATCTTTCAGTGGGGTGTGGGGCATTATTCTTCATACTACAGCAAGGATGAACTTTCAAAATTTCTGTCTAAGCACATTAGCCCTCTCCTTGAAGCACATCAGGGCATCTCATGCTCCTTGGATTGTGACCAAAACCCTTACATGGCCTTCCAGCTCCAAAATAGTCTTATCCCACTCACCCTCCAGCTTCACTGGGCTCCATGCTCATCCTCATTCTGTGCTTTGGCCATGGTGGCTCTTTCCATTCCTTAAACATACCTTGCTCTCTCTTGCCATGAGGCCCTTGCACATGCTGTTCCCTCTGCTTAGAAAGCCCTTCTGCACCTCCCAACTACCTCTCATCTCTCAGATCTCAATCCCATTCTGTATCCTCAGTGTTGATGCCTGGACCTTCCCACTCAATCCTCTGTCACATAATCTCGTAGCACCTTCTCTCTTTCCTTTAGAGTACTTAGAACACTGGTGATTTTACTTTACTCAGAATTACTTTATTCTCGGGCATCTGGGTGGCTCAGTGGGTTAAAGCCTCTGCCTTTGGCTCAGGTCATGATCTCAGGGTCCTGGGATTGAGCCCCGCATCGGACTCTCTGCTCAGCGGGGAGCCTGCTTCCCCCTCTCTCTCTGCCTGCCTCTCTGCCTACTTGTGATCTCTCTGTTAAATAAATAAATAAAATCTTAAAAAAAAAAAAAGAATTACTTTATTCCCTCTGTCTGGACTAAAAGGAACTCTGTTCTTTCTTCCCCACATCTTCAGAACCTTCCCTTCAGTCCACAGTGGGCTCTTAGTGTGTGTCCCATGAATGACTAAATGAACTCAGTAACCTATTTCTAAAAAAAAATATTTTTATTCAATGTGTTCATTGACACATTTATAAAAGCAAAAGGGCTTTTTTAAAATTCAACAAATAAGTAAATCATTATAAATCCATTTGATAAAATCATATATAGTCATTAAAAATGAAAAAGACTATAGCAATGGGGGAAATGTTTATATTATGTTTAAAATAGCAGGATACAAAATGCTCTTATGCTAGTCAGAAGGAAAAGTGCCAAAACAATCATAGCAATCGGTTCAAGATCATGGAATGGTGAGTGATACTTTTCTCCCATCTCCAAACTCCCCTGTTCTCATGTTCATATATTCAGTACACATTCCCTGCAGCCAGTGTGTGCCAAGGTCTGTGTCAGGTATAAGAACAGCACCATGAAAAAAAAAAAAAAGAACAGCACCATGAACAGGATGTATTGGTCTCTGCCCACTGCAAGGTTATGGCCAAGTAGGAGGAAAACTCATGACACAGATGATCTAGTATTGACGGAGTATTGCTGTATTCAAGAAAACTTTGCCATAGCGTGCACCATAGGCTAAAAGAAATATTTCTTAGATCAGGTCCGTTATTATTATGGCATTGAAATTTTTAATTATGTGTGTGTGTGTGGGGGGAATTGTAGGAGAAATATACACATTTTCTTTAGTCTTTAGGCTTTGAAGGAGATTTCCTAAATTGTCTCTCCCATCCCTAATCACCACTTTTTATATATTCTAGAAGGAAAACATCTGGAATCAGGGTGAACTTCTAGTTACCTTAGTTCAACTACATTAAAAAGATTTGTGCACGTGGTCATCAGGATGCCAATGATGCCTGCCCAATTCAAACTCATTCCCAAGCATTTGGTGGGTCCTCTGCACCCACGTCTATGAAACTGACACGGCAGAGTTTTGCCACCATAAATTCTCTTGGTCTCATCTTCTCACACTTATGCACTCGGTGTCTGTGCCTCTGTGCTTGAGCATAATGTAAATACTTAATTTGTTTAATAAATATCCTGAGATAGCCTCTTTGAGTTGTTACTAGAAGGGCACGAACCTTTTAACTCACTTAGTCAGCGCAGATCAACACTTAATGTCTTTAATGATGATCAGGATCTTTTTTAGTGGCTGAAAATCTCTGTAATCAATGATGTGGTCCTGCCTGGAGGCAGGAGAAACTAGATAATGGGCAGAAAATGTCACGCTGGATGGGGCTAGTAATTTGAATCCCTGAAATCAGTATTAGCGTGGCCATTCATAGGAGAGGCCAGTTTCTTCCCAAGGCCAGCACCCCAGTGCCCCTTAGTGATTTACATATTGCTGAAACCCTACATGATGAGCCAGTTCCTCTTTTCAGCCCAAAACATCTGAAGGCTCTTCCCCCGCCCACCTACCCATCAAGGCCAATGCCATGCCAGCTTGTGGCACAGTGATCACCCACCTGAAAAGTAATTCTCAGTGCTGGGCAGGAGCAGAGAGGATTGGGGCCGGGGGATATCATGTGATTTGTGAGACCTCATTAAGGAAGGTACATCCCTTTTCTTTCCCCGTCCCTGTACTGACCTTTAGAATTTTATTTTCATTTCAGGGATAGGAAACAAGTCCTGTTTTCTAGCTGTTACATGAAGAAGCACTTCCAGGTTTCAGTCCTAAAATTATCCTCTCTGAACTTGTACTTGGAGTCCCTTGGTCTTAGCTTAGGATTTGATTAATTTAGCCATGTTCACATTTTCTGCATTTCATAATTTTCTAAACACTTGTCATATGCCCTGTGAACCTTCTTTATCTCTTTCGAGTGAAATTCTCATATTAAAAGCCCTCATGGTCATTCCATTTGGTGTGACTTTGTGATTATAAGTGGACTTTATTAATAGAGAGCTTCTGATAATATGAGGGAATTGTTTCATTATGAAACGTTATTCATTTTTTATGTTGTTTATTATTGTCCACAGACCCAGAGGTTTCAAATAGTGGGAGCATGTTGTAAACGAAAGCATAAGTAATTTATTGTAATTATTCTGAACTAAGGCCAGATTTCCTACTGGCTCAGTGATGCACATCAGTTGGAAATGGGCTGAGATGTAAAATCTTATTTTCTTAAATGGATTATTTAAAACGGAAGTGTAAGCAATTAAAAATAATTAATTTTTACAAATTCCTGCATCCTCCTTTAATGAAAAAACAAAACCTGAGTTGATCAAATTTTAAAATAATGTTTCTATAACTAAGCTATAATAGAGCAAGTCCCTTGGATTTCTGGTGAGGCTCCACTAACACAGTATGATTTGGCCATGTCACAGTCCCTAGGGTGACTGTCAGGTCCTGTGCTCTCCTTTGAAATGTGAGTGCTTTTAATTAGATGGAGCAATGGCTAATTTTTGTTTCTCTATTATTATATTATTATCATTCCATTGCCAGGACCCCCAGTCTCATCGAATTGTAAGGGATGCTGGAAAATGTGGTTTAGCTATGTTTTCGGGAAGAGAAGGAAATAAGTTTGTGGAACATATAACAAGCTGTGCCACGGAATCAAACTTCACCCACGTCAGAATGGATAACGCATTATCCCAGCTCCTTTTCCTTCTAAACTCTTCCATATCCACCGATTTGAAATGCCCCTTTTGACCTCTGGTGAATTCCTGTGTACGTGTTCTGGATGTTGTTCTTACTCATTGATTGCTGGGTCTTAATCACACTGTTTTACTTACTGAAGCTCTATATTCTGTTTTGCTACCATGTGTATTTTCTAAAAAATATTCTGAATCTTCTGGCACATTTACTTTTCCAGATAAACTTGAGCTTCACATTTCCTGAGAAAGGAAAAAAATAAGGAAACAAAAAAGTCTCCAGTCTCCCGATCATGTATTATTAAATATATGTTCTATTTGAAAACATGATACTATTAGAGAAGATAAGCATTATTTGACAATCGGTATCTTCTGACTCCGAGGAAGTATGCTTTTAAAAACCAAGCTTTCTATCACACAGTGGCTAACAATGTTATTAGCAGGGATTTATAAACGGCTTGAATGTTTATGGTTCATATTTCAACTTCAAGTCTGTTTGTTGCATTAGCAAAATGAAGCTCATTAAGCCTTTTCTTTTGGACCATCTCTCCAAGCCTCTGAGTCCACTAATACTCAGCTTTCTTGTCTGGGAGTATATAATCTTTCCCACATTACACTTGAAAGTTCAGCTCATTCCTAAACCTCCAGTCAAGGATATGAACTTGTTGCTTTCAGAGAGGCCACATCTGTGCACTGAGCCATTACGCCATCTGTTAAAGTGGTCAGAGTTCATTTTATTGCCTCCTTTGTGGAAGGACTTGTACTGTAAAAGCGTGTGTTATTGAAAACATAATTTTCCTCATCATTATGCTTTCTTTCTAGCCGGATCATAACCTGGGAGAAATCTATTGAGCAGAGAGTGAAAAGCTCTTCAGAATAGCTGTTCTTAAGAGATTAAATGATTGCCATCTCTGTCCCATTTCTTTTATCTCATAATCAAGTTCAAGATGATACTAGATATCTCAGCTGAAGTGATTATATATTTGAAATAGAAATGGCTTTATCTCCATTCATATTTCACACTGTTGAAGGCGGGATCATTTTTTTCCCCATTTACATTTATATATGTATGGTTCTTTACAACTGTCTGCAGGGTTAAAGATTCAAAGTACTTTTTGAAGGCAAAAATAGCTAACAGGAATTCGATTGTATTTTTAAATAATCTATGCACAGACACTAAGTTGTATATTAAGATCCAGCTTAGATTCATCAAAATTTAGAGCCGTATCAAATCTTGGCAAGTCATAGCCCAATCATTCTTGACAAGTGAAGAGTTTGGGCTTCAGAGCAGCTAAGACACTTGCCCAAGGTCACACAGCCTTGCTGAGATGAAAGCTCCCTCCTGGGATGTTTCTGCTGGACCCCACTGCCTCCCCCTGCCATATTCAGAGCAAACCTGTCACACAGATCTGCTGTGGGGAAAGAATGGAAGGTCTAGTGACCCAAAGGCATAGGAACCAGACTTTTTTTTTTTAATTTATTTATATGACACAGAGAGAGATCACAAGTAGGCAGAGAGGCAGGCAGAGAGAGAGAGGGGGAAGCAGGCTCCCCGCTGAGCAGAGAGCCCGATGCGGGGCTCGATCCCAGGACCCTGGGATCATGACCTGAGCTGAAGGCAGAGGCTTAACCCACTGAGCCACCCAGGCACCCCGGAACCAGACTTTTTTGTAATTGGTTCAAAGATGTTCGCTTTGGCTTTTGTTTTTTATCCTTAAAGCTGCGAGATCTGTGCTGTTTTCGTACATTACAATTTCTCTTCCAGAGATTCAAACTGAGAAAAAAGATCATGTCACTATTTATTAGCAGCTCTGCTAAAACACTTGCGAGAGAAGGAATATGACACTATTTGCCGGAAGTGAGACATCGGGCTGTATGTTGATTGCATTTACCCACATGCCCACAAGTAGTCAATAATCAAGCATACTGAAATTACATTCTTTCCTCCTTTTAAAATATTTCTAGCTTTAAATAAGACTCCTCATTTTTAAAACCTAGTAAATAGGAAAAAGTGAGTCATTATTTATAGTTAATCACTTTTGCCAGCTGTGACTGCATTTCACATCCATTTTTCTGTTTTATCTTGGACTGGAGAATCTATCCTGTCTCTCTGTAAGGAAAAAACCATATCGGTCCCATCAATAGCCTCTTTCAGCACATAATCACAGTTAAAGCGCTGCAAATAGAGACTTCTGTTGGATACAGCAAGAAAAGTAACTTCTTGAGAATCCAGAACTATGAAGAATAATCCCAAATCTTGAGATCACACCTAACAAGAAAATCTGAATTATTTTAGGGTTCATTTCAAAATGGAATAATCATTTCACAAATATTGTATTTATGAGTATCTGTTCTATGTCTACCAAGTTCCAGATACTGCAAGGTTGAGAACAGATTTCAGATGGGATCTCTGGTATGTCAGGATGCTTTAATTTGATAATATCCGGGATCCATTTCAGACAATCCAGGGACTTCACTGGGTCAGGTGACTAAGAATTTTGACCTCAGGCATGCTTCAGGCCTAGTTTGATTAGGTTTGAGCTCACTCTGCTGTTCTTCTCTTTCTCTCACTGCGGATAGCCCTATTCTGAGGCTAATAATTGACATTTACAAGCATGTACAGAAAATGTTTGGATCAATGCACCATTGGCTCACAGAACTGTGGAGTTTGCATCCTTGTGGTAGAAAAAGGACTAGTATAATGCCAGCCTCATCTCTGCATCCCCAATTCCCAAGGAAAGGGCTTCTCCTTAACTCACGAGTAGAATTCCTAGGCTTCATTATGGTTGAACCAACTCTCTACCAGTCAGCACTGGCCAAGGGAGAAATGTCATGTACCAATTGGCCAGTCGATCCTTGAACCCAATCACTGTGGCGAGGAGGGCAGGATTACAGTGCTTGGCTTCAGCCACTTAGCTCCCACTCCTGGAGCCTGGGGTGACAAGCCGTCCACCCAAATCCCACAGCTGCTGAGTAGCACAGAGGGTGTAGGATGGATACTGGGGAAGGACCCAACAACATCCACCGTGTCTTTCATTTAGATAACTGAGCCTGGTCTTCATGAGACCCAAGTTTTGCCTGGCTTTCATCATTCTTCATTCTTGACCTGGTCTGGCCAGCCTTTTATCCTTTCCAGTTCATCCAACATGAAGGATCCAGTTTATCCTTTTCCAGTTCATCCAATTCCACCACCTGCTCATGGCCAGTCCATCGCAGTACCTCTGTATCCATAAGGCCAAAGTCCTCTCTTACACTTAGGAACGTATTGTCCTCGTGCTAAAAGAATAATGAATTGCTGACAGACTAAATAGTATTAAATAAGACACGTGTATTAGACAGAGAAGACTGCTCCTATCATTTTCTGGTGACCCCTGGCAATTCAGTTGTCTGGAGCTTCAAACTTCGGAGCTCTTCTGAAAGGCAATATTTCATTTGCTCTAAAAATGTTTCCAGAGGAACACTCTGATCTATTTCAAGTAGTGAGATACCCCTCACCTGCATGAGAATCTGACGTGACATGTTATTGCTGATGGCAATTTAAATGCCCCGGGAGAACTTCATCTCTCAAACTTTCCGCCGTGTCTCGGCCTGGGTTCTTCCTGAAAGCAGGGCTTTGGGTGAGGAATCGTGTGCAGGCTGTTTGGGAAAGAACCTCTGTGAGCAAGCGCAGAACAGAGGCTGAGGGCAATTCAGCACAAGGGTCTGTGAACCAAATTTGTTACTTCCAGAAATGACTAGAGCTCGATCCCACCAGAACCTCCAGGAGCCGAGAGTACGACTTCAGAGTTGTCTGCCTGCCTGAGGGACGGGAGAGAGCCGACATCCACTGACTCCTGCTCCCTCCCTGGGCAGGGGTTGGCCCATGGGGTGTCAACTCCTTATTTTTTCACACTTCCAGACGGCATCTGTGCGAGGGCCCTACCTGGGGCCCAGGACTGTCTTCACAGTCCCAGGAAGACAGTGGGAGATACTTGGTGTGGGGTGTACCGAGGGGGGTACTCCAGCCACGACCGGGCTAAAAGATGGGGGTGAGAACATGAGGTGGGTGCGCGGGGAGTCCACCATGCAGTGAACAGCCAAAGTCACACAGGAACCTAGAAAAGACCAGAAACCACCTGCACATCTCTTTTATCTTTCCTGCGTGTCTGAATGGCTTTTCTTAACACGTGTCTTTAAAAAGGTAAAATTAGTAAACACACTACCAACTGGATTGCCATAGAGCCCTGCAGGACTCTCATCAACAAAGAGGCAAGCACGCTGGTGGAAAGAACCAGCGGGCTCCTCGGAAAAGAACGCTGCTTGCGGGAGAAGCTGTCATCATCACATCTTCAATTGGCGGGTCCTCTCATCCCCAGCAGGGGCTCCTTGCTTGGAGGGTAATTTCTATTCTCACTGTTCAGTCAGGATGACAGCTTTGTCCCTAATGTGATGGCAGTTTTGACTTTAGTTTAAATTATTCCATAAAGAATCAAAGAGAAAGAGATTCTCTCTCTTTTTTCCCCCACCCCAAAAATTCCACTAAGAAAACTTTTCTAATTTAAATCTTTGCCTCCACATTAAATTTCTCATTCATGTTGCAGGTGAATCAAATAGAGCGTCAACTTTCAAAACCCTGTGTGACTATCACAGTGACTCAAAATAATTGCTGTCTGTCAGTGTATTTGCTGGGAACACAGATATGCCTGTCACCAGCTCTGGTATCACACCAAGAGCTCGCCTCTCGAGTGCGGTCTTCTCTGGGCCCAGTTCAGAGCCTCAGTATCGGCAAGGCAGAGGGCTGGGGCAGTTAATCTGCATAACCCATCCAAGAAACACGTGTGCCTCAGCTGCCCCTGAAATCACCTGTTTAAAAAAAAAGGCCTTAGAGCAATTATTGTAGTAAGTGTAGATGTAGCTGGAATGTTCTAAAGAATTACCTCCAACTGTGGTTCCTGTAGCTTAGTAGTTTTGTCCCTCAATGGACATTTGGCAATATCCGGAGACATTTTGGGCTGTCATAGCTGGGGAGCAAGGACATCATGGAGGGTGCCACGGACATTGTGAGGGTAGAGCCCAGGGATGCCGCAGCGCCTGGGACGGCCCCCTACGGTGAAGGATTAGCCAGCCAAATGCTGCTCTAGCTGTCGAGGGTTTACACATTGTAAAATAAAGCCATCTTTTTAGAAAATTTGGACTGAAAGAAAATATTACTTCCATTGAAAAATATCAATAATATTAAAAAATACTCTAAGACAAAATAACCCCAAAGAGAAGTTTCTGCTTACCATTTCACATTCAAGTTCTGCCCAAATGAATTAGATGTTTATAAGATTGTAATTATAATACATACTAGTTTGTGTTCTTGTTTCCACTTATAAACATCACGTTTATATTATCTATATCATTTTGATAGAGAATATTCCATTGTTTCAATGTAATGAGATTAAACCATTTCCTCTTTTTTCTTTCCTTCATTTTTAATTTTAAAAAATTAATTTTTTTAACTTTTTTTTTTTTTTTTTTAAGTATCTTGGGCAAAAGCACGTACTCTGATCTGAAATCTGGTTTGGGAGACCTGGCCATGCAACTCTCTTAAATTACTTTACAAAAACTATTTTCCAAGAAATAGCTATTTTCTAAAGATTACAAGAAATAGTTATTATGTAAATGTTTTCGTACAGGAAACACTACTTGTGAAAAACAGCCACTATTTATATATTTTTAAAATTAGAAAACCCCCTATGTTTCTCTTCAGATATATTAAAGCAACACTCTGGCCTCCCCTAGGAAAAGATTCTCAGTGTGAAACCCTGGCTCCTTCAGGGTGGGGCCCACTTAGCCTCTGGGTCTCAGCCCATCTAGTCAGGGGTGTTGGAGTCCACACAGCGTCACAGAAAGAAGAGAACAGAAGCTTGTTTAACAAGTCAGGATGTAACACACGAATGCTAAAGCTCATGCTGATGAAAGTAATTATAACCATTTACAGGATGAGTCAGAAAATGTTTGTATTTTAACAGAAAACTGTCAGAACCTAGCTAAGTGGACACAGTCTGGTCTTGCCTGAAATTCTCAATGTGTCGCAGTGTCAGCCTGGGTGTTCCTGTATGTCACAGTTCAAACAGTGTTGCCTGGAAGCCCCGTTCCACACCCTGCAGGATTTTAAAGCATTCCCAAAGCTTTTTTACAGTATCTGGAAGGCCCAAGACTCTGAGTTCGCATTTCTCTGCGTTAATTTGGCTGATGGATCGTCAAACCATTTCCCACTGTTGTTGCCGGCTCGTGCACCTGCTCAGGTGGAACTCATCTCCTAACTCAGTCTTCAGCTTTGAAATCAACACAGAAGCCCCCCAACACACACACACACACACACACACACACACACACACACCCTTCCGCAGTAGAGCGCCTAGGCTGTTGCACCCCTTGGTGAAGATACGGGAGGTTATAACGAGTAATACAGACACCTTTGAAGCACATGGTAAATGTAGCGGTTAATTAAAGGACTTCTGATCACCACACCCCCGCAGACTTTCCCAGGGGCCTTTTCCCTTTATGGAGGATCCCCGCCTCCTGCTTCTCTGTGGCCCCTTCTTCCTCTTCTCTCTCTTATCTGTCTTGTCATCCCCTTGCACCCGAGGCTCCTAAATTGTTCGTGCTAAGTTACCCAGAGCAGCTCAGCTCTCCCGAGTCTCTGCTCCACAGATCAGTCCCATGTCTTCCTTTGGCATCTCAAAAACAAGCAAACCAGGAAGCCTTCAGTTTAACTGGACCTACATTTCTAGAAAGCAGTTACTGTTGTTAACAGTATTTCTCTTCCTCTCGTACATCTGCAGCTTTGTTAACTCCTTTAAAAAAGCCAGGTCTGAAATAGATGCCTACATACTCGTCTGTGTCTATATCCATGCGTCTGGTGGAAGAGCTGCTGCTTAGCCCAATCGGGGTGCTCGGGCTTCGGCTACAGGGCAGGTTAGACTCAGATGTGGCTCAGGTCTGCCTCAGTTTCCAATTTCCTGCTCTGTATTTCCCTCTGTGCCGTTCAACCCGACACTCAAGTGGTTCCTTCCATCTGTGGCCTCCTTTGCCGGAGTTCATCTTTCACTTGGTCTCTCTCGTACCTAGTCTGTGTTTACAAAATGCGACTGGGCGTGGGGACCGTAGCTGACTATTCCTTATGGGTCCCTGAGTGATGGTTCCTGGGGGCCTTCTTCAGCGCATATTATTTCTCTGGCTGATTTCCAGACTCTCTAAAGCAGTGATGATATACTCTCTTTCTTTGATCCCCAACCCTTCCTGGGAGGTGGTAGACATTCCCTAATGTCGTCAGCTGTTTCTCCAGATTCGTTGATTCCACAAATTTGTGCACTCTGTAAACGTGTCATCTGCAGTGTGCTGAGAGGTGGGGACACGGCCAGAAACAAGAGAAAGTTCTCACCTTCCCCAAATTCATTTCTAGTTGGAGTGAGAGGCGGTGGAGTATTTTAGTATTATAGAGTGTGGTGGTAACACCAAAACAGCACACCCTCCTTTCAGAACCAGAGCTCCTGCTGAGGGGGAATGCGGTAAACAGGAACGATGAAACTCGGTACCTAATGACGTTTCTTCATCTCCGCGCACACTACTTCTAGCCGCCAGCCACATCTGCTCTTCGATCACGCGGCGATTCAAGTGTGGGTGTTGTGAAACCTTCCTTCTTCAGGATAATTTCACCCTCAATGAAAAACAGTATATTTCGGCTTTTAAAATTATAGCTCTGAAATGTGAATTTCCTCTTCACCCTCCTTGAGACAACCAGACCTGCTCTCTGTCTCAAACACATACACACAATGAGGAAGAAAAGTCAAAAGATAGGAGGTATTTTACCACGTCTCATTCTAAATATAAGCACAATGTTCCTCCATTCATTATGTGAATAAAATGCCACTACAAACCTTATGAATAAATGTTTCCGCTTTAACGATTCTTGGTTATACCGTGCCCATTTTAGGATGGGAAGTTTTGGCAAAGACAGCAAGAAAAATAAGTGAATGCAATTACAATGAAGGTTATTTACTGAGAAAAAGGGATTCCCTTTTGCACAAATGTTCAGCATCTCAGTAAGTGAACAAACACACTGAGAAAATATTACCAGAAACAGTTTATTCCAAACATTACTTTTCTAGGTTATCCTCTTAACCCACCCTCTGGGATTTATAGTTCAACCATACCCGTTCAGAGAGGAAAGAAAAAAGGCCACTGATCTAATCCAATTCCTTGGGGAAAATACTTAGGCAATATTAAGAATCTTCAATTATCTAATTTAATAAAAGGGAAGGTTTATATTCTGTAGTCAGTAACATGTGATACTGATTATTTCTAATCCCTTAGAAGAGATCTGACATTCTGCTTTTGGTCCTGTATAGCATGAAATCATCATGTATATTTTACCAAAAGAAGTAGCAAGAATAATGGCCTCTGCAGTCTGCAGTCATTTTACACTAACACACTGCAACATGGTTTTGCCCTGGGGCAGAGAAGTAGGGATTTTCTTTACTTCAAAAGAATGAAAAATTATCATCACTATCCAGAACCATTACAGACTTCAGAGACTTTGGCATGAAATATTCAGAAAGTTTATTTTAGAATTCAATATTTTAAAAGCCTGCTTTAAAACTATTACAGTGATTAGTGGCTCTGTTACTTGGGCCAGTCTTTGCTTTAAAAAGCCCTGTGTCATGGTTGATACCATTTGTTGTTTCAACTAAATGTAATTTGCATCAACCACAGGAGCTCCACATAAGAAATGTAATGTATTGTGTCAGAAGGCCCCCCAAAGAGGAATTGTGACCACTACTCATCAGTTACCCTTTCAAACACACTTCTTAAATAAACGTTACTTTTCCTGGTCATGGTCGAAATGTGTTTCTAATGCTGTGATTTTTGTCCTTCTGACATTTGTCATCTTACCCATGTGGAGGGGGTGCTATTTCTCTGTCCCTGTCAAGGGAGCAATGCTCCTGTCTCAGTGGTTCTAGGGACACACAGGGCCAACCCAGCTGAGGTGACCCAAAGCCTCAGCCAACCAGCCAGAGGCTCCCATCTTCACCGACCTGCACCAGAAAAGCTTATCGGGTGTTTGTGAGGATTTAACACAACTTCTGAGGCCAGTGAAGACTTCTGGAGCTAGAGTTAGCCATGTGACATTGCAATACAACCCCTTCTCCTTGGACTATTCTATATAAGCAGGGAGGCCGCCTTGCAGTAGTGTACTTAGAGAGCCTTGGTTTGGGAATGTCATGGTCTTGATTTGTGTTCCAAGTCTGCTACTTACCAGCAGCGTGCTCTTGTGAAATCAGTGGACCGCTTTCAGCTCAGCGTCTCTGCCTGTAAAGTGGAACCATCCCAGCATCATGCCGAGATTCGATGAGATGAGGAATGTCAAGGTAGCACAGTGCAAGTGTCAATCATTGTCCCCATCATTGCTATTTATTCCCCAAACATTTTTCTTATCTCTCATTGGTTTATTCCACGTTTCTCTTGTGTGATGCATATATATTTGTTGGTATATCACGGAAAGAATGGGCAGGATGACTAGAAAAGCCATTTTTGCTCTTCTTTAAAAACCTGTGGATTTGGCTTCATTCCTTTAAATGTATTGAATATATTATTTTTGTAGGTTTTAGTAAGTACATTTTCCTTTCCTTCCCACCATAGGCATTATCAATGTAAGAAAAAAATAGGCATCAAGTTTGTCTTCAAGTAGGTGCCTTTCTAGACATGCAAAAAATAAAGATGATGGAGCGCTCTTGATGGCGTAAGTGGGACAAAAATAATCTGTAAATAACAAAATAACTTTTGTTTCATTTTCCAGGGAAGTAGATCAAGACTCAGATGGTCTTGTCAGCTTTAAAGACTTTGAATATGCCATGAACTATGGACAAAATGAAGCCTAACTATTGTGAACTGCTTTTGGCAACCTCTGGGGAGACAAATAGGTCGTAATGTGTATTTAAACGTCAAACTCTGCTCCCCTAGTGATGTAATTATGCTGCATATTTGTGATTAAACTCTCCATCGTGGTTTTCAGACGCTGATATTACTTGCATCGTGGAATCCTGGAGGAGGTCATTCCAGGTGGTCTTGCATTGGGGCTAGCAGCCCTGAGCCAGGGTGCTGCTGCCTCTGCCACTGGGGCCGGCCCCCATCACTCTCAACCCCCCACACCCCCCGACCCTGCAGGCTGGGGTGCTCCACTCACCAGTCCTCACCACCCCACCTGCTCGCTCCCCGATTCTCATTGGTTCCTAATGTCTGGAGAGAAGTCACTTTTTCCTGCCAATGGTACCAGTTTCCTTCTTACATTCAACTTCGTTTGAACAAATAATAGCACCTGTGTGTACTGAGTGCTTAACGATGTTCCAAGCAATGGACAGAAAAGCACCGGAAAAACAAGGGACTTAAGATTTCTCTAGGATAAAGTACCCAGTGTCAAAATCATCATTGAAAAATGGCCGTAGGGCACTCACTGTACAAAATTTAAAGAAGCAGATTGAGCTGGCACAAGTAAGTCTTCTCCAGCTGTATACAGAGGAAGAACAGCATGCAGTAAGGAAGGATACCGGGGGCAAAAGATTTATGTGGGGAGCCCTTTCGGATGGCTTGGGCCTGGGGTTGTGTGGCTACCAGCTGTCCTCTGCTGAACACTTCCTGGTTATGGGCGGCCCCGCCTGCACCAACAACCTGAGCCCTCAACGTTCACATTCTCCATCTTTTGCCCATCCACACGTGGGGTCTGGTAATGCTGTACCAGAACAGAACTGTGACCTCAGCACTTATTTTAAATAAATCTGGTATCAGTGCCAATATTTTATCTGTAAGTGTTCAGGAATCACAACATTAACATTAGGAAAACATCTAATTCAAATTTTAGAAGTAGTAAACATTTAAAGATCAAGTAAAAATATGCATTTGTAAAATAGAAACATTAAACAAGCATCATTTGAACACAAATTATTGGCAAATAAACTTAAAAATAAGATATTAAACTGTTAGAAATCAAAGGAGCCTCAGGAGACAAAACAATATAATTTGATGTTCTGAGAATAGAAAAAAGGACATTAGGTAAACACTAATAAAGAATGAACTTTAGGGGCACCTGGGTGACTCAGTCAGTTGAGCATCTGCCTTAGGCTCAGGTGATGATCCCAGGGTCCTGGGATCGAGCTCTGCATCCGGCTCCCCGCTCAGTGGGGAGCCTGCTTCTCCCCCAGCTTGTGCCCTTGCTCTCTCTCTGTCAAATAAACAAATATAATCTTAAAAAAAAAAAAAGAATGGACTTTAGTTAATAGTACTGTCTTCACAATTTTTCTGCAAATCTAAAACTATTCCAAAATAAAAAGACTGTTTAAAAAATCTTATTCAAAGATTAGCAAGCTAAACATTATCAAAAATGAAGAAAACTTTGAAAATCATTGAGAAGTACAAATGAAATATTATTTCAAAAGCAAAGTGGATTCAAGGTATCCTTGACTATCATGTGTGTTTTAGTACAAATTGTTCCAGCTGATGGAAAGCCCTTTGTGACTTTGGTAGAGTTTTGTTTAGGAAGCGTTTTCATCAGAACTTCATCTCAATATGTAAGTGACATGGATTTTAGATTTTTTGAATATCAAAATCAGAGTAAGGCACCAACAAAATGCCAGTATTTCAGAAATTGCCAGAATGCCAAAACCTTGATTTGCAGTCACTATTTGGACCTTATTTCTCCCGGGAAACATGACAAGAGAAAGAGAGGATTCACTTTCTCCAGTTGACGTGGGAGGCAAGAGGCCAGGCTGGGAATAGCTATCGGGCAACTCCCTTGGCCCTGGATTAGTTCAGGCTTTTTTCGGTCTCAATGACAGAAATCTACCCAAATGAGTTTAGATGCAAAGGGAACTTACTAGAAAATACTGGGCTAGCTTATGGAGTCTAACATAAGGAGGCCAGTGGTGCAGCTGAGTTTCGAGATAACCAGCAGCGCCAGTACCTCCAGACCCCGACTCTGTGCCTTAATTACCATCAGCCTCTCGTGGTTCCAAAAAGGAGTTGGCCCATGATCTGTCCAGTTCCAAGTCCAAAGACCCCAGAAAGAGACTCTGGTTGACCTCTGGATCAGTCAACTCTGGTTCATCTAGAGGGTATAGACATGGCCACTGGACACAACCAAGTGTACTGAGGGCTGGTCACAGGGCAGAAGTTGATAAAAAGCTAGGCAGCCATTCCATTTTCTTAGAAGAAAATAGATTTGGGGGTTCTAGATTCTTAGATTCTTAGATTTGCACCTAATCTAAGATGGAGAGCACGCCTAGGATTTGCTGCTTAGGAGGGTCCAGGCTTTCAGAGCAAAGACCAAAAAGAAAGGGGAGATAAGAAGCTGTTCATGTCACCTTCCCCTCCTTATCACTTCCTCTTGGCCCAATCCAGATCCTCATCCTGTAAGTTTTCCTTTCAGCTTCTCACTTCCAGGTCCCAGACCCTACTCATCCCCAGGCCACATGATACTGTCTGTATAGTGTGGCCTTGTCGGTCTGCCCTCAGTTGAATGGCCCAAGGGTGGACATCTATGCAAGTTGATCAACTCCATCCCTTCCCTTGGAAGACATCAAGAATGAGAGTGAGTGAGATACAGCAGTGCTCCTCTGAATGGCTGAGTGGGTGGTTACGACTCAGGAGCAAACAGCAGACATGTTTTCCACCACAAGGCCTGGAAAACTGAGGCAGCTGGTTTGCAACGAGAGCAGAAAATGAAACAGCTAGAGGAGAACAAGAAGGAAACTGGAGAAACCCTATGGTACTTGCTTTCTGGTTAAAGCTTGTGTGCAAAGCCCAGTCATAACCCTTTGGGTCCTATGAGGTAACCCTGTACCCTTCCAATAAATCTTTCTGCTCAAGCCAGCTGGAGTTCCTTTCTGTTATTTGAAACCAAGAGAACCCTAAGTGTTATAAGCATAGAGCCAAGGACAGAGTCCTAGGTAACATCAACACTTACTGGGGCAGCAGAGAGAAGAGTCTTCTAAAGAGACTAACAAGAGATAGTTGAAGATGGAAGAGGAAGGACTTCTGTCTCCAACATCCCAGCCTCTACTTGACCTATCACTATAATCAACTCAGTCTTCCCCTGTGGCAACAGCTCTCAAAGAGCTCACCGGTGATCTCCTGCAGGCAAACCTGCTAGTGCCTCTCAGACCTCATTGCACTTGTCCCTTCTTCTGGGCCCTTCTCTCTTTAGGCTCCATGACATTGGTATTTCTGTGCCCATTTTTCCTACTGTCCTTTCCTGATTCCTACAGTCATCCCGTAATGTTAGTATTCTCCATGTTCCTGTAACGGGCCAGTCTTGATCAACATTCTCCAAGGATCATTTCATCTGCTCCCAAGACTTCAGCTAATACCTTTATGGATATGACTCCACAAACAAATCTTTGTCATTAGTCTTAACTTCTGCTCAACCCAGACCTGTGTTTTCATTTGCCTGTTGGACATTTCCACCTCAATTCCAAACTCACTGAACTAAAATCAGACTTGTTGTTTCCTCTAATTTTCGAAATTGGTTTCTCACTCTGTGTTTTCTATTTCTGTTAATGGCAACCACCCGGCCACCCACCCTGAGCTGTCATCCAAGCCAGCTGCCTCAGGGTTCTTTTCAAGTCTCCCCCATCTTCCTCCGCTCTGACACTCAGTCAGTCACTGTGTCTGCGGTAACTCTGTGACATTTCCTTCCATCCCATCATGGTCTCCCTGCTGTGTTCTGATTCCCACTCCCATCCTCCTATCCAGCCATTCGTTTTTCTTTTCATTGGTATAAAGAAGAGTAAAGGATGTGCTGATAAGTAAGAAACAGATCCCGCTGTCAGGAAATTTTGTCTAGCATGTCAATTATCTCCCCAAAGCACAGACAAAATTTATTTTTTCTCTACTCCAAAGCTCTTAGTAGCCACCTTTTCTATCGGATAATGTCTCAACCTTTAATATGTCATTCAAAGCCCTCTATAATCTGGTCTCAACTTGTATATTCAGCTTCATCTTTCACAACCCCTCTATTCATCCCATCCCACAACTAGGTGACTCATACATACACATGGTCCCTTAGCCCCCAAACACCAAAATGGCAAGCAGACCTTTGCCCCTAGTAGGAAAGTAACAGATAACCTTGGAATTCATATCTGATGAAAATGGAAATGAAAAGGAAAATGCAACCATAAATAATAAAATGCAATGAAAAAAATACTGCGCCACCTTCATCCTAATGAGTATCTCCCCCTCACAGTTGTCACTTCCAAAGAAGGAATGGAGCCTAATTATGCTAAGTATTTTGTAGTTTTAAAGATTCTTTTTTAAAAGATTTTATTTATTTATTTGACAGAGAGGAGAGAGATCACAAGTAGGCAGAGAGGCAGGCAGAGAGAGAGGGGGAAGCAGGCTCCCTGCTGAGCAGAGAGCCCAACGTGGGGCTCTGATCCCAGGACCCTGAGATCATGACCTGAGCCGAAGGCAGAGGCTTTAACCCACTGAGCCACCCAGGCGCCCCAGTTTTAAAGATTTTATTCTTGAAAATTTATTGAGGTAGTTTTAGCCAGCTTCTTTTACAAATGAGGAAGCAAGTCTCTGAGTCTAAGTGACTTGACTCAGGCCGAGTGATGAGGTGGGTGGAGAGTGTCAGGATGATGATTCAAACCTGTCAGCCTTACTAAATACAGATACCTTCCTATCATGCTGTGTTGCCTCCAGTGGGAAAAATCATCATGACATTGGTCCGTATTCTATAATTGCACTTTGGTTTTGCCCAAAATGAGTTTATCCAGATTCATTGGCCACCACAAGTCAAGCATCTAACACGTAATAGGTATATTAATTCCCATCTTAACATGTCACTAGGCTTAACCCAAATTCCATTGGGTAATTAATCAGACCCACATTCCATTGGGTTATTAATCAAATCAAAGATTTACCACCAGACACAATCTCTTTTTTTTAAATTAACATATAATGTATTATTTGCCCCAGGGGTACATGTCTGTGAATCATCAGGATTACACATTTCACAGCACTTACCATAGCACATACCCTCCCCAATGTCCATAACCCAGCCACCCTATCACTAACCCTCTACCCCCCAGCGGCCCTCAGTTTGTTTCATGAGTTTAAGAGTCTCTTATGGTTTGTCTCCCTCCTGATCCCATCTTGTTTCATTCCCCCCCACCCCTCATGACCGCCCTGCCCTGCCTCTCAAATTCTTCATATCAGAGAGATCATATGATAATTGTCTTTCTCTGATTGACTTATTTCACTTAGTATAATACCCTCTAGTTCCATCCAGGTCGTTGCAAATGGCAAGATTTCATTTCTCTTGATGGCTGCATAGTATTCCATTGTGTATATATACACACACCATATATACACCACATCTTCTTTATCCATTCATCTGTTGATGGACATCTAGGTTCTTTCGAAAGTTTGGCTATTGTGGACATTGCTGCTATAAACATTCGGGTACACGTGTCCCTTCGGATCAATACATTTGTATCTTTAGGGTAAATACCCAGTAGTGCGATTACTGGGTCATAGGTTAGCTCTATTTTCAACTTTTGAGGAACCTTCATACTGTTTTCCAGAGTGTCTGCACCAGCTTGCATTCCCACCAACAGTGTAGGAGGGTTCCCCTTTCTCTGCATCCTTGCCAACATCTGTCATTTCCTGACTTGTTAATTTCAGCCATTCTGACTGGTGTGAAGTGGTATCTCACTGTGGTTTTGATTTGTATTTCTCTGATGCTGAGTGATGTTGAGCACTTTTTCATGTGTCTGTTGGCCATTTGAATGCTCTCTTTGCAGAAATGTCTGTTCATATCTTCTGCCCATTTCTTGATCGGATTGTTTGTTCTTTGAGTGTTGAGTTTGATAAGTTCTTTATAGATTTTGGATACTAACCCTTTATCTGATACAGACACAATCTCTTTTAAAGTGTGCTGCAGGTGTAGTGAAAAGAAGGGGCACCTGTATCCCAATGTTCATAGCAGCAATATCCACAATAGCCAAAATGTGGAAGGAGCTGAGATGTCCTTCAACAGATGAATGGATAAGGAAGATGTGGTTCATATATAAACAATGGAATATTACTCAGCCATCAGAAAGGATGAATACCTATCATTACATCGACATGGGTGTAACTGGAGGGTATTAATGCTAAGCGAAATAAGTCAATCAGAGAAAGACAGTATCATATGCCTTCGCTCATATGTGGAATATAAGAAAGAGTGCAGAGGATCATAGGGGAAAGGAGGGAAAATTGAATGGGAAGAAATTAGAGAGGGAGACAAATCATGAGAGATTCTTAACTCTGGGAAACAAACTGAGGATTGCGGAAGGGGAGGTGGGTGGGGTGATAGGGTAACTGGGTGGTGGGCATTAAGAAGGGCACATGATGTGATGAGCACTGGGTGTTATATGCAACTAATGAATCCTTGAACATTATATCAAAAACTAATGATGTACTATATGTTGGCTAGTTGAATTTAAATTTAAAAAAATAAAGTGTGCTGTGGGCTCTAAAGACAATTGTCAAAGAAGAGTTCTAAATGAAATTTAGAAATGCTCTAAACAATGGAAGCATTTTTAAAATAGATGTGCATTTTCACAACACTTATCTGTGTTGCACAAATTCTGAACAGTGTGTTTTACCAATCACACTATTTGGTGTTCACGCTTCACTTACAGAAGTATAATTTAGGATTAATGAAAACAAACCATTGGTTACTTTCCTTTTTCTTGTAACTTTTGAGGAATCTGTTTAGAACTACAGAATTAGTTAAAATAACACACGAACTGAAATTTAATGGCATTGGAGTAGCTGCTCACAAAGTGACCTTTCATACACGACCAATTTAAATCGGCTTGGCCCCATGGATTGAAAAGTGGCTTAAGGCAATTTAACATAAAACAGTTGAACATGGGGCACCTGGGTGGCTCAGTGGGTTAAAGCCTCTGCCTTCAGCTCAGGTCATGATCTCAGGGTCCTGGAATCGAGCCCCGCATTGGGCTCTCTGCTCAACAGGGAGGCTGCTTCCCTCCACCCCCTCTGCCTGCCTCTCTGCCGACTTGTGATCTCTCTGTCAAATAAAAAAATAAAATCATAAAAAACAATTGAACATGATAAAATATTAAGTGCTCAATCTAAATTTCTTAGATTACTAAATTGGTAAAGTACTCAGAAATGTGAATCAAAAAAAAAATTACTGTAACTTCACAGAAAATGCAGATTAATTTGCATGAAAATGTAAACTGAAAACCAGATATACTCCTTATTTTATGGTTTACTGATCCTTGAAAAAAAAAAGAGGAGCAAAACAGTTAAGTTTGCTACAGTATGTGACTTTAGGAAGAACAATTTCTGCTTTACATTATCTCTTCAAATACATCAATAAATTTTGAATTTATAGAAAAAAATTGACCAAGGATCTAGAAATACATCACAAGTATTATCATAATAACAGCCGTTGTAAAGTAGAATCCACGTTTGGTCATCTTCTTCATTTTAAAGAAAGAAGCCGACCTTACTTTTAAATGATGTTTCTAAGGCCAGACATGGCAGCAATAGTGCTAGAGTCTATTTCTTTCTTTCTTTCTTTCTTTCTTTTTTTTTTTTAGGATTTTATTTAATTTATTTGAGAGGGAGAACAAGAAAGAGGGCATGAGCAGGGGGAGGGGCAATGGGAGAGAGAGGAGCAGACTCTCCACTGAGCAGAGAGCCTGATGTGGGACTCTTTCAGGCTTGAGACTTGACCCTGGGACTCCAGGATCATGACCTGAGCCAGAAGGCAGATGCTTAACAGACTGAGCCACCCAGGCGCCCCTTGAGTCCATTTCTTTATCAAGCTTTCCCTACTGTTATCTGTATTAGACTGCTCATGGGATGAAGCTTGTTTCTTTTTCCCCCTTTTCCCTTCCCTTCTTTATTTTCTTCTTTTGTTTTTATTATCCCTCTCACATTTACAAATAGAATTAAATACAATGGGCCATCCAAGATCCAATTGGACCTGCTTTATTTGGCTGATATACAAACTTGTTATCAACAGTTTTCCCCCCTACTACAAATAAAAGCTGAAATTCCAGGATACTTTTTGTCTTGCATTAAATATGGAAACTTCTTGGCCATTATCTCTTCAAATACATCTTTTGCTATGTTCTTGAAGAGAATGTCCTGTCAGACTCCAATTATACATATGTTATGCTGAGGATATTATCTGAAATAGCTCTCATTCTCTGTTCTCTCCCCCCCCCCCCCACCTCCTCCTCATCCTCTTCCTTGTCTTCCTCCTCTTCCCACCTCTCTTAGTTTCAGTTTAGTAATGTTTACTCTCATTTATTGCTTGCGGGAATGCAAAATGGTACAGCCACTTCGGAAGACAGTTTGACAGTTTCTTACAAAGCTAAGTATAGTCTTACCATATGATCCAGCAGTCATACTCCTACATATTTACTCAAATGACTTGAAAACTTCTCTCCACATAAAAACTTGCACATGAATGTTTATAGCAGCTTCCTTCATAATCACCAAAAACTAGAAGCTACCAAGATGTCCTGCAGGAAGTGAATGGATAAACAAAATGTGGTATAGTCACGCGGTGGAATTATTATCCAGTGATAAAAAGAAATGAGCTATCAAGCCACAAAAAGACATGGGTGAGTCTTAAAGTGTGTATTAAGTAATGAAGCCAGTGTGAAAAAGTGTAAAAAATTATACCAATGTGACACTCTAGAAAAGGCAAAACTATAGTGGTGACTAAGATCAGTGATTATCAGGTTTTTTGCAGGGTGCGGGTTAAATAGGTGTGGGTTTTAGCATGGCAAAAAATAAATACAGGATAAGCCTGGAGCATCTTGTAAGTGCTGGAAAGTAAGGTAGTGCTCAAAAAGCAAAACAAAACAAAACAAAAACAAAACAAAAAAAAACCCAAACAAGACCCCCTTTGTTGACAGAGGGTATGACAAAGGGACAGAAGAACCAAGAGAAAGAGCTCCCAGTGGCCAAAGTTGGACCAATTTGAGAAACAAAATGGATAAAGTAGTATTGGGTTGTAACCCAAAGTAAAATAAATATCCATGAGTCCATACTGATTCAAATAAATAATCAAATAAAAAAATAAAAGGAAGAGTAGAGACACATCTCGTTTGCAGAAGAATTCCAAGTAATTTATGTCAGTTCTCTGCCCTCAAAGAGAGGGAGCAAAACTCCATTTCTTAAATGTGGACTGAATATAATGACTCTTGCAAAGAGTACGGTACAGAAGCAGGGGGTGGGGCACAGAGTAACAGTGGAGAAACCTGACAGTCACTACCTCAGTCAGGTGATCAAGGTCAACATTAACAATAATAAATCAAATTGATACTATGAACCCTTATGTATGTGACGAAAATGACACTTTACCTCTCTGGATTTTCTCCCCAAAACCAACAACCCCAGTCTAATCATGAGGAAAACATCAGACATATCTCAGTTCAGAGACATTCTACAAAATGCCTAATACTCCTCAAAAATGTCAAGGTCATCAAAAACAAAGAATGCCTGAAAAACTGTCATAGCCAAGGAGACATGTCATGCCTAAAGATTCATGACAACCAAATGTAATGTGATAGCCAGGATGGGATCCTGGCATAGGAAAAAGACATTAGGTAAAAATTCAGGAAATCTGAATAAAGTAAGGACTTTAGTTAATAATATTGTACCAATATTGTTTCCTTCACTATAACAAAGGTACCATACTAATATAAGATGTTAATAATAGGATACACTGGGTTTGAGATATATGGGAACTTTGTACTATTTCACAATTTTTCTGTAAATCTAAAACTGTTCTAAAATTAAAAGTTTATTTAAAATTTTTCATATTATAGTTTTATTATGATGGAAATTATATCCCATGCTACTACTTAAATTTCTAACTAAAGTGTAGATGTCAATTAAAAATATGCAAAGGGATACATAACTTTTCAATATAATGTTATGGGATACTTTAGCAAAAAACTTTGAAGACCACCACTTTATGGCACCTTTATAGGACTCTTTGAACACTCAAGGGTCAAGCCTTTGCCATGGGGAAGTATATTCACAGCCTCTTATATGATTTGGGTTGGTTTCTAACAAAGAAGAGACCTCATATAGTTTAAAGTACCTGCTTTTGAATTGCATTTGGAGAACCTTCAAAAAAGTAAGAAAAAAGTCCCCAGCTGTCCTATTATATTACTTTCAATATACATTTCAAGGAAAGAAATCCCTTGGCTTTGGACCTATTGAAAAGAAAGCCCTTTATTCTTCTTTTGAACTTCATAATTCCTCACAACACTGAGAAAGCTGTAAGGTGCCATCCACCCACAAGGTATGGCTCCTAGATTCTCCCTGTGTCTCAAAAGACCTGTTAATATAGCCAACACATGGAAACTTCAGTGCCCATTGATGGATTAATGGGTAAAGAAGGGGTAGTGGTTTTGTGTGTGTGTGTGTGTGTGTGTGTGTGTGTGTGTAATGAAATATTATGGAATAATGGAATACTATTCAGTGATAAAAAAAGAAATCCTGCCATTTGCAATAAGGGTGGCCCTTGAGGGCATTACGTTAAGTAAAATAAGTTAGAGAAGACACATACTGTGTGATTTCAATTACACATGGAATCTAAAAAAAACAAATTCACAGAAACAGAAAATAGAATGGTGGTTGCAGGACTGGGGGAAACAGGGAGGTATTGGCCCAAGGGTACAAATTTCCAGTTACAAGATAAATTAGTTCTGGGGATCTAATATACAGTATGGCGATTATAGATAACAGTACTGTATTATATATTTGAAAGTTGCTAAGAAAGTAGATTTCAAGTGTTCATACCACAACTTTTTTTTTTTTAAAGATAATTATGTCAAGGGATAGAGATATTGACCAATCTTATTATGGTGGTAATCATTTCACAATATATAAGTGTATCAAGTCATCACGTTGTACACCTTAACCTTACATAATGTTATATGTCAATTATATCTCAATAAAGCTGGGGGAAACAGCCTGTTAATGGATAGAGCACACTAGCATATTGTGACTAACTCTCCTTTGTGTTCCTTGCGCTCTTGGCACCTTGGCCTCAGCTTGGTCCTGCATCATAGCCATGGAAGCCATAGTGTGGGCAGAGACAAGTTTGGTTTTAAAGGTTAATATTTTACTCATTGAAGTTATAATGGTGTCTTAGTCTTTTTGAGCTGCTATACCAAGAATACCATAGACTGGGTGGTTAATGAACAAAAATCTTTTATTTCTCAGTTCTGGAAGCTGAAAGTCTGAGATCGTGGCACTGGCAGGTTCTGAACCTGTAAGAGCCTACTTCCTTACAGATGCTCATTTTCTCACTGTAACCTTACCTGAGCATTAATCCCATTCATGAAGTCTCTGCTCTCATGACCTAATCGCCTCCCAAACATCCCACCTCTTAACACCAACACTTTGGGGTTAGGATTTTAACATATGAATTTGGGGTGTGGGTAACAAACATTCAGACTGGAGCAAATGGTAAAAAGCCTAGTTCTTCCTTAAACCTTCATCTCATATGCAGATCATACTGTCCTATTTACAAGTATCCAAATATTTATTTATCACTTTCAGGTGGCTTTTATAATTCCCTTACATTTCCTTAAGTATTAACTGCACCTATAAAATAATATATTGTTGTCTTATCTTGATCGGCCTTTGTAGGCATTCATCACTTTTATTAATCTTATCAAAACATCAACTTTTGGGCTTGTTGGTTTTCTTTATTTTCTGTTTCATTATTTCTGCCCTTCTTATTTTGTTTTCTTCTTTTGATTCTGCTTTTTTCCCCTAGCTACTTGAGAGGCTAAGGTCATTGATTTTCAGCTTTTTTTTCTTTTCTTATATTTAAAGCTACGAAGGTCCTGGGGCACCTGGATGGCTATCAGTTAAGCGTCTGACTTCAGTTGAGGCCATGATCTCAGGTTCCTGAGATCAAGCTCCACACCAGGCTCCATGCCCATCGGGGAGTCTGCTTGTTCCTCTGCCCCTCACCCTACTTGTTCTCTCTCTCTCTCTCAAATAAATAAATAAAATCTTTAAAAAAAATAATGAAGTAAAGCTATGAATGTCCTAAGCTGCTGCTTTGGCTGCATCTCCTAAGTTCTAATGTGTCTTATCTTCATTATTGTTATCTTCTTGCTCATTGTTGTAATTTCTTCTTTGGCGCATGGTCTAGCCAGAAATGAATTATTTCATTTTCAAAAATATTTTTGGTTTTCTAGTTTTCCTTATTGCTTTCTAGCTAATTCTATCATGGGCAGAGGACTTATTTTGAATATTTTCAATCTTCGAAACAATTCTCTTCTAGGTCCTTTAACTTTCCAATGAACAAAGATACCTTCCCATGCAAACATCACCCCATATAAGAGAGCTATTGTGAGAACTTAGAGAGTGATTGAGGAAGAGAAAAACATTCTAAGACTAACTCCTGATCACCCTTCAAGGCCCCATGCCAACAACACCTCCTGTATGACACCTCTCCTTACTCCACTAAGAGACTTTCATACTTTCTTCTCAACATCCATAGTAGCCTCTTCAGAGTTCTGCTTGTGTTGTGGTGTGATTGGTACATTTCCATATCTGTCTCCAACTTTGGATTATGAGCTTCCTGAAGCCAGGACCATGTGTTTTTTTTTAATCTTCATGTCTCTTGTGTCTGGCACCATGCCTGGTACATGATGGGATTGGGTACACTGATGAATGAGAGGGAAATTTCTCTGAGAGGCAGTGTGATTTGGAGCTAAGTAATGGAGGATCCGAATTCTACTCTCCACTCAGTGTGTGCACTCTTTGGCAAGTCAACTACTTTTCCCAGGCCTTAGTTTCCTCCTTCTTATCAATTTCAATGGCAAGATTGACTTACATAAAGTGCCTCATTGCCCATTTACACATTAATAAGTATACATTAATTTTTTTCATAATTAATATGAAGAAAAGAGCACCATGGCCAAGCTTGGGAGCTTGGGAATACTTGGTCAAAGATGATAAATGGGTATTCTTATTACGGTAGGAGTCCCCGAAACTTTAAAATGCTAACATCCCACCCATTATGGCATGCAAGAAACAGGTTGAATGTACAAAGTTTCTCATACTTATTTAATGGGCCATGGAAGTGTGTGTGTGTGTGTGTGTGTGTGTGTGTGTGTGTGTGTGTGTGTGGTATGTCTAGAGAGAGAGAGCCATCTTAAAGGATAACATTCCATGGATCCTACATTGGGAAATGGTTGATTAGCTGGTCTCTAAGGAATTGCCCAGTTCCATATTTTTATGGCTTTTATGAAGATGCTGCCCAGTTTTACTGTTCCTGGTGCCCAACGTGGATAATGTGTGACTGTGAACTCATGGAACCATACACTTAACCTCTCACTCCCTCAGCTGCAGCTTTCTCATCTCCCATTGCACCCCCTGATCAACCCAGGAGAAATTGGTACAACTGTACTTGAAATGCCTGTCAGGAAGGAAGGGACTGAGGTGCGTGCATTTAACTTTGGACCTCTGATAGTGAGGTAATGTCAGCACTAATCTAGAAGAGCAGCTGCTTTGAAAATTGAAGCATAAGACAGGGAGAATGATTTTATTTTAATTTAAAGTTGATTTTCTCAGTTCTACCACATTTTTTTTCATGATATCACGGGTGCCACTGTTTAATATGTCTAATTTGAGCCATAACTTAATATACCAGGCTTTCATGCCCATGAATTCTTAAAGCAGCAACAGATTATTAATATTATGTTAATAAGAAAGCAATAATGAAATATTATACAGAGTTCCCACTCCATATATTATTAATGAAGACCTTTGTGTTTTGGTGGGCCTGATACTTTACGATGTGGTAGCCAAATAGATTAGAAAATGTTTTTGCCTTCTCAGCAAAAAGGTCCCAAATCAGGTTACGTGACTAGAAAGTATTAGCGACAGGTAGCAAAAGTGGCCACGAGGCACTGTGGGACAGGAGGCACTGAACTTATTCCAATCTGAGGTGCCAGGAATAGGAACATTCTTGTTACTCAAGAGTGAAATGAACAGTTCTATCAGCTGCCTTGGAAATAAAAAATAGAAAAAATAGGCCTACTGCAAAGCTTAGTCTGGTGCATGCTAAATTGCCACACGCACTGAGACTAACATTGATAGTAAAAACCAAGGTTCACTGTATGCCTGCCATGGGCCGACAATGTTCTAAGCACTTGGCATGCATCGCCACATTTAATTCTTGTGGTGACTTTAAGAAGGAGGCATTATCTTTATTCTCACGACAGGGAATAAGCATAGAGACATGAACAGCCTTTAGTAGTAAGTGGCAGACATGGGATTTGAACCTGGACAACCTTGAGCCCATCCTCATCACCTCAACACTGAGAATGGAGACTTGTCCTGTCAGGTCTGAGCTCTGGGAAAGCACCGCAGGCCTCTGGCCCATCCAGAGGAGTTTCAAGTGTGTCCAGTAATGGACTCATTTGCCTGCATCTCAAAGGTCACCATGGGAGGGCACCTGGGTGGCTCTGTTGATTAAGCAACAGCCTTTGGTTCAGGTCATGATCTCAGGGTCCTGGGATTGAGCCCCTCATCAGGGCTCCCTGCTCAGCAAGTATTCTGTTTCTCTCTCTGACCTTCCCCCTTCTCGTGCTCTGTCTCTCTCTCACTCTCTCTCTCAAATAAATAAAATCTTAAAAAAAAAGTCACCACGAGTCTCACAGTGACCAACCCCCTCAGGCCAACTGTTAAATTAGAATGGGAGTAGAAGTCTAGAGAGATCTTCCAATTATACTGTGACTCTGTATTAGAGGTGTCCACAGTCATGTGCTCACCTAAAAGGCCATTTTGTTCTTCATGAGACCAACATCACCAGAGGATTGGTGACCTATCAAAAATCACACACATGCACCCCACCTTCCCTTCTCCTCCCCTACACGCCCACCCACATCCTCCATCCCAGCCATCAGCCCTGCCCTGCCCTTGGCTGTTGTGGTTTTGTCTGTATCCCCCAGCCATTTCTCACATGAGATTGGCTTCTTCTCCTCTTGGCAGGTGACCTGTGCTGTGTTGGACTTTGTTCAAAGAGCACTGGCTCCATGTTCACCTGCTCAGTATGCCAGTCATATATGCAGGTGGGGGAGATGCATCCTGGTCTCACCCCACTCAGATCATTAGGAGGAAGAGATTGTGTAACCCACAGATTCCAAGATCCCAACAACCCTGTCGCCATCTTGGCTTCTCCCACCACCCTCCCTGGGCTTCGCCAGATATATGGAAATTCTGAGAAGCAAAGTGCCATTTTCTTCAATCATTTGATTTTGAAAATGGGGGACATGATACAAAGTTGACTTAGCCGATGCCCTTTCCGTGCAGATACGAAGCCCATCGTAGCTATGATTTAAATACTAATTATATGGCAGTTTTCGTTTTAAGGGTTTTTTTTTTTGTTGTTCCTTTACAGAAGCAGTCAGGGGAGTGACTAAAAGCTTATTCATTGGCAGGATTTTTCTTTTGGAAATGAACATGCTGGCACAATTTTAATTGGGTTTTAGTTGTTGTTGTTTTAATTCTCACAGTGATGGCTTGGCTATGTCTTTTGGGACTGCAGAGGGAAACTGGCATCTGGTGTTTGAGGATTCTGGGGATTTGCACCATATTTATGTGTAATAACTATACAGTAAATAAACAGAATGAATAATTAAGTGAATAATGAGTTTCTCGGAAAAGAGGATTCTTCGGAAGACTTCGACAGAAATTCTCACGTGTGTTGCGCCCTCCCTCCTGTGCAGTGACTCCACGCTACTCTCACAGTGTCATTGCCCCCGTGGAAACCAGCAAGGACACCTTCCAAGCTGACATTCAGCATGCCATTCATCAACATGGTTTGATAGAAACAAGATATTTTCTTCCCGTTGCAAGGAGGTTGGATTTATGTCTCTTAGAATTATCTTTTTTACTCTAGAGAGAGAGATATTTTCCTCTTTAAAAATAAAATCCGTGAGATTAAATTTCATTGAACAGTTTCTCTCTGAGGGACTAAAAACCTGAAATTCCAGGAATTCACTGTAGCTGGTGAAATTACATTAATGCATGTTAATACCCATATTAACCAATCCAAGGTGCCCTTGCTTCTGGATGCACGCTGGGCCCAAAGCAAATCTTCCCAGAGGTAAAACCACTGTGTAATTACTGTTATTTCATGTGTGTGTGTTCATGCATTCACTCATAAGTTTTTACGTTCACTCATTCATTCAGCAAGTTATCGAGCACCTATTGCATGCCCAGCACTGTGCCAGGCTCCGGTGATACGAGGTGATGAGTAAAACCAGACCCAGTTCCAGCCCTTCCAGAGCCCGCGTTTTTATCAGGGAGGCAGCCATCACATAATGCAATGAGAGGTCAGTTGCAACTACGACAGGTGCTATGAATGCGGCCATGTTAGTGTGCTCGGGCCACCATGACAAAATATCACAGACCGGTGGCCTCAATGACAGACACTTACTCTCTCACAGTTCTGGAAGCTGGAAGTCCAAGACCACAGAATCAGCAGATTTGGTCTCGTCCGAGGCCGCTCTCCTTGGCTTGCAAATGGCCACCTTCTCTCTGTGTCCTCGCCTTGTCTTTCCTTTGTGTGTGTGTGCATGTGCGTGTGCGTGTGCGTGTGCGTGTGTGTGTGTGTGTGTGTCTTTGCCCAAATTTCCTTTTCTTATTTCTGACTGGATTAGGGCCCACACTAATGGCCTCATTTTAACTGAATTACCTTTTTAAAGGCCCTCACTCCAAATACAGCCACATTCTGAGGTATTGGGGGTTAGAGCTTCAACATAGGAATTTTGGGGGACACGATTCAGCCATAACAGAGAGGTATCTGGTACATACAGAGATATTGGCAGGGACAGGTCAGATACCCAAGCAGGGACATAAGGTGAGCTTGCTGAGGTTTAGGGGGGGAATCTCAGGGATGAGTAGGAAGTAACTACCAGAAGAAGAGGAGAAGAGAAGAGGGAGGATCAGGTGCCAAAGCCCTCCAAAGAGAGAGTGTGGGCAGTAGCAGAGACCAAAGGGAGGCCGGCTGTGGTGGCTAAGGAGCCGTGAGGTAGGGCATGGCACCTAGGATGATGCTGACATTATAGAGGGGCCATGCAGGGACTTTCGTCTGTTTCCCAAGAGCAGTGGGAGACCGCTGAAAGTTTTTAAGTGAGGACAGAAGTGGCATGACTAGATTTGCCCTTTGGAAATATCAGTCTGGCTGCAGTGTGGAGAACAGACGTGGGGGGTTCTGGAGTGCCTTCAGACAGGCACTGGATATAGGAGAACGCTGTAGGTATCCAAGCAAGAAAGGGAAGTGGCTGGATTCAGGAACTAAGGTAGGAGCAGAAAGAAATAAGTATGCAAGAGGAATGAGGGACAATGGATTAAATACGGTGAGGCACCGGGTGACAGGAATTGGTGACAGATTAGATCCACTGGGCACCAGGTGAGGGAGAAGATGACAGGTTATCTCCTGCATTTCTGACTCCCGTAACTGAGTAAACAAAGTACGAGTCAATGGGATCAAGAACACCTGGAGGAGGGCCCATGTTCAAGTTGAGTTTTGACCATAGTGACGTCAGTAGACACCGAAAACCCCTTGGCCACTTTCTGTGCCTCAACACAGATACACGCTGTGCTGTTTGGAACACTCTTTCCCGCTTATGCTTCACCACCCAACCCCTTCACATCTCAACCCAAGGGCCAACTTCCTCAGCACTGAGGCCTTCCTCAATTGCTCAGACTAGGCCACATGTCCCTTTCACACACTCATACAACACCTGTACTTCACCTTCGGAGCAATTGTTACAGTTAAAATTACACAGGTACCTGTTTGAATTCCATTTCTACCACTAGAATGGAAAGCCTATGAAGGCCAAGGTGCTGTCTAATTAGTACAGCAGACCGGTAGTTCTAGTCTGACCAGAACCCGACTCTTTGGGTCCGAATCTTGACTTTCCTGCTTCCTAGCAGTGTGAATTTGGGAAAGGTCTTTAATCTTGCTGCACCACAATTGGCTTTGTATATAAAGTGTGGATTATGACAGCACATACTTCATAGAATTGTTGGGATGATTAAATGAGTTCATTACCAAGAAGTGTTTATAACAATGCTTGACATATAATAAGCACTCGATAAATGTTAGCTATGATTATTTTTCATCACTATATCCCTAAGTATTTGATGGACAGATGATCAGATAAATGGATGGACCAATGAATAGGTAGATTGAGGAATAACTAAATTGAGAAAAAATAAGACACAATCCTTATTAAGCTATGTTGAATGAGCACAGTGGAAAAGCAAGGAAACCTAAATTGGTATTGCGAAAAGAGGGGCCGGCTCATTCTTCAAGACCTAGCCAATATATTTATTGGGTCCTCTCAAGGTAAATTTCTCCTATACGCTCACTTTCAGTCAGGGCCTTCGGGAATCCCCATCAAGCTTTCTCTAACAGTAAACCATGTTATTTGTTTCTGGACTCCAACAGAAGGGGAAACAAATCACTACAACCCACCGTCCCCTTCTTAATTAAACTGCACATCTCCCAACTTCCCTGTGAATTTTTTTCAAAGATAAGATAAAAAACTAAGTTTAATCTGACTTAAACAATAAACTGAATCATTAATTCATTCTCGTGTCCCCCCCTTTAAACATTTATGGGATTCCTCTTCTGTGTCAGGCAATGGGAGGGGTATGAGGTGGCTACCAAGTCAGGTAAGATACCATCCCCGTCCTTGAGACGCTTGAGTCCTAAGAAACTTTACAAAGAGATTTTAAATAGATATTCATGGTAGATAGACCTGATCAAAATAAAACAAATACAGAAGCAAGAGCTGTTTTCTGGACAGAGGGCAGCAGACTATTACCGATCATCCTCACTGTAACTCTTGCTTACCCCCTCTCTGTGGGGTCTTCAACGAGGAAGGCACCACATGGAAAAGCTGAGGCTGCTTGGTCCCAGCTGGAATGTATTTTCATCATTGTCACTCTATTTATGAAAGCAACTCGTGTCTCGTATCTTCTTTTTTGCCCAAAGGATTCTCTTTCTGTAATTTATTACAAAATTCAAGGCCATTTCATTAGGGGGAAATGCGCCATATCATTATTATAACAACTCCCCCTATTTTTGTTCAATTTTGAAACTGACAATCTAAAGTCTATTTTTAGCTTAGTCATGTGAGATTATTTGTTTCCTTCTGAGAAGTTTTTCCTTCGGACTAGTTAACATGAATTTTATGCTCACTTATTATGTCACATGCTCCAATTCAATTTATTTTAAAGCAGATTCTTTGGGGAAAACTGTAAAGCTAATTTGAATTGATTCTTTAGAGATTCCATTTTAAATGACGTGCTATAAAATTGGCAGACAAAGTGAAAAAATGGAATTGAATTTTCTTCTTCAGCTACTCATTGGATTCAGAAATCTTACTTTTCGACACTGCCAAGGGTTTTGATTTAATGTTTTATGCAATTTTCATAACATTTATCTTAAACTCCACTGCCTTTAGTTTGGTTGTTCAACTCAAAATGGTTTCCTGATATTTCCGTGGAAAAAAAGCAGAGTTCCTGCTACAAGAAGAATTGGGTGCTTTCATACAAGCCTCCTACCATCCACAGGGGTGCCCGTCTATGAAACATCTGGCGTAATGCAGGTGTTTTAATTCCAGAATGAATATTGAACGTTTGTGGACAAACTTGCTGAGGGAGGTGTGGAATAAAACAGCAACCCCCACTTCCTCCCACTCTGCACAATTTATATTCCTCCCTCTCATATTTGATGGATTTACAGCTTGAGGAAAGCGTGGGAATAATAGGCAAGACGCCCGACAGCTTAACTTTCTCGTCCTTCACAGCCCCCGAGAGGCGCCCATTGTTCCTCAGGGCGGCGGGCTCCAAGCTAATCTGAAACAGCCGTCACCGGGTGGGGACAAGGACCCCAGGTTTGGTACATCTGATTCCACTCGATGATTTATATCCGATTATTACCAATCAAATGGAAAATGCATGGAAAACACATGTCTGCAATTTCCCCTTGAGACATACTTGTTTTCTTTGATGTGTTTTTAAAAGGGAGTTTTATTTCACACTCCTCTTTCCCTGGAATGCCCTAAATTGCAACTATCATTCCTAGTGACCTAGCGAGTCAGCTCACAGGCAGACTCACCCAGGGTCTCCCCTCAGTGTGCTCTGCCACCACTGAGTGCGGCATCAGGGACTCAGAGTTACTTTCCTAAACCCAGGTTGGTCCTGAAAGAAGCCAATCATGCTGCCCGTGTTTTTGCTCTGATTACAAAGAAGGTAACTATGTGAAGGGAGTGCACCTGTCAGTCAGGGTTCAAAGGAAAAAGCAGACCTCGGGGCCCCCTTCTCCGTTGGACACACAATGCCTAGGGCTCACGATGGATATGTGTAGGGCCCCACAAAAGCTTTCATTGTAATTAAAATTAATGTAATCATGACTATATAATGATGAATCCAGCCTAGATATTTGTTTTTCTACCAAAAGAACCTTAAAATATCAATTTTAATTTTTTTTTAAATGGAGGAAGGGGTCCATGAAGGTCAAGTGTCTCAGGCCCACAAGTCATTACACAGCCCTGAGCAGAGCAGATATGAGGAATGTGGGGCAAGGGATTGATTATAGGGTCAGAACTTCTGTGACTATGGGAGTGGTGGAGAGGTCTAAGCAAGCCTGTGCGGGCCCCTGCGAGTGAAGGCGTAGGTCAACAAGGCCAGCATTGGAAAGAAGAGCTGGTTGTGAGGACAAGTGATTCCCCACCTCCCGTTCGGAAGGCTTTGGCAATGTCTAGAAATAGTCTGGCTTGTCACAACTAGGATAAAGGTTGCTACTGATATCCGGGGACCCTGCGAAACATTCTACAATGCACAGGACAGCTCCACACCGCAAAGAATTATCGAGAATTATCAAAAGAGCAATAGTGCTGAGGTTGAGCAACCCCAAGGTTCAGGTAGAAGAAGGCCGGGACCCGCAGGGCGGGTCGGAGGCCACGTCGTCTCCCACGGCCAACAACTTCCGGGGGGCGGGGCGTGACCTGCGGAAGGAGCCGGCCCTTGGCGGTGGGGTTACGTTCGCAACGGGCTGAGGACTGGGGGAAGCTGAAGCAGGAGACTGGGGGGCTGGAGGCCTGGCGAGCCAGCAGGTAAGCAAGCATGGCCTGATGCAGACGGGCAATGCCCGCGAGCTGCGGCAACGCGTGGTGCCCGCGGCCGCCTTCCGAGCCTAAGGGCTGCGGCTTCTCTGCAGCGGCGGTCCTAGAATTCCGCGCTGACTTCCCGCGTGGTCCCCCCTAGCTAGGAGCCACACAGGGAAGGGAACTCGAGGGAAGGTGGTCCCCGCTTAGCTAAACTGACACGGCGCACAGCCTCCTGGGGAGCCCGCGTGGAGCTCTGCTCACTGGCACTCCTCACAAACAGGGCAGCGTGTTGCTCACCGCGCTCCCAACCTTGCACGCCCTTAAATCGGATGTGCTGGGAAACTGTCTCAATCTGCAGACGCCTGGGGTGCCTCAGACCCCTGGTCGCACAGCAACAGCTGTTCTTTCGTTCAGAAAGAGTCATGGCTGGACACGCAGCTGCCCAGGCCGACTACATGTCCCAGCTTCCCCGGAAGGGAGAGGTGGCCGTGTCACATGACTCCGACGGCAAGCTGTGGCGCCGGCTCCAGAGGGGGACCTCCAGACCCCGGCTGTGCCCTCCTGCCTGTGTTTTTGCCCCTTTCTCACTAGCTGGGACCCAGGCATGGAGGTGATCCAGCATCAACCAGACAAGGACAAAAGCAGAACACAAAATGTAAAGATTCTGTGGTCCAGAGAATCCTTACCTCAAGCTCCGGTTTTGGTTTTTTTTTCCTTAAGGAGTTTTGAGTGAGCATGTTAGTCACTCAGATTGTAGATGATTAAAGCCAACTCAAATTCACTGAAGATGGGGAATGTATTTGCTCACATAATTGGGAAGTCTGGGGTAAGAGTTTCAGGCATAGCTGGATCTAGGGGTTCAAAAGATGTCAGGAGGCTCTCCATCTCTCTGCACTGGCTTCCTGCTGAAGTCCAGAGAAGATGACATTGAGAAATCACAAGCTTCTAATTTCTTTAGCGCTCATGACCCAGGAGAAGACAGGAGATCCTCTCTCTCAATGTGTCTTTTTAATTATGTAGAGCAAATGCGGAGCAGTCTTGCTGGGGTCACAGGCTCCCCTGGAACCAAGTGCTATGAGCCCTAGAAGAAGGGAGATTGGAATAAATCTGGACAGCCAGCCGCTGCTACTGAGGAACTTAGCCACCATCACCGGGAGGAAGACAGTGCCGATGAGGGGGTAAGATCAGGGAATATCCACTGGGGTTCAAGGGAGGGAAAATCATGCTCCCCTGGGGTAGGAAAGGCTTCACAGCAGAGGTGGGATTGGAGCCGGGTGTTGAAAGACTAAGAGTTTAAAAATGGATACAGAAGAAAATACTGTACTTTCATTCCTGACCATTTTCAAAGGCTCAAGCAAACTCAGTAGCCCATGGGATGAAAGGGATCGTGTTGTTTTTTTCCCTTTGCCGTTGGTTCAGAATGAGAAGTGTTTCCCTTTGAGGCCAGAGTCCTTCCAGAGTCTGTCCAAAGTGGGGGAAGAGTCTGGGTCTCGGGACACAAATCTCCAACACGGGCACTCACACGTAAAGCAGGAAGAAACGTTTGCTTCTCTGTAACCTGAAGAAAGGGTGGTTAAGTGTAACTGGCAGTTCCCTTAATCACTCCAGAAAGGCTTGTTATATAAATAAATGATTCAAATGTGAAGTGACTTACCTTAGGAAACACGCATTTCTTTTTTGTTTGTTTGTTTTTCATGTTCCTGGCATGGTTTCCTTCAGTTTGGAGTGGAATAAGCTTGTAATTTTAATACGTATGTATTAATTCCAAAACTCTCTGGTGCTGGGATTTTAGGAATACATTTTTATTGAGGTTGTAAGTAGCTTAGCGAATTCCCAAGCAGTCAGGCCACTGGAGCCTGGGGCTCATTTCTGCAGTACAAGGGTCAGTCCTTTGGGATGGAAATGCCTCTGTGGCCAACCAGGGTGCTACTGGCTGGATCTAGCTAGGTACCTTAAAAGGCGGTGGTGATGGCGATGATAATGCGGATGGCGACGGTAGAAGCGTTGATCTTACAGGTGCTGCAGCCAGGATATAAACCCCATTCTCCCCTGTTCTGAACACACTGTTGTACTCTCTTTCCTAATGAACTGAGGTACCTTTCATTGGTTCAAGGGCTGTAAGAGCATCCGGGGATTTATTGTTTTCTGGTTATTTGATGATGAAATGATTTCTTGGGATACAAAGCTCTTTTCGTTGGCAAGTCTGCACCTTCATGCTGGGCGTGGGAGATGTGCTTCTGTGTGCCTTCAGCTGACTCTCTGTGGACCAGTTTGTCCTTAGAGCGCATTGAAAGCAGGTCAGCAGCCCAACTTCTGTCATCTGTTTCCTTCGGGGGCCAACCCATAACACTCTCGTAAGGACAAGAGTCCTAGAGGGGATTCCTGACTTCAGGTGGATAAAGCTACCTAAACCAGTTTAACTTAATTGGATTAATTTGACTGGTGGGGTAGATCATGTTATTGTTCTCAACCATTGGCTCCCCATTCCAGTTCCCACACACTGCCCTGTGACTTGCAGTGTCTCTTATGGTGGGAGAATACTTCTCCACCCCCTTGATACTGAGTTTGCAGCCATGACTTGCGTTCTCATGAGCAAATGGAGATGTGAGTGGAAGAGACTAGGTGTCAGGTAGGGACGGAGGGCTGTAGGAGACTCTGCTCTTTCTCCTTTGCTCATCTGCCTCCCTTCCTTTCCATCTGCCGAGAGAGTGGCTTGTCCCAGTTAGGTACTGTTCCTTCAGTCTAGGTTCTCATGTGTGATGTGATATTTGTTGTTGTAAGCTACTGAGATTTGGGCTTGTTACAATGACGGGACTATGGGAAAGCTGGTACAAATGGCCACTGATTGTCCTAAACCCTCCAGTGAAGAATGGTCCAACTCTCTCTATATGTGGATATAGACTGGAGGTTGTGATAAATCTATCAGGAAAAATTAATCCTAAGTAGAAGAAAACTAAGGAACGCCAGTCAGATTAAACCAACAATAACAAGAAGCCAATTTTGCTTGTAAAATTTGTGAAGGCTATAAAAATAAGCATACTGGAGAGACTGTGCTAGAAACAGGCATTCTTAGACATTGTTAATAGGGGCATAAATTAATATAACGGTGCTGGAGATTCATTGAGAAATAATGCTAATGTTCATAATAATAGATGCCATTTGTAGAGGACCTTTATGTGCCAGGCACGACGGTTTGAAGTTTTGTTAACTTCGCTTGAATTAATAAAATTGGTTTACATGTACCAGTTCATTTAAGCTTCATAACAACCTTTTAAGGGAGATATTATTATTAAACAACATATTTCAACAGCCTTCAAAATTTATGTATGCTCTTTGACTCACAGCTGGGAATCTATCCTGAGGAAACAATTAAAGATGGGGAGTAAACTTTTAATAGAAGAATGTGAACAGCAGTATCGTTTATAATTATGAAATTCAGAAGCAATATAAATATTCAGAAAATGGGGGTCTTTTCACTAAATTGATCCACCCAGGTTCAGTTGGTTAAGCGTCTGCCTTCGGCTCAGGTCATGATCCCAGGGTCCTGGGATCGAGCTCTGTGTCGTGTTCTCTGCTCGGCGGGAAGCCTGCTTCTCCCTCTCCCACTCCCCCAGCTTGTGTTCCCTCTCTCGCTATCTCTCACTCTCTATCAAATAAATAAATAAAATCTTAAAAAATACGTAAAAAAAGAAATTGATCCATTTAAAAGTGATGTAAAAAGATGTAGTGGGCATGAAATACATTAAGTAAATGGTGTAGCTTATAATAGTATAATTCTGCTTTGTCCAGCACAATAGCCACTAGCCACAGGAGCACCTGAAATGCAGCTAGTCTGAAATGAGGTGTGCAGTGAGTGAAGAATCGGCATGGAAAAAAAAAAAGAATGCGAACTATCTCCTTGATAATTTATATTTATTTATTTGTTTTTATTTATATAATTTTATATTGATTACAATGTTGAATTAATATTTTGGACATATTCGAATTAATTTCACTTTCTCCTTGGTACTTAACAAATTTTTACTTTTATTTTTTAGTAACTATTTATGTTTAAAGCGTATAACATAATGTGGTCTATACCATAATGTTCTGATGTACATAGACAGAGCAAAATGATTACTACAGTCAAACTCATTCACATAGCCATCTCCTTACATCGTTCCCTTGTTGTGTGATGAGAGTGCTGGGAAATGTACTCTTTTAGCAGATTTCTAGTGCACAATGCAGCCTTATTAACTGTAGTCTCCGTGTTGTACATTACAGCTCTATATTCATTCATCCTACATAAGCAGCTTCTCTCCCCAGTATCTCCCCCCTTCCCTCACCTCCCTGCCCCTGGTAACCGCCATTCTACTGTCGGCTTCGATGTATTCAACTTTTTTGTGTTCCGCATATAAGTGAGATCATGAAGCATTTTTCTTTTCCGGTCCATCTCATTTCATGTAACAAAATATCTTCCAGGTTTATCCACATTGTTGCAAATGGTAAGATCTCCTTTTTAAAGGCTGGGTAATATTCCATGGGCTGTGCATACCACAATTTCCTTATCCATTCATCTGTTGGTGGATATATGGGTTGTTTCCATATTTTGGCCATTGCGAATAATGCTGCCGTGAACACGAGAGTACAGATATTCTTTGAGGTGCTGATTTCATTTCCTTTCGGTAGATACCCGGAAGTGGGATTGCTGAACCCTATGGTGGTTCTCTTTTTCATTTTTTTGAGGAACCTCCATTCTGCTTTCCGTGATGGCTGCAGCAGTTTGCATTCCCACCAGTGTACAAGGCTTCCCTTTTCTTCAGATCCTCACCAGCACTTACCTTTTCTCTTTTTGATACTACCCATTGGAATGGGTGTGAGGTAAAGTCTCACTGTGGTTTTGATTTGCGTTTCCCTGATGATGAGTGATGTTGAGCTTCTTTTCAGGTACCCGTTGGCCATTTGTATGTCTTCTTTGGACAAATGTCTATTCAGGTCCTTTGCCCCTTTTTAAATCAGGGTGTTCCTTGGCTATCAGGTTGTCTTTGTACTTTTAAAAAATGTGGCGACTAGTAAGACTTAAAATTTCACACGTGACTCACATGTATTTTAGGCTTTGCGAGTCACGTGGTCTCTGTTACAACTATTCAACTGCTATTGTAAGCACCATCATGGATGAGGAGTGCTGGCAGGGAAACTGAGTCAGAAGTCCAGTTCTTTGGCACAGAAATGCCAGGCAATAGCCCTGTATAGTGACTGCAGATACAGTTCCACTGACTGCTGGGTCTGGGTGTTGGTTGGTACCACTCTGGGGCTGGTGGGCAGAGAGGGCATGAGTGATCCAGGTGTCAGGGATGGGGGAAGGCAGGTATGGCAGAGACTGTGGATGGCCCTTAATGCCATTCTTCCCTTCTGCCCGGGTACTAGAACTCCCAAGCTTTCGCTGGACACATGGTCACCAGACTCTCTTGAAAATCAATGTGGCCATGTCCTTCCTCTCCTGCTCTCCATCCTGTGGTGCAAATGCAAAGGCTGGTGCTCAAGCAGCCATCTAAGACCATGAGGTGGACCCATTTTTTGAGATTGGTGGAGCAAGAATATAGATAGAGATGGTGTCCCTGATAATTGCAAAATTCTGATCTGCTCACTTCCAGACTTGATTTATCTTAGACATTTCAACATATACATGGAATATCAATACATATATGTGATATCTCAATACATTTCTATCTTGGCTAATTTATTATTTGGAGTTTACTCTCATCCTGAATTAAGCTGAAGTTAATTTTAACTAATTTAGCAAGGATTGATGTATCAATAATGCTGGCCACAGAAAGCTGGCTTCCCCTCCTAATCCTCTCTCTATAGCATAGATTCTATATAGACCAATTCTAGTTTTAATTAATAGGCACTTAATTAAATCACTTTAAGCGAATGGCAGCAAACCCACCCCCCAGTGTGATTACTCCATACCTGCTGTGATTCCTGCTGTGCCTTCAGTTCAGAGCCACGCCCCCCCATCCCCCCCACCCTCCACCCCTGCCAGTGTCTCTAGTACAGGCACAATAGAAGGAAAAGCTGGATTTAGAAATAGAGTGCTCTTGATCCGCAAGCTAATTCAGAGGCGCAACCATCCTTACGGCTTTCTCAGCCTCCTCCCCCATTCCAGTTCCCCGTGGTCATCAGTTGCCCCTCACTGTTCTCCCTTCCTGTTTCTGATCAAGCTCAGTTCCTGCTTCTATCCCTTCAAGTCCTGGATCCCAGCCCCTCCTGCCCAGGAAACAACGACCTCCCACAATAATCTACGCTCCCCTGTAAGAAATTAAACTTTTCATTTGTTTGCTTGCTCATCTTACAGTTCTAGGAATGAGAGAAAAGTAGGGTTGTAGGTACAGTTCCTCAGGAAACAGACTCTGAGACAGATATTTATTCAGGAGTGGGAACAATACCTGTCAGACGGTGAAGGGAACACAGGACAGAGAACAAAGTGAAAGTTCAAAGCAGTTGCAAAAGAAGCCTCACCCATCCCACGGGACACTCTGAAGATGAGATGGCCCTTCAGAAACATTTCCAACTGAGGCAAGGGGTGAGTTCTTTCGTCCTTCGGGGGTCTTGGCAACACGTTACAGTATCCACTCCGGGTGCCCTGAAGGATTCTAGCTGACCATGGTGAGACTCTTGGGGTGGTTGACTGAGACCCAGACCCTGAACGTTTTTTATATGTCCATAGATAATTAGTCTCTCTGTGACGAAGTCACACCAACTAAATGCAGACAAGACTAATGAAAACATGGCAACTGCTTTGTTTACACTGAGACGGTCCTTTTGCTATGATTAAAATGTTTGTATTGTTACCTCTTGTGCCCCTTTCTCTGGGTCCAAGTTAAAACAGGAAGCGAGTGGGCTCCAAGAAATCTGTAAGAAGAAAACACGAAGGCATTTTGCATTACATGGAATGAGTAAGAAGCCGGGAATGTTTGATGAAGATAAAATATGTTTTTTCTCTCAACAACAAAGAAGAGAAGTCTTAGGAGAAACTCAAAAAGGTGCGAGAAAATCATGGTCCAAATATGGGCAAACTAAAATGACCTATGATTTTGAATAACTGATAGAGTGTAATAAAAGAAAATCAGTCTGACCATGCCGCAGAATATTCCCTGTGGTATACTCCTTTGAATCACTAAAGAGTTGTGACGTTGAACCCAAGAGGAAGAAATGTGGTCCTAACACAAGCCTGGGCTCTCCAGGAAGTAACATCTACCTACTGAGAATAACTCAAATGTAGTTTATTGGCTTTCAACTCTTGGACTTAAGCGGTAGACCAAGCAGAGAGGACTTCCAGCCGCAGGCCAGAAGGTTCTACTGTTGGGCAGACCAACGGAAAAGCACAGATCAAGCTGACAAGAGTTGAAGGGGCTCAGTGGGGAAGCAGATTTCTTCATCTCGCTCTGTGTGGAGCTAAGAAATATTGTCTCAAGTTCGTGGAATGAGAAACAGAATTTCAATACATTAGTTGAAGTTATGAAAGTAACCAACAGAAGAATGAAAAATAATACTGCAACTACCAAACTTTGGAAAGAAGAAGGGGAAGTGAAGGCAAGTAAACTTTCAGCTTCCAATATTGATCAATAATGAAAAAGATGAAAGTGATGAGTAAGCGTATTATCTAGGGTAACCACCAGAAGACACAAAAATAGAAATGGTCAAGCAGTTGCCTTTGGGATGTGGTTGCAAGCAGAGGTGGTTTGAGGGCAACAATGTTGCTTCTGTAGTATTTCAATTTTTTTTATCCTATACATGTATTCCTTCCAAATTTTGAAAAATATGTATAATTTGAAAATCACCAGGCAAAGTTTAATTATTAATCAGAAGGATATTTGGCAAGTACAGATGCCGTGTGATTCATGGGACCAGTCTCTTACATTGTGGGGAAGCCCTGTGAGATTCCCCTCCCCAGCAATGGAGAACATATCTTTGGTGTTACCCCAATTTCCGGGCCCATCACCACCAAAAAGAACTGGTCCACAAGGACACATCTTGAGTCGCTGGACTCCATTTTCTCTACTTACCACTCCTTTGTGTCCTGATGACACGGACCAATGTGACAGTTGTCGGACTTCTCCTAGAAGTAACATGTTTCAATCCCATGTTGCTCAAAATAGGGAATAAGGTAACCAGAACAGTGGTTCCCAACTGTGGCCACACATGAGACTTTCTCGTGGAGCTTTAAAAATATACCCCTGCCCAGGCCCAGGCTTTGATATTAATGACAACAACAGCCCAAGTTCCCCGGGTGTTTCTATCCTGCGGCTGAAGTTGAGAATCTCTGGCCCAGGCTCCCGTGTTTTGTTCATCGGAGAATAGAAGCAGGTTCACCTCATGGTAGTGCACGTGTCCTTCATCATCAGGGGCCTCGCAAGTGGTCAAGCAAGTCTTCTCAGCTCAGCATCTGAACTTCTTGATAGCTTCTTCTATCCTGAAATGGTCTCCCGCACTTTCTTTGATCCCCTCTCTTCCTGTCTGTTCATGGGGTACCCCTCCCCTGTCTTCTTGGGACTCTTCTCTCCTTCCTGGTCACATCCTCTCAGGGATTTCCACTACTTTCTTGACCACCACTGTCGCCACACTGAGGGCAGCTTCCAAACCTTCATCTCCACCCCAGATCTCTCGCCGGAGGTCCAACTGTCTAACGGATATTTCCACTTTGATAGCTCACATGTTCTTCATCCAAAACTTGCCCTCAAACGGCACTCCTCTTCTAGTGCCCAAAAGCCTTTCTCCCATCTTCCCTGCTGTGTTGAACGACACCAGTTATCCAGTTCCTTCGGTCAAACAAACCCAAACTCCAGGAATCCCCTGGGCACTTCCTTTGCTTCCTCCAACCAGCATTCAATTCATTCTGTCTTAGTTAACCCCCTTCTGCTTCATCTCTATGGCCTGACTATGGTCAGTCTATCATCCTCTCTTTCTTGGATGTCTGCAACAATCTCCTATCCAGTCTCCCTGTGTTAATCGCGTCCCCTTCTGATGCCCACTTTGGCCCGAGTGATTGTTCCAAAGCACAAATATGACTGTGTCAATCTCCTGCTTAAAACCCTTACATCACTTCCTCATGGTCTTTCAAGTCCAAACTTAGAAAGGTCCAGAAGGCACGCAGTAATTCACTCCTCCCTGCCTCTCCAGTTTCAGCACCTGCTACTGCTAACAGATGCCCCATGCATCTCGCCACACTGAGCACCTCCAACCCACCCGCAGGCCCCCTAATCTGCCAGCCGGCTTCCTTCATGCTTTCCTCTGTGGATCCTGGGGCTGGACCGGCCTTCTTGACTTTCAGCTGTCTCCTACTTGTGCTTAAAAATTTTGCTCAGACCTCACCAGCTCCACACCACCTCCTCCTCCCTTGGTGCCTATCCCAGGGCCTAGAAAACATTCAAGAAGCGTTTACAGAATGAGTGAATACAGATGTTCTTAATTTCAGAGAGGGAATGGAATTACTACATGAAGAATGTGAAAAAGATAATTATAATTTATCTTTACCTCTCAAATGCATTGATTTTTAAAAGAAAATTATCAGTGTATTCTAAAGCGTCCTGGGGGTCCCACAGAACCCCCTCAAAGGCTCCCAAGGGAGCTTTTCATTTTAAACAAAACTACTTTCATTTCATCTATTTTATATGTTGGTCTTCCAAGAAAGGTCTAGTTTGAACAGTGTTTTGTGGCCAAGAAATATTTGAAAACCAATGGTCTAAATTATTCAAAAAATTAAAATGAAGTGCAATTTCTGTTTGAATTACTCCCCCCAAAAGTTCTCACCTCTCTGTTTCTTTTTAAAGCAGCATAATACAAGAATGTTTTCTCCTGGTTTAATTTAGTGTCCTAGTGACATATTGCCTTTTTATTGGCTTTAAAAAGAAATTGTTATTTTGAATTGATAGTATAATGCATATGGTCACAAAAAAAGAATTCAGTGAAAAACCAGCCTCCCACAAATACTCATCCTCCATCTTCGAGAGACAAACTGTAGCCAACTTCAGCACATCATTCCAGAGACTTCTGTGCAGGGATCACTGCTCTGGTGGACAGGGGCCCATTTCCTTGCTAGGGACAATGGAAGAACAAGCCTTCCACACACCACGGATGGTTTAATCATTAAGAACTTGGAGTGGCCTTGGAAAGACACCTGGCCCCACTATCCAATGACGGTCAGGAAGAAGGGCTTAACATCAGATCTCCCAATATCAAAACCATTTTTTGACAGACAACCTCTAGCATTTGCTTGGCTCATATCCAAATACCCATTTCAGTCAGCTTATTAACTTACCTAGGGGTATATTTGCCTCCTAATATATTTTGGAAATGTTTCAGGAAATTACATTTCTTAAAATGAGATGGTCTGTGGGTGCTTTACTGAGATTTTTTTTAAGTGATTAGAGTATTTGACATTTCAATAGATAGTGTTGGGACATTTGACTCTCAAATGGGAAAGAAAAGAAAAAAAAAAAATCCCTACTTCATGACCATCACAGAAATGAATTAAAGATCTGCTGCAGGGCACCTGGGTGGCTCAGTGGGTTAAAGCCTCTGCTTTTGGCTCAGGTCATGATCTCAGGGTCTTGGGGTCACATGATCTCAGGGTCTTGGGGTCAAGCCCCGCATCCGGCTCTTTGCTCAGCAGGGAGCCTGCTTCCCCCTCTCTCTCTGCCCGCCTCTCTGCCTACTTATGATCTCTCTCTCTGTCAAATAAATAAATAAAATCTTAAAAAAAAAAAAAAAGATCTGCTGCAGATCAGGGCGCCTGGCTGGCTCAGTTGGCAGAGCGCGTGTCTCTGGACCTTGGGTTGCAAGTTTGAGTCCCATGTTGGGTGTAGAGATGACTCAAAAGTAAAATCTTTAAAAAGATGTACTGAAGATCTAAGCATGGGAAAAAATACTCTAAAACTATTAGAAGAAAATAGAACATCTCTCAAAATTTTGGAGAAGGAAAGTTGTGGGGTTTTTTTGTTTTTCTTTTTTTAAGATGACACCAAAAAAGGCAAACTATAAATAGAGGAACATCTGATTACACCTAATTAAAAACCTTTTGTCAAAATAACACCATGAACCAAATTAAAAGACAAGTGGTAACAGCTAGCAGACAGATCTGTTATTCTCTGCAATGTATATTATTCCCACCAGTAAGGCAGAACAAGACATACAATAAACGGCAAAGGATACAAACTGAGAATGTAGAGATGAGGAAATAAGAATGGATGGTGCATGGGATGCCTGGATGGCTCAGGCAGTTAAGCGTCTGGCTCTTGGCTTTGGCTTGGTTTGTGATCTCAGGGTCATGAGATCGAGCCCCGTGTCAGGCTCCACACTCGGCAGGGAGTCCACTTGAGAATTCTCCCTCTTCCTCTCTTTCTGCCCCTCCTTCGGCTCATGCTCTCTCTTTCTCTCAATAAATAAATAAATCTTAAAAAGAATGGAAGATGCCCATATGAAAAGATATCCAACTTCATATATAATGAGGGAAGTGCAATCGAAACAACAATATCTTTTTTTGCCAATCATATTGGCACACATTTTGGAGTTGGAGAATATGAAATGTTGGCTAGGATGTGGGGACGCTGGTGCTCTCATTCACTATTGTCGAGAGTATAGACAGATACAGACGCGTTAGAAGGCAATTTGGCAGCATCTTGCAAATTTGAAAATGTGCCTCCCCTGTAACGTAGCAATTCCATTTCTAGGTATCGCCCTAGAGAGACTCCCACACATGTGCACGAGGGGCCACGTGCTTAGTTTCCATCTAAATGGCCACTGGTAGGGGAATGGCTGAGAATACTGTGGCATTTTGCGTTCCAGGCTGCCTGTATCCATCTGCCAGGGCTGCCGGAGACCAGGTGGCTTAAATAACAGAGATTTGTTATCTCACAGATCTGGAGCCTAGGTGTCCGAGATCAGGCTGTCCGCAGGGTTGGTTTCCTCTGAGGCCTCTCTCCTTGGCTTATAGACGACCACCTTCCCTCTGTGTCTTCTCATGGTCTTCCCTCCGTTACCTGCCTGTGTCCTAATCTCTTCTGATAAGGACAGCAGTCATATTGGAGTTGGGCCCATACTAATGACCTCATTTTCACCTAATTATCTATTCAAATGGATAGTCTTCAACCGTAGTCACATTCCAAGGCCCTGGGGCTGAGGACATCGATGTACAGATTTTAGGGGGACAAGATTCATCCCATAATACTGTCCCTATAAGGAACTAGCAAGAGTCACATATGACAGTGCAGCTTCATCTCAGAAAACAACGTTGAGTTGAAAGAGTGTGATGCCTCATGGTACCTACCATGTGATACCTACTTCCCACTTACAAAACATGCACATGAACCTACACGACTATCTCATGCATGTGTATCAGCATCTAATGTCCTGGAAGGATCATTCAGATGCATTAGAAGTTGCCTCTCTGTTGATTAGTCAAGCAGGACTTTATCGTGGTATTTTATTTCCTTAAAATATTGCAAACCGGGGCGCCTGGGTGGCTCAGTGGGTTAAAGCCTCTGCCTTCGGCTCAGGTCATGATCTCAGGGTCCTGGGATCGAGCCCCACATCGAGCTCTCTGCTCAGCAGGGAGCCTGCTTCCCCCTCTCCCTCTGCCTGCCTCTCTGCCTACTTGTGATCTCTTCTCTCTGTCAAATAAATAAATAAAATCTTTAAAAAAAAAATCAAAAGGATGACCAACTCGTCCATTCCTCAAGACACTTTAAATGTATTTTTTCATGAAGTCAAAAACCATAAAGGAGCTGCACGCTAGGACTTCATTTCATCTCTGCCTCCCTAGAAAACCTCTTTCTTGTTGCATTTCGAAGACATGCAGTGCAGGATGCCGTAGGGATCAGCCCTGGGAGCTTCCTTTTGAAATTTGTTACAGGAAGGTGGTCGATGATCTTGTCCACTACCTCCCACTATTTATCCCTGATGAGGACTAACCTGTTCAGATATTTTTATGAGCTAACATCCTTTTAGATTGAAGAGGGGCATAAATAAATAAATGAGTATAATATCAAACGCCATAAACATTTCTCCGCTGGTGAATAACAGGCTCGTGCCTTCAGGAGGATGAAAGCAACTTTTCCTGAACTCGCACCGTGTGCCAAGCACTCTGCCAGAGGCTTTAAATAATTGTCATTTAAATATTTATTTTTAGGACCTTAGGAAGCAGGTTATGAGGAACAGTGAGTTTAAGTTACTTGTCCAAAGTCACAGGGAGTGACTAAACCAGACTAACTTCAAACCGTAATAGACTATAGTATTTGGGAAGCCATAGCATTTCCTGATTATGGAGGGGATGGAAGAGGCGAAGGAGGCAAGTTCGTGTTAACTTGTTCAGAATCTATGCCCAGTGCAACAGTCCTATGAACCAGATTTTTCATCCTAATTTTGAAACGAGGAGACTAAAATTCAGAGAAGTTTCATATATATATATATATAAAGATGCTCAAGATGAGGGCGTCTGGGTGGCTCAGTCAGTTAAGTGTCTGCCTTGAGCTCAGGTCATTATCCCAGGGTCCCAGATCAAGCCCCGCATTGGGCTCCTTGCTCAGCAGAGAGTCTGCTGCTGCTTCTGTCCCTTCCTTACCCGCTCTTGTGCTCTCTCTCTCTCTCTCTCTCAAATAAATAGAATCTTTAAAAAAAAAAAAAAAAGATGACATAACAAATCAATCTATGAGGTAGGTCTGTTTCTAGAATAACAGGGAAGGTTCAAGATGAGGATCTTCCATGGAGAATGCACACGCTGGCCCTACTTCCTTTGTCCCCGTCAGCTGGGGCAGCCATAACAAAGTATCATGGGCTGGGGGCTGGGTGGGGGGGTGGGGGTTAAGCAGTTTATTGTCTCACAGATCTGGAGAGTAGAAATCTGAGGTCAAACATTGGTGGGATTGGTTTCTTCTGAGGCCTCACTCCTTGGTTTGCAGATGGCCGGGCTCTCCCTGTGTCTTCACATGTTCTTCCCTCTGTGTGTGTGCCTATGTCCTAATCTCTTCTCATAAGGGCACCGATCATATAGGAGGAGGGCCCATATTAATGACCCCTTTCTAACTTAATTCCTTCTTTAAAGACCCTGTCTCCCTTATGTGAAGGCAATGTGGCTATAACATCTGTCACCCCACTGATCGCCAAGCTTTATTTGGAGTATCTGGCTGGCTTGACAGGTGTCCCCTTCCTCCCTCAATGATCCATGTGCCTCCCTCCCGAAGCTAAGCACTCAGGTGAAGAGGACGACCTTCCCTGATAGAGGAGGACCATTCTTCGGTCAAGGTATACGAGTAGCTGCAGTCCCCTGCTGGGACTTCCAAACAAGCTCTCAAGGTCAGCTTGTAGGTGAATGTAGGATAGTCAAGCTTCCAAGACTCCTGACACATCCAAACGAGGAGCTACATGTGGCAATCTGCCTTTCTAAACAAACAAATAAACAGAAAACCAGACCCTGTCTCCAAATACAGTCTCGTCCTTAGGCACTGAGGTTTAGGACTTCAGTATATGAATGCAAGGGGGACACAATGCAGCTCGTAACACCCATCATTCATGGTTAGGCTCACTTCATGCTACTAACGAACAGGATGTTTTTAGGAAGCTTCTATGGTCTGGGGAGCTGGTAGTCAAAAAAAGGAAAGAAAAAAAAAAAAAAAGCCCTAAGTGTAGATCTCTAGAGGGATGATTAGGGCAAAAGCTGCCCTTTTCATAATGAATAATTCCTTATGAACCAGTCTAATTTCATTTGATTCACGGTGCCTCTTGCTTTAGTTATGGTGCTGTTAAAGTGTTCAAACACAGCTACGAAGAGAGAAACTATTTCTTCTCTGCATGAACAAAGTCCTCGGATGCCCAGATGAAACCACCTTCTATTTCCCGCCCAAATTTACCACCAGACTTGAAAAGGACAACAAATGTCAGCTCGGATGGGTGATTCTCTTTGTTATGATTTCCTAAATGGTCTGTTTGGGGGCGGGGGAGTGGTCTTCCCAGACCCCGAGAACTGACTTATTTTGCTTGGAATAGAAATTTTCTAGGAAATCTCTTCTACTTCGCCCAACCGTCATGCGATTCAGTTATTATCTGCAGAGGGTAAGAGTTTTTCTGTCGAGTGATCTGTATCTGTTTTGAGATCATTCGGGAGGAAAGGAAATCTTGCCCCTACCATTTTATTTTAAAAAAATCTCCATTTCAGAGGTGCCACGTGGCTCGGGACACTGTTGTTCCTCATTTTTATTGCCTTTCTCTCTTGGTGCGTATTGAGCCTCACAGCTTTAATTATCACTTATATACAGATGATATTCAAATTTACACTTCATTTCCAGCCCTTTCAGATGATGTCACCCTTCGCCTCGCCCCAGACTTGGCTCACATCTTGTCTTGGATGAGCCACAATTTTCTCTGATTGAATATGGATGAGACGGAGGCTTTGCAGTTTAGTTGTAAATAAACTCTACATGCATTGAAGTTAATTTACCTCATTGATATCCCGGTCTTCTAGTTAAGAGGAAGAGTGTTCAGTGACTGACTCATATTATCTGCCTTCACTGATCGGAGAACTGCCCAGCCAAGGGATTAACCTCCACCAAATATCCCAAAGACATGTGACAGTTTCCATCACTCCTCATTTTGGCCAGAATTCTGGTTATCTCACAGCTGAAATTCTGCCATGATCTTTGGAAAGGCCTCCAATAAACCTCCTGTTTACGGTCTACTTGGAATATGGCTGCCCTTTGGCCTTGCTCTGTGTACACAATCCCAGGATACATTTTCCTTCAGGCAGCTGCGCTGCTTTCTTGTGCACTGAATAAAATGTAGTTTGTCAAGATCTTGGCTGGATTGTCTGCCTTCACATAAACTAGCTTTTGAAATGACTTAAAATTGCGGGCTCGTTTTTTCAGGAGTTGCTTGCTGTTGAGTTTCATCGCGTGGTTGGAGATGTACCATGCATAGCTCCTCAACACTCTAGAACATGCCCTCTTGAACAAAAATGTGTATTTGAAAACACCAGGAGTAAGCACTAGCCTGTGGGAGCCTGGCGCATAATAAGCAATAAGCACTCAAAACATACTCGGTGGAATAAAGACTGGGTAGATGAATTTGTAATCCTTTGACCCATTTGTGGTTTTTGCTGCCGTAGTTATTTATAATATATTTTTATCTACCTCTTAGATTATTATGTAACTGCGACTGTGTAATTATTATTTCAACTAGAACATATTAGAAATCTCCATTAACATAACTGAAGGGTATAAAATAGAATGTTTGGAGTTGTCAATTAGTTGATTTGTCTTGTGTTGCTTTTCTTCGTTATTTCAGTGCAGCTAACGGTTCATTCAGCACATTTTAATTAAAAACAAACATATGTGGGTCTGCTAAGAACTTGAGTGTCTAATAGTGCAGTTAGACAGGGATGGCAAATATTTCTAGCAGTGACCATATGATATCTTCCATTCATCTCGGCAATAATCCTCCAAATCTAATTATTGGGAGGATGGCAGCTGCACTCGGTTAGGCTTTTTTCTTTATTTTCACAGAGATGTGTTTTTTTCAGCCCGTTGCGTTGTAGAAAATCAGCTGCTGCCTGAGTCCCTTCCAAGGCTGAAATCCCCGCATCCACAAGACTTTCCTCCAGTTGCTTCCATTGAGACACTACCCATTTGTTGCTGTCCATGTGCCTTCTGGCCTGAAGATGTTCCAAGGAAACATATAGCCTCTGACAAGATCACTTTCTCTGTTTGTACAAATATGTTGGGTGTCTTATTGTGACCTGAAGGTATAACCGTGGAGCATGTGTCCCCAGGGTGGCCTCAGGAACAGATGGGGCGTCACCCACGTGAAGCGGCCATATTCCATGGTCCGGTCCTAAGCTTTGCAGACTCAAGCAGGGTTCTCTCAGCTTCGTCTCTTATAGAGGTTGCAGAGGAGAACGTGCTCATTTAAAAGGAGAATTAAAACAGTTTTAAAAACATACACTCATATGGAATGTCCATCTGGTGTAATCACTGAGAACAGGGACTCCGGAGTCAGGCTGCTTGGGGTCCAGTCCTGTGTGCTGCTCACTAGCTGTGTGACCTGGAACACATTGCTTACGTTCAGCGCATGTGGCAGACAGGTTTTAGGGTGGCCCGTACGATCTCTGCTCCTCGGAGTCGCAGCCCTGTGTCATTCCCTGCCCCACAAGTGTGGGTAGGATCTATGATATCCTTCTAACCAGTGGAAGCTGGCAAAGCTAATGGGATGTACATGATTCTGAATGCACGATTATGTAAGAGCACAGCACCCATCCTGCTAGAGGATCTAGCATCTCTCTCTCTCTCTCTCTCTGTCCTTGGCCTTGTGCTGTTAGAGTGCTGAGCTGCCTTGTAAAGAGTCCAGCTACACTGAAGCCACCATACTGTAGCGACCGCGTAGAGAGACCAGATAGAAATAGAGAGATGCCCAGGAGCTCTCTGTCTTCCCGCCCTAGCTTCCCGCTGTTTGGGTGCTTCTAGGCCCTAAACGAGTGTGTGAAGAGGACTTTGAGATGATTCCAGCCCCATGCTAACTGCAACCGTGAAGAGGTCCCTGTTGACCCAGCTGAGCTCAGTCGACTTCTAGAACTGTGGGAGAGAAGAAATGAGGCTTATTGTTTTCAGCCACTGTTTTAAGGTCGCTGGTTACAGAGCAGTGGAGAGCTTGGAAAGATACACATACCGAAACCCACGTGTGTGTGTGTGTGTGTGTGTGTGTGTGTGTGTGTTTGACATACAGCTTGGTAACCAGTGTTAGCTATTGTCACATTCACTCTTCTATCGCAGACACTCGCCATCCTAGGGTCAGCACACGTGGTTTTGGAGATTTTGCAAATCCTAGATCTGTGATGTGTGGTCATTTGTAATTTTGTTGAGCCGTGAATTTGGGTCCCAGGCTTGTGGGAGAGAGCAAGATTCTCACCGGTGAATGATCCTAGCTCACTACCAACACAAACAGGACTTTGTTTTTTGCTAGAAGTGCCTTATGCAATTAATTTTATGAGGTCATTTTTTAAAAATGCTTGCTCCCTTGTTAAAACAAAAGGCACATCTTAGTGATAAAAATGAGAAAATAAAGATCTTCCCCCACCCCAGTAACAGGGATTTGAAAGACTGGAGTGTCAGACATGATGGTGGCTTGGCATATGATATGACAGCAGTTGGAGAGGGCAGTTCCCAAACCAGGGAACACAAGTGATTGAGTCATTTGGGTGAGAACTCTGATCAGAACAGAGTAACTTACAAAGTCTTTAGAAGCCTCAAGGCATCATTCATATTTTCCAGTTAAAATAGACCGCATTCGGGGAAGAAACTATATGCTATTTTTATTCACCAATTTGTGGGATAGTTGAAGGTGTAGAGACCTGTATGTCTTGAATTCCAGCAGAATGTAGTCCCCAAACTTCACATGTGAGAGGCTTGTGCAGCCTTAAGAAAAGCGTAAGTTATGGTCCTTGCCCTTGAGATGCATACAGTTTATCCAGGTGACAGATGTGGAGGGAAGAGAGGAAACAAGAAGTCAACAAATGACAAATTGAAGATTATCACTCTCATGCATGGTGGTGAATGTCACCCGTGAGAAGGTGGCATAGAGAATAAGGGCTGTTAGTTCAGAGGAGAAAGACCAAGAACTTGAGATCTCTTGTGGGATAAAGTCCAAGGTCCTTGGCCTGACATTCAGGGCCTTCCATAATCTCTCCCCAAACTTATCTCTAAACTTCCCTCTTATCCACCACATAAAACAGGCCTTCCAGTCAACTTGGCTGATTCATTAAGAAATACACCTGCCTCTAATTTACACCCTCCTAATTTAAAGAGTTTGAAATAAAATGAAAGAGAAATGAGCAACACACACATACACGTAAAATAATTTCAGAATAGCACAATTTATGTTGCTTGTCAATTTTTTTTTTAAATAGAAAACTCCTTAGCAATAGTGAGTGAGAAACCTCTCATGCATGATCTACCCTGCCCTGTCCCCTTCTGGCTGGCTGGCTGGAGCGGAGTCCAGCCCCAGGGTCACCTTGGAAGCTACACATTAAAGATGGCAGAGCCCCTAGCAGCTGAGTCCTGATTGAGTGTGTGGAGGAAGGTCACCTAGCAACCAGCAAGGCCCCTGTCAACTCACACATAAGTAACAAGTGCATCTTTTGTGGTTGGCCTTCAAAATTTGGGATTTGTTTATTACAGTAGCTAGCTTCTTGGGCAGTTTGCATCATCTTAACTAATATGGTTGGGTAATATGAAGAAGTGGGAAAAAGCTATCACTACTAGAAACAACATAGAGGTTACCTACTGCACTGATAAAGGCTCACAGGGAAGTTCCCATCAAGAGGGTGGATTCTGGCATCGGACTGCAGGATGGGAAGCTGTTTCCACCATTTACTGGGTATATAACCTTAGGCAAGTGCATTAGGTGGGGACGTGGGGTTCTCCAGAGAAACAGAACCAATAGGATGTGATAGAGAGAGAGAGAATGAGATTTATTTTAAGCAGTTGGCTTATGTGGTTGTAGGGGTTTGACAAGTCCAAAATCTGGTGGGGGAGGCTGGCAGGCTGCAACACAGGCAAGAATTGCAGTTCAAGTTCAAAGGCAGTGTGTTAGTGAATTAGGATGAGCTGATGCTGCAGATGGAGTCCAAAGGTAGGCTGCTGGCAGAATTTCGTCTTGCTCATGGAGAGGTCAGTCTTTTGTTCTCTTCAGTCTTTCAACTGATTGGGTGAGGCCTCCCCAACATTATGGAGGGCAATCTGCTTTACTCAAAGTCCACTGATCTAAATACAAATCTCATCCAGAAACACCCTCATAGAAACATCCAGAATAATGTTTGACCAAATACCTGGGCCCTGTGGCCCCACCAAGGTGACACATCAAGGGAACCATCATAGGAAGCTACTCTCTCTCTCAGTGCCTCAGTTAACCTCATCTGTGAGATGGAGATAATGAAAGAACCTATCCTATTGGAGGAATCTGAAGGCCGAATGAATAAGTGCATTTGTTTAGAATAGTGCCTGCCCATAGCACTCTTGACTATTGTTATTAATAATAATGGTGATGATTATTAATTGATATTTTCATGGGCTTCAGCTGTATGCTTCACTCTGACAAAAGAGCTAAGAAAATGGTCCATTAGTAAGGGGCTATCTTTTTTTCTTGTTATTCCATGAATAAATTTTAATATTTTCCATTTTCCCCGTAAACTGTTTATTTACTGTTCATATTAATGCAATCTGGTGAAAACATTTACATGACTGGAATCTTTTGCAATCTACTGGAGCATCTCTCCTGCTTTGCTTTTCCTTCATTTCTGGTGAGAAACTTCATTTTTGCTTTACATGTTTTTGAATTAACTGTCACTTCTCAGGAATGCAGCACCAGCATAAATCAAAAGGCTGATACAGAGTAGAATGATTAAGAATCTAGAATTGGGTGTAAAGAAGCCCCAGCTTCTTCACAAAGGATTATTGTGGGGAGCAAATGGGGAGTCTCAACACCGTGCCTGGCACAAGATACACTCGGCGAATGGGAACTAGGAGGATTCCTTCCACTAATAATTCTCTACATTGTTACCCTGTTCCTCCTTGTGCTGGGGAGACCTAGCATCCTGGGGCCCTGCATGACTGTGGAAGAAGTCACCTAGCAGCCAGGACTAGCCCTGTCAATCTATTACATATGCGAAGTAAACTATTTTCGTGAGCCTTTTAAACTTGGGGTTTCCTTATTATTGCCCCTAGCTTGTTAGGCGCTCGGCATCACCCTAACCACTAGGCTCATTAATATTGCCAGAAGGCTACCAGACATTCATGATGTTCTCTTCACCTCTGTGGGCTGCAGAGGCCTTGAACTTCTGTAGAAAGTGTCTGCTATACAACACCTTATTTACTCCCCATAGCTACTACCCAGGGACAATACCTCTCTTTTCATGGAATTGTCCAGACAATATTGTAGATACTGATTTCAGGGTGCAAGAAATGTGACTTTTAAAATTTAACATTGGAGTGCCTCGATGGTTCAGTTGGTTAAGCGTCTGGCTCTTGATTTCAGCTCAGGTCCTGATCTCAGCTTTGGGGGATTGAGCCCCGAGTTGGGCTCCCTGCTGGGCGTGGAGTCTGCTTGAGATTTCCTCTCTGTCTACCTCTGCTTCTCTCCTGGTTCGTGCTCTCTCTCTCTCAAGTAAGTAAATAAATCTTTAAAAAAATAAATAAAATTTAATTTTTTTCTTGAGTTTCCATTCTACTGGCACAGCCCAATAGGAATTCTAGTTAATTTGAGCTTTTCCTGATTTCTTTCGGAGTTGCATCTAAGTTCTGGGCTGTGGAGCTGGGCATCTGGTCTTCAATGTCATCACCTGGTACAGACATCCTCCTTTCTGCTGGGTATTTGATTGTCAGTTGGTGTGTAGTTTTCTCTCATTCTTGACTGTAACGCTGCCCACCATTGGTCCCAGTCTCAGCATCTTCATGCTTCTTATACATTTGTGAGAATAAAGAGGCTCGTGCGAGTATCCAAGGCGTATAGAAATCTCTCTGTGGGGCGGTGGGCAGAAGGGACTATGGACCAAAAGAAATCATTTAATATTTTAAAGATTTATTTATTTATTTGAGAGACAGAGAGGTAGTGTGTGTGCATGGAGGGAGAGTGGCAGAGGGAATAGGTGAGAGAGAATTTCAAGCAGACTCCCCCTGAGTCCATCAAGGGCTCCATCTCATGACGTTGAGATCATGACCTGAGCCAAAACCACGAGTGAGATGTTTAACTGACTCAGCGCCCCCCCCCCCAGTGCCCCAGTTAATATTTTAATATCAAGAATATAATTCCACCACAAAAAGAAAAGCCCTTGAGGATAGGAACTGTATCTTGACCATATCCTGGTACACTATCCAGCAAATCAAATTTACCTCATTACATTTTTTGCTGCTGCCATTCAATGATAAAGAATAGCCAATGGTCCATAGAAACAGTGGGAGAAAAGATTCCCAATCTTTTTTGAAATGGTAACTTCGATAGGGAAAACCACTGTTATGAGCTGAATTCTGTGTCCCTATCCACCCTCCATGTCTAGTCATGGTGGAATAACCAATACTACTTGTTTTCTTCCTGCCATAAACAACTAGACAACCTCACGAAATATCTGATACAATTTTTCAGGCATTGGACAGCAGGATTATAATCCCTGAGAGAATGGGAACAAAGCAAGGTAAAAGAACTACCAGGGAGCTATAAACTGAAAGTTTCTCAGCATCCACAGTTCTCTGGGAGACAGCTGAGTCCTACCTAGTCAATGTGGAGAAACCCCACTGACCGCTGTATTTGTTTTCTATGGCTACTGTAACAAATTGTTATAAATTTAGTGACTTAAAACAATGTAAGTTTATTATCTTACAATTCTGTGAGTCAGAAGTCTGATACAGATCTCGCTGGCATAAAATCAAAGTGTTGGCATGGTGCATTCCTCTCTGGAAGACCTAGGGAAGAATTCACATCTTTGTGTCTTTCACCTTCATGAGACCACCCACTTTCCTTGATTTATGGCCCCTTTTTTCCATCTCCAAAGTCAACAACACTGAGCTGAATCCTCATGCTCTCTCTTGTTTTCTCTTCTGTTTCCCTCTTCAGTTTTTAAAAACTGTTGGAAATGCCAGTATAATCTTCCTATTTTAAAGGCAGCTATTAGTAAATTTAATTCAGCTGCTACCTGCATTTCCCTTTTTATCATGTATCCTAACATATTCCCAGGTTCCAGGGATTAAGATCTAGGCATTTCGGGAGGCCTTTATTCTGCATAATACAACCACTGAGTCATTTATTAGAGACCTCAGAAGTCATGCCATAGTAGTGGAGATAAACTAGCTCTGAAGTAATAGATACTCTAGACCCAATCTAACAAAGCTGTAAAATAAACTCAAAAGAATTAAGCTAATCCACAACTACATTAATACTTGCCAAAACAAATTTCAAAACTCTTTAAAGAAAGACAACACAATCCAGACACAAAACAATGTGATGTTTATAATTGCAACCAAAAGTTACTAGACATTCAAAGAAGCAGGAAGACATGATTCACAGCCAGAAGAAAAATTAATCAATAGGAACAGACCCAGAAATGACAGCTATAATAGAATTATCAAACAAGGCCTTTAAAATAGTTCTTATAAACATACTCAAGAGGAAATGACATGAGGAAAGAAATGCAAACTATAAAAAAGAAATGAATAGAATTTCAATGGAACCAAATGAAAGAGTTGATAGGTGTGAAAAGAGATTGGACACTGGAAGAAAGATCAGTGAACTTGAAGAAATAACAAAAGAAACACACAGAGAAAAAGCAGTCAAAAAAAAAATGAAAAGAAATTTAGTGACCTGCAGGACAAGATCAAGTAGTCAAATATGTATGAAGCGGGAGCCCTAGAAAAGGGGGAATAGAAAATCTATTAGAAGAAATAATGGCCAAAATGTCCCCAAATTTAATAACTAAAAACATAGGTCCAAGATGCTCAATGAATACCAAGCAGAAAAAATACAAATAAAAGCACATTACAATACATATAATCAAAATTGCTGAAAACCAGTGATGGAAAAGTTCTTGGAAGAAGCCAGAGAAAGACACATAATAAACAGGGGACACAGACAAGGATATTCACAGACTTCTTGTCAGGGACAATGCAAGCCAGAAGACAAGGAGAATGCATTGTCACAGTGCTGGAAGGAAAAACAAAAGTCAAAGTAGAATTCTATATCTAGAAAAAATATCCTTTGAAAATGAAAGCAAATAAGGCTTTTCATCTAGGAGACCTATACCATAAGAAATGTTTAAGTAAGCTTTTCAGGTGGAGGCGAATGATACCAGTTGGAAACCTGGATCTACGTAAAGAGAAGAAGAACATTCATGTGGTGAATGTGTGTGTAGAGATAAAATATATGTTTCCTTAACTTAAAATTTTCTTTTAAAAAGAATGGAATGTTTAAGGCAAAAATAATAACAATGTATTATGGGGTTTATTATGCATGTAGAAGTAAGATGTATGGCAGCAAGTGCATTAAGGACCCAAAGGGAGAAGTGGAAGCATACTATTGTAAGGTTCTTAGGTTATACATTACAAGGTATATCATGATTTGAAAGTAGATTGTGATATTAGAGATGCATACTGTGAACTCTATACTCCACTCCACCAAAAAATAAAGCAGGTAGCTATGGATAATAAGCCAATAGAGAGAAAATAGAATGTAAAAATACTCAATCCAAAAGAAAGCCATGAAAGGGGTAGGGGGAGGGAAGCAGATAACCAAGGAAAAAACAAAATAGTTAAGATAGTAGGCCTAAATCCAACCATATCAGTAACTACATTAAATAAAAACACTTTAATTACAAGTTAGAGATTGTCAGACAGGATAAGAAAGCAAGACCCAATTAAACATTGCCTCCGAGAGATCTAATTTAAATATAAAAGAGGAAAAAATAAAGGAATGGACAGAGATATACTATGAAAATATTAGTAAGAAATCTGAAGGGCTATATTAGTATCAGACAAGGGGAACTTCAGGTTAAAGAATATAACCAAAGAAGAAGGGGGACAATTCACAATGATGCAAAGATCAATTCATTAAGAAAACATAACAGTTGTATATTCAACTAAATGTGTATTCACAGAACTTCAAAATATACAGAGCAAACACCAAAAGAACTGAAAGATTTCAAAGTCTACAGTTATGTGTGATTTTGAAACTAAACATGGTGGGGTGGTTTTTTTTTCAACAAATGGTGATGGGAAAACTGGATAGCCACATGCAAAAGAATGGAGTTGGACCTGATATGACATATAAAAATTAACTCAGAATGGATCAAAGATGTAAATATGAGTTAAAGCTATAGAATTTTGAGGGACAGAGAAAAAACTTCATGACACTGGATTTGCATTGGTCTTATGAATATGACACCTAGAGCATCAGGTGACCAAAGAAAATTAGATAAAGTGGTCTACATCAAAATTTAAAACTTCTCTGCATGAAAGGATACTATCAACAGAGCAAAAGGCAGCCTACGAAATGGGAGAAAATACTTGTAAATTTTATGTCTGATCAGGGACTGATAACCACAATATATAAAGAAGTCTTACAACTCAACAGTAAAAAAACAAACAACCCAATTAAAAATGAGCCAAGAACTTAGATAAACATTCCTCCAAAGAACATATACAAATGATCAATAATCCAGGAAAGGTGTTCAATATCACTAATTATCAGGGAAACCCAAGTTAAACCACAAGGAGATATCACTTCACACCCATTAACATGGCCATTTAAACAACAACAACAGCAACAACAAAACCCAGGGAATAACATACTGCTGAAGATGTGGAGAAATTGAAACCCCTGTGCATTGTCGGAGGGAAGATAAAATGGTATAGCTGCTGTGGAAAACATATGATGGTTCCTCCAGTAATTAAACACAGAATGACCCTGTGATCCAGCAATTCCACCGGAGAATGGAAAACAGGGACTCGCACAGATATTTGTACAACCGTGTTCATAGGAGTGTTATTCACGAAAGACGAAAGGTGGAAGCAACCTCAGTGTCCATCGCTACATATGAGTAAATAAAATGTGGTAAATGTGGTACATACAGCAGAATAGTATGGAATCTTTTTTAAAAGAGGGAAATTCTGACATATGCTCCAGTGTGAACAAACCTTGAAGATATCATGCTGAGCGACATAAGCTGGTGAGGAAGGAACATACCTTCTGATCCCTCTAACGTGAGGTCCCTAGACTAACCATGTTCATGGAAACAGGAAGTAGAATGGTGGTTTTCAGGGACGAGAAGGAAAGGCAGGGAATGGGGAGTTAGTGTTTAGTTAGTGGACAGAGTTTCAGTTGGGGAAGATGAAAGAGTTCTGGAGACCTACAGTGGTGCTGGTTGCACAACAGTGTGACTCTACAATGCCCCCTATCGCATATGCTTTCAAACGTTTAAGATGGGAACATTTAAGCTGTGTGTGTGTGTGTGTGTGTGTGTGTGTGTGTGTGTGTGTGTGTGTTACTACAGTAAACAAAGAGGATAAGGGGGAGGAGAAGGAGAGAGCATTTGAAAAGAAAGCCTCCATATGTTTTTGACTGAGATGATTAAATTTCTTTCTTTTTTTTTTTCTGTTTTTCCACATCAGAGGGAAATTCTTATATTGCAGTCTGGCCCAGTTCCCCAGCTCTGCTCTAGGAGAACTCCCGTGTGCTAGAAAGCTCTGGCCAAGTGGGCCTGTGGGTCTGTATGCTGGCATGGGAATGCGTTTTTTTTCTTACTTCCCAGTTTAATTTAGGGGATGGCACTTCACAAAGTGCTTAAACAGGAAAGAGAAATTACGGACACTGTTATTTTCTTTTACAACAGCTTCAAGCTAAAGCTCCCATTATCCTTTTCCCTCTGTTCCTCTAAAAATACTTCTTTCCCTATTGGATTCCACGGAGAAGGGAACTTGGGCTGGTCCTGCAGGTGCAGAGGGAGCCGTGACCTCCTGGTCCTCGCGGGCTCTTGAAGTGATAAGCCACCCTGTCCTCCAGGGACCTCTTGTTCAGCTGTGGGTGCTTCTAGTGGATTCAAGTGTTAGGCAAATCCCAGACTTGAATATGGACTTCCTTTCTGAATGATTGGATAAAGGGTTATTTTATCCAATAGTTAATAGACCCTGTGGATAGTTAATTCAACTTGGTGACAGTTCAGATCTGATGTCAAAGGAGTGCCTTTACATAGAGCAACAGAACACGGGCATTAGGATAATAATTTTTAAAATGGAAATAACATGGGGCACATGGGTGGCTCAGTTGGTTAAGCATCTGACTTTGGCTCAGGTCATGATCTAGCCCTCTGTGGGGCTCCCTGCTAGACAGGGAGTCTGCTTCTCCCTCTCCCTTACCCCTTCCCCACAATGCACATGTGCTTTCTCTCAAATAAAAAAATAAAATATTTTTTTAAAAATAGGAATAACATTAAAAAAAATAAAAATTAAAAATTTTAACAATTGGAATAATATTAATACCAACGATATTGGCATGTTTGGGGTACTTTTCATATACTGATTTACTTAATCCTCATAATAAGGCAGGTTTTTTTGACTTGTCCCCATTTTACAGATGAGGAAACTCAGCCATAGAGCAGTGAAGTAACTTTCCCCATCCCTAAATTTGAATTCCTATCTCTTGACACCTGTTTTCACCATGGGATGTCTCATTAAAAGGCAGACTCCTTTGAGCCTTGCTCCATGTTGCTATATTATTCAAGTTATTTTGCTAGCAAGCCATGGGAAACCAACTCAAATTTGCTGAAGTAAGGGAATTTGTTCGTGGTGTAACCAAGACCATTAGGTAGAGCCAGTTTCAGGCATAGCTGTATCCAAGTGACCAAATGGTGGTTATCTGCCTATCTGTCTCTCTCTCACACGCACATGCACACATATAGTTTTTCTATCTCTAGAGTCTGCTTACCCCTCTACTGACAAAGTTAAAATGATTCGCATCAAGCCTACATCCAAAAGTTTAAATTCTAGTAGAAAGACAGAGCTTTTTTCCCCCTCAGGAGTCCCAGCATGAATCCTGGGGTTGCGTCTTAGAGACCTGTCTGGAGTCACCTAATATCCCTAAACCAATCACTGTGGACAGGTGGAAGGAAACCTTTCATTGGCCTGACCTGATCCAACTGCCCATCTTCATGTCTGGCGGTTAGAGAGGGGCTTGGCTCCGCCTAAACTGTGTGAACCAAAAGCGAGAAAGGCCAATTGAGATGCTATTATCCAAAGAAAGAGGGTGTGTACACAGGGCAGCCAAAAGGAACATTTATGATTGCTGCCAGGAGGGCAGTCAATGGTAGACCCTGACTCGTATCTGATTTCTGGTTGGAGTGTAGGGAATCCCTGTTTCTTTGGATTGGATGTCCAGTTTTTTCCCTACAAAGCTTGCTGACCCAAGTTCTTTTAAAGATTCTAACAGCTTTGAATTCATGACTCATGGATCACTTAAGAAACTGAGTCACTGCTGTATTTCTACTTCCATTTTGACATTCATTGAACAGATACGGATGCAGCCATCAAAAAAAAAAAAATGTGATCTTGCCATTTGTAACAACGTGCATGGAACTAGAGGGTATTATGCTAAGCGAAATAAGTCAATCAGAGAAAGACAATTATCGTATGACCTCACTGATAAGCGGAATTCGAGAAACAAGACAGAGGGTCATAGGGGAAGGGAGGAAAAAATGAAATGACGAAACCAGAGAGGGAAACAAACCATAAGAAACTCTTAATTTCAGGAAACAAACTGAGGGTTGCTGGAGGGGAGGGGGGTGGGAGGGATGGGGTGGCTAGGTGATGGACATTGGGGAGGGTATGTGCTATGGTGAGTTCTGTGAATTGTGTAAGAATGATGAATTACAGACCTGTACCGCTGAAACGAATAATACATTACATGTTAGTTAAAAAAACAACAACAGTATGTAAGGATCTTGAAATAGAGAAGTAGATCAGTGTTAGGGCCTTCCCTTCCATTCCAGCCAGAGCTTATGTCCATGGCCATTTGCTGTGGGTTTGCTTGACTTTGTAAATCACATGAAGCTTTCGCATTTACTGTTGGATTTTCCTATAACACCATGGATAGAATTTCAAGTAGTAGCAGGTAGTCAATACATGTTTGCTGATTGATTATATGACAGTGAAGATCCATCCTTCTGTATTTATTATTTTTTCTCTATTGTTTATCCGCTCCTAGACCGATCGGATCACTAGTGTTGGAAACCTCCAGGCATTTTTTCCAAGAACAGCGATGTAATGCCATTCCTTATAGGTGGTGGAAATGGAAATTATTTGCCGTAGGAACCCCACCTTTATTAATCATTTGCGTGGTGGTCAGTGTGTGTGGGAATGGGAAGTCTCACAACTGCCTTTCTTCCCTTTCTGTATTTTTGCTAACTTTGATCTGGAATTTTAATCGTATTGGGTTAAGTGATTTCTGGTGAGGTGTTCAAAGACTTTCGGGTATCTCTGCATTTTTGAGTATTAGCTTCTTTCTGGTGTGTTTTTTCCTAATTATTCCACATATAGGACAATGACCACGAGAGCAGAAAAAAAAAACATTTTCTGTTCTTGAATTTGATTGCATATTCACAGCTTCCACTTAGTACCTCTCTAGTTATTAGGTTCATTTCAATGTCATTTTCAAGGTGCCTGCCAAAATTACAGTCATTTCAATCCAAGTTAATATACATTTAGGGAACAAGTTGGTTCATTTGATTTTAACACAGGACCTCAATATCTGTGTTTACACATGGCTCAAAGCTCCTAGTATAGTTATCGTAGAGCTAGGCTACTGCGTATTATTTAATATATTTATTAATTCATTCATCAAATATTTACTGAACACCTACCCTATGTGAAGGTGGTCAAAGGCACAGACCTCCAGGTATTAAAGAAACAAGTCCTGGGGACGTAATGTACTGCATGATGACTATAACTAAGAGTATGTACCGTCTATTTGAAAGTTTCTAAGAGAGTAGTTCTTACAGGTTCTCGCCACAAGAAAAAAAAATTTTAATGGTGTGTGGTACGGGTAACTAGACTTCTCGTGGTGCTCATTTCATAATACACATACATATCAAATTGTTATGTTGTACACCTGAAACTACTATAACATTAGATGCGAATTATATCTCAATTTTAAAATAGATACAAATAAATAGGTTCATACTTCATGTGCTAGGAAGAGATGTAAAGCAGGCTATGAGGGAGAGTCAGGGGAGGGCTTCAGATTGGGGGATGTATTTAGTCAGCTTGGGCCGCCGTAACAAAATATCACCGCCTGGGGGACATCAACCACAGAAATGTACTTTCTCATAGCTCTGGAGGCTAGAAGTCCAAGATCAAGGTGTAAGCAGGTTTGGTTCCTCCTGAAGCCTCCCTTTGGCCGACAGGTGGCCATCTTCTCGCTGCACACGAGCATGTCTGGTATCTTTCTCTGTGCTCGTCTCCTATTCTTATGAAGACACCAGTCACATTGCATGAGTGTTACTCTTACAAACCCATGTTAACTTAAGCACATCTTTAAAGGCCTTGTCACCAGAAGAAGTCACGCTCCGGATATTGAAGATTAGGGCTTCCAGGTATGAATTTGGGGAGGACACCACTCAGCCAATAGCAGGGGGGTTTGGAAAGGCCTCTCCAAGAAGAAGAGACATCTGAACAGAGACCTGAAGAAGAAAGGAGTCATGGCTGTACGGTGATTCACCCAGAAGTGGGGCGCCTCGGGCAGGGGGAGACAATGAGTGCACAGTTTCAAGGCTGGAATATCCAGGGGGGACGGTGGCCGGAGTCCAGTGAGGGAGGCCAAGGTTGCCTCAGGTTCAGGGGGAGGCTGGCTCATGAGGAACCTTGCAGGCAGGGTGAGGATATAATGTTTTTTCTTCTGAATGTCATCTGAAGTAATAGGAGTGTTTTGAGCAAGTCAGAGACATAATCTCACATATGTTTTTAAAGGGTTATTTTAAAATTTACAACAGATTTTCTGCAGGCTCCCAAGAATTCAGTGGGAAAGATCATACTGATCATGAAGCCTGGAAGGGTTTCTTAGAATAGTTAAGACACAGACCCCAGGGGTTACTCTCCATGGAATTTTTAGCAATGTCTTCCTTCAAGGGTTAAGGTATCAGCTACGAATTATTTGGAATACTGGACTTCTGCCAAGGCTTCTCCTGCCACATTCACTGATGCTGAGTTTGCAGCAGGAAGATATCCGGCTCCATGTATATGTACCCTTTTCTTGAAGAAAATTATGATGGGTTACGATGATCTGGTCTGCATTAATTTATAAGGAGTGATGTTAAATTGACATCACTTGGAACAACTCAAGCAGGACAAGCTCTGAGGTGTCTTTTCCTTCCTTGATAGATGCCATCTCCAGACGTACATGGAGGAACGAGGAGTGAATAATGGTTACTTTGGAAGTTTTGAGCAACTTGTTGCCAAAAAATGAGGGATCTCCACAAAGCAGTTCCCACACATCACACCTAGACCCTATCCTGAATTAACCAGACAGGGCACGAGAAAGCCCCACATACAGGAAGCCTGACACCGGGTTATATATACCACAAACCATCAAGGTATTGCTTAAGGTGCTTTAAATGGCCATATCCATTTTTACAGCGCATTTATGTCATACTCTGACGCAAGCACAACACTCAATAGAAAACATATTCCCTGAATACATTAGGAGTCATGTTCATGGGAACTTGTAAACACCGACCATCAATTTTCCCTCTTATGCCTCCATTAAACTTTGTTACTGAGGGCTGCCTTCCAGGATCTGTAAAAAATTTCCTCACATAAAAGAGTGTAAAGATATTAGACACACACACATGCATACACGCACTGAAACTTCTTGCCGAAATATCCTGAATAGAGTTGGTAAAATTTTAGCTGAGATCAGTTTCATGTCAAAAATAAGACTCGATCACTTTTTCAGTCTCTTCTTCTTTCCTTCTTCTTCTTTTTTTTTAAAGATTTTATTTATTTATTTGTCAGAGAGAGAGCACAAGCAGGCAGAGTGGCAGACAGAGAGAGAGGGAGAAGCAGGCTCCCCGCCGAACGAGGAGCCCAATGTGGGACTCGATCCCAGGACCCTGGGATCATGACCTGAGCCGAAGGCAGCCGCTTAACCAACTGAGCCACCCAGGCGTCCCTTTCCTTATTCTTTTTAAGATTTATTTATTTAGGGGCGTCTGGGTGGCTCAGTGGGTTAAAGCCTCTGCCTTCAGCTCAGGTCATGATCTCAG
>CM052896.1:114920844-114960049 GCA_028534135.1 Potos flavus | reverse complement strand
TGTTCATGTCTTCTGCCCATTTCTTGATTGGATTGTTTGTTCTTTGGGTGTTGAGTTTGAGAAGTTCTTTATAGATTTGGGATACTAGCCCTTTATCTGATATGTCATTTGTGAATATCTTCTCCCATTCTGTCAGTTGTCTTTTGGAAACCAAAGCAACTTAATCATAGAAATTGTTAATAAACTATTACTCTGGCTCTCATACCTGAAAACAATGAAAGGTGAGACAAGACTTAAGCTACTTTCCCTACTCTGAAATCACTGTGTAATTAGGAACTTGGCTTTGAAAGAAACCATCTTTCATTTCCCATGCTTGTAGTAGGCAGGCCCAAAGACGGCTGATGTCTGAACATTTCAAACCAAATTCCCTCAGTTGAGGGTGTTAAGCAACTTGTTATTTTAAGCAATTTAGCCATATTTGCATATACAAGCAAGCGCATTCTTCAAAACAACCCTTTCTATAACCTCACTTATCCCTGCAGGTAATAAACTGCTGTAAGTGTGGAATGAGATATAATCCAGGGTTCTCTGTGCATGCGTGTGTGGTCAGACCAGTAAGAAACAGTCGCACTTATTAGGGACAATAGCTGCCTTCTCTGCACTTACCTCTGGTGAATTATTTCTTCTCTCAATTCCAAGGCAAGAAAAACACGTGATATTTCCTAACTTGTGCTAGCAAATAAGCACCAGAAGAGCTAATATTGACAGCAATTATATAGAAATGTGTTGATGGGAGACACATGAGTCTGCTGGTATAATATCTAGAAATAGAGCATTCTTTATATTTCCTTTTTTTTTTTTTTTTTTGGTCTCCACATGCTATTCAGAGGCAACTCATCCATTCATTCACTCACTTACTCATTCAATCAAAATTTTAAGGCCCCTATTGTAGTTATGTTTTAAATATGCAAGGTGGGATTTCATGTCAAATGCCCTTCACCAGGTGACAAGTGGCAGAGGAGGTAGACTGCTTTATGGCGCTTCAGAAAAGGACCATGTTTGCATGGCACCGGAGCTCCATCTCTTCTCGGTTCTAAGAGGCAGCGTGGGCTCTGGAGCCAGACCAACCAGGGCATAAATCCCAACTCTTGCCACTCGCATGTGTCACCGCCGTGGCAAATTATTTGTCCTGTACGAGACTCATTTTTCTCATCTGCAATGGAAATCCTATTAGAACCTAACTGATAGGATTGTTGTGAGGATTAAATAAATTAAGATTTGTAAAGTGCCTCGAACAAGGCCTGGCATACAGTAAGAACCTAGTCGGTTTTTGTTATTATAAATGCCTGGAGCTCCTGCCTAGGAATCATAGACTGTGAGCCTACTATGTGCAGGGCAAAGCCTAGCTGCTGGAGAGGGCCCCAAAAGTGGGCCTCGCACTCTAGCACGTAGATGAAACCTGTACACAGATAGCCATCCTCAGGGCGGATGTGCTCCAGCCTACAGGCCAGCTGCAAAGTGTTAGCATCAGTTACCTATTTCTGTGTAACAAATTGCCACAAACTTAGTGGCTTAAACCAACATACATTTGTTATCTCACAGTTCCCATGGGTCAGGGATCTATACGTGGCTGAGCTGGGTTCTCTCTTCAGGCTCTTACCCCAGGTGCACTCAAGGTATCAGCCAGGGCTGTGTTCTCATGTGAAGGCTCAAGTGGGAACTCTTCCAAATGCATCTTGGCAAAATTGAGTTCCTTGAGGGTTATTGGACTAAGGGCCTCAGTTCCTTGCTGGTTGTTGGCTGGAGACTTCCTAAGTTCTTTGTCATGAAAGCATGCAATCCAAAGACATGATAGAAAGATGGAAGTCACAATCTTACATGACCTAATCACAGAAGGTAATGGTCTGCTCAGGGCAGTGAGGGAAGCAAAACTCTGCCCAGCACCCATCTCTCTGATGCTCTGAGTCATGCACTATGCCCTCCATCAACACGCAAATGGAAATCCAACCACTCTATATCTCTCCAGTGGTTTCTTCAGAGTTCACGTCTAGGAGGAGGCAGAAAGAAGCTTGGTTCACATTCTCATCTTGTCAGTAACCAGAAGCTTTAAGTCAGTGGTTGATACATTAATCTTTGTTTCTTTAGCAGCTGTGGGAGTCTGTCTAGATCCTCTCAAATCCTCCCTGTTGGTTCAGTGTAGCCATTCCCCGGTTTCTACAAGCCTTGATCCAAGAGTTCCTGTCTGTAACTTTCTTTGGAGAGCTAATCTGTGGTCCTCTGGAACCACTTCACTCAGATGCCCCTAGAACTGAAAGAGCCTGGGAAGTTACAAATACCCATGGTGGCCTGACTGACTCGTACAGAAGTATAAAAACCTGGATTCCCTACTTTTAGGTAGGATAAACTCTACTGGGTAATTTATTCTCAAAAGCTCTTCAAGGGTTCAGACTAAATCTGGAACTTTACTTGAAATCACAACCTTGCCTGGCTAATTTTTGTTCCCTATTCTGTTTTTCCTACTCCTTTACTATTTCTCTGGGGGTAAATTGCTTAATCACTTGCACACAAATTCTCTCTTCGGGATCTGCATCTGGGGGACCTCCTAAAGACAACTATTACCACAAGTAGTCCCAGGAAGCTGACTTTAAGAATAAGATTCTGCATGCAGCTCATTCACCAGCAAGATGAAAATGACGATTCCCATCCCTCACGGGAGGAGGCATTCTGTACTTTTAAAAATTCATTAGAAATTCAATATATTTTTATTTTATATTAAATTGCATACAGTATCTCATTTTACTGAATTAAGGACGTATATACAAATAAAACTTTGATTAGTACTAGATGATAAAGCACCAAGAAAGCAAAAAAAAAACCCCACTTTTTTTATACCTAATATTAATTGTGGCCTTCTATATCTTTGTACCGTCGCAGTTACTAAGGCTTTCACTCTTGGGAAATTGTGATGGGAGACAGATGGAAGGGGATGCACTGGCTTGCATGGTATCTCTAGCTTTTGAGAATGACAGAGGAAATAATAATAAGGACTGTGGAATTGGGTGGAACTGGGCTTGGGCAGGTCCAGAACATATGAGTAAACCGCACGAAATGGAGACCAAGACCTCCGTGTTAGCTACTGATGAACGTGTCTCTATTGGCTCACACCTGTTGGTATCCCCCATGGCCAGCTGCTAGAAGAAAGATCCCCAGTTCGGTTCCCAGACAGTATGACTCAGTACATTGGCACAAACTGAAACGGGACAGTTGCTGAACTATCCCCCCAACCAGAGGGGGCTCTGAGGAGACCAATGAAGACAAATTGCAATAGACAGAGCTTTGGGCATTGCACCTGGTGATCCAATGTGTATGAAGGGAGAGGTGGCCCCAGGTAAGGAGACAGACAGAGCGAAGATGTTGGTGTGGCACCTGAGTGCACCCCAGAGAGCTTTCCTTGCAGAAGAGGCTTTAAGCAACCAGGTGGGCAGGATGAGTTGTCCTATAAATGTCAGCCAGCCGTTGTCCGTCGTTCCCGTGGTTCCTGTGCAACAGGCACAGGCCCGTGGATGTACTGGCTTCGTGCAGAGATGGAGGCTGTGTGTGAGCCAGAAAGCACGCGCTCCTTCTCACCAAAGCTGATCGAGTGCTGCCACTGCAAATGTCTTTTCTGTGAGCACCAGAGACTGGCTTTATGTCCCCAGGACGGTGCCCTTCCTTCAGGACACCAGTCAGAGACTTGGTGGCAAGTTAATTATGTAGGATGCCTCTCACCCTGGAAGCGACAGCATTTTGTTCTGACTGGCAGTGATACAATTAGTGTATGAATTCACCTTTCCGGCCTGTAGTGCCTTGGCAAGATCCACTATCTGAAGACTCAGAATGTCTGATATACTGATACAGGATCCCACAAAACATGTTCTGTCCATTTTTTGGCAAAGGAGGTATGATAACAGGCACATGGCTATGAAATCTGATACCACCATATGCCATTCGGAAGCTTCTAGCATGATACATGGTAACCACATTCTGAAGGCGGAGGTAGGCACTACCTTAGAAATGATACTCTGTGAGGTTGGGCACCGGCCTTCGGAATGCAGTATGTGCCTTAAACCGATAGTTATTACTTTGCATTGCGTCTCCCATGAGTTGAATACATGGGTCTGGAAACCAAGCGTGGAAGGAGGAGGAGTCTGGTTCACTATTACTCTCAGTGACCTTTTTGGGGCATGCATCCTTCCCATCCTCATAACTCTAGGACATTGGGTCTAGAGGTTCTAGTTCCTAGAGGAAAATACCTCAGCTTATCCACTGGCGTCTTTCCGGCTGCTCCCACGCCCAGTGTTAACTGAAAGCAGGCCATCGCAACAGCTACGACCTGATGAAGACACAGTAGTGAGGAGCTCAGACCCCCTCGAGGATGAAGATGTGGGTCAGCCTACCAGGCAAGCCCCTTGGGCTGGCAGAGGGCTCGTTGAGGATGAGGGGAATCTGGAGTGGACAGTAGAGAAATGGGATGACGGATATTCGTTATAATCTTGGCACCAGCTGCAGGGGCACGGGCTGTGATTTGTCCTATTAGATCCGTGATCAGTTAGAATCTTGAATAAGCTGTGACAAAACGAACTGGACTTAACGTGAGAAGCACATGGATCTGAGTGGTGCAAATGACGAAGTCCAGTGAATGCTTTTGGTTCACTGCCCAGGTCCCCTTCACGGGGTCACTGGACCCATCCCCAAGCCTTTGGGCACTTCTCTCCTGATGGCTCACACCTCCAGCGTCCTTCAGAGAACTACCTTCCCTTACTTTACAGGAACCACTTCACCCAGAGTCATTCGGGACAGGAAGCACTGGGGATCAGGTCCCCCATCCCCTCCAGGAAGGCCTGTAGCCAGGGAATGACTGGTGCGTGGATTTAAAAAACCCAGTTCCCTTCCTGGGGAGCTTGATCAAGCTGAGGCTGGATCTTGACTTTAAACTGCTCCCTTGCTTACCTTCTTCTCCTGCCCTATTCTGCTTCCCTTTCTCCCTTACTAGTTTCTCCTGGAAACACTTCCCTAATACATGGCTTGCACACGGTCCTTGGCAGCCCAAGACAGTTCCCTAACAGAATATAAACTCTTTGCGGACACTGTCTCGGGGGGAAAAAAATCTTTTAATCTCCCACATACCTAGCCCAGCTTGGGATACCTGCTGGGAGTCAATACGCGTTTTGGCAAATCTCCCTCTTAGACTTTCTCCCTTGAGGAAGAATCTGAATTCCTAAGTGGTGATTGTGGTTGTCAGTTATAGACCGGGACATCTGTAAATTATCAATGATATATGAAGGCATACCGTACGTCCTAGATTTGGGGGGCAATCTTGATTTCATTTTTTCAATCCTCTTGTCAGACCATTTGCGGACACTGGGCCCCTGTTGGTGTGGTGTATATGTGTGGCTAGCAAAAGGGATGACGTGTGCTAGCCAAGAAGCAGCTGAGGGAGCACACTTGGGCGTTGTAATAAAGCAGAGACCTTGAAGTTAAGCAAGACTGGACTTCAAATCCTGGCTGCACCCCCCAACCAGCTGTATGACCTTGGCCACATTTTCTTCATGTTGTTGAAATGAAGTTACTGGCCCCTACTTCACAGGATTGAGAATGAGTCAGTGTAGGCAAAGGGCTCGGCACTGCTCCTCGACATAGCAAAAGCTCCAGAAACGGTTCTTTTCGGAGCGGGGAGAAGAGCGGGTGCAGAGCCCTTAGTGCAGCCTGGGGACGTTACTGTCCTCACAGAGCCAGTGCGGGGAGAGGCCATGCCCAAGTGTTTTCGCTCATTTTTCCTCCCAGGGCGCAGGACACAATACTTGTAAGCCAACGGGAAAGGGGACGTCATGCCGCCTGGAAGGGCCTGCCGCGGGGGAGAGAGGCCCTGCGTCCCCTCGCCAGCACGTGGCGTCCAGCCCGCCGCCCCCGGCCCTCCCCCTCCTCCACCTCCGCGGCGCTGGAGTACGTGAAGGGTGCAAGCCGGGCGAGCGCGCCGCGGAGGCGGACTCCCACCGCCCGTTTCCTAGCAACGCCCGCCCCGCCCCATCTCGCCCGGCTTGGCGCGCTGGCGCCCGGAAGCGGGGACGGGCCGCCGTTGCCATGGCAGCGCGGCCGCCGCGCCGGACGCTGGGGGCGCCTGCGGGAAGCGCGGGCCCCGGGCCCCGCGTGGGCGGCCGGGAGGCGTTCCCGCCTCGCTCGTGTTCCGTCCGGGCGCGAGTCTAGGGCTCGCCGGGAGCCGCGGGGGTCCCGAGCCGCCTCCGAGTGTGCAGGACGGCAAGGTCGGTTAGCTCCGTCTCGCGTCCCGGCCGACTGGGCCGTGCGGCTCGCGTCCCGGCCGACTGGGCCGTGCGGCGGCCCGGAGACTTTCCAGCTTGTCTCCTGGGGACGGAGTTGGTCACCCGGTCGGGTCTAGGCCAAGTCAACTATTTTGGGTTTGGAATCTCGTACCTTTTTTTCTTGCCTACGCAAGAGATACACCCCCCCCCCCCAAAGTCCCAGCCTTTTCCCTCTAGTCTTTCACCTGAAGGATCTTTAATCTTGGAAACAAGATACACAAAAAGGAGCAGCCTCCAAATTCAGCCTTTGAAAACAGGACTGGAAAGAAGTACCGCATTTCTCCAGGGCCGTTTTAAACTCTAAACGTCCATGCCTGGAAGGGTATTCTGGATTCTGGACTGAATTTGCATTCTTCTAAATCCCTCTCTGCAATGAGCTGCGTTTGGACAATTCAGTTGTGGGGTATTAAATTTAAACATATATACCCCTCTAGCTAGTGTTATGATTGCTCAGCTAAAGGACCCACTCACAAAGACACAGCCACACGGTTCTCAGTCATTCTCTGGCTTGAGTATTTTTAACAGAGGCGGAGTCAGTCACGTGTCTGTGAGTTTAATCAAATTAACAAGAGCTCTAAGCGAGAGAACGCTCGCTATCTAATGGGAAGACAGCATTAGGAACATGGAGAGGCATTCTCTTTGGACTTACTTGAATCAGAGCTTTTCAAATGGAATCTTCACTTGCATGTATTTTTCTGGATCTGCTGCAACTGGAATATTTAAATCAAAATCCTATTTCTTATATTCATTTCTATGGTAAATGTGTCTAGGTTGAGATTATGCATTTTCTCGATCAACAAGGAAATGCACAGCAATCACTATGAATTGAGCACCTTGCTGATTGAGCAACACTTGAACCTGGCGGCAAGAACGACCATAATCTTAAAATGAGAATCCTCCACAGTATATTTCATAAGCATTTTCACAGCTAACCTTTTTCCACTCCAAAGGATCATTCACTTGGAACTACTTCTTTGTCAGAGTACTAAATCTCTTAGAAAATCACTTTCACATACTTTTTAGTTTGAAAATGTGATTGTGGTTGCGCAAAGTGCTCATATAATTTATCTCTCTCTCCAGTATCTTATCCGTGGATCATTTTTTCCCAGTATCAAAACAGAACCTTGAATTTGCATGTTGGGGAGTAGAGGATAAATTCTGAAAGATAAATGAAAGATCTGAAAAATAATAGTTTCATGCTTAGCACTCTTGGGGGAAAAGAAAGAACCTAAAAAGCTGTGTGTATCTAATAACTTTTCGTGCATCAGGCAAATCACTAAGATTATCTGTTTCCGATTTGGTAGTTTCAATGTTACAACAGCAGAAACAATAACAATGAATTATATAAGGAAATAGTAGCATTTGCAAAACTTGGTGGTTTTCATTACGTCTGATTATTCATTCATTATCCTAAAATTTTTTACACAGAGGTTATTCATCTATATGAGCCCAAACCAGCTTGATTACAAGATACTGATAAGGGTCCACATATGCCCAGTGTGGCAAATGGAACTGACCAGATTAGCCATTTAACTGGCTGGTTGTTCTCTGTAGATAGAGGTTTAGTTACACACAAGTTAGCCCAACCTTCACTCTTTAGACTTCATTAACCACTTTGGAGGGTAAAATAGCCAGCAGAGGAACCCATAGGATTTATTGCCTACCCTACTCTGTTAATAACATTGGAATGTTAAGAACCTCACTAAATTTTTCCCATTATTTGCTAATGTGGAAATGATCTCCATATAACCATTCCAGTTAGTTTCCAGTTCCACGAGGTTTCTCCCTTCTCTTTTATGGTTATTGTTTCCTCAGCAACCAAATACCGTTTCCCCCAAGTAGGGTGTTTGTATGACATCTTTTGTAAGCCGAAATGGCATACAGCAAAGAAGCAATTACTGCCAATTTATATGGAGAAATTTTTTAGTGTTCCCAGACCCCAAAAATAACCTCTCGTAGGCTTTTCTGATGCCTTAGGACACATCTTGCTAGCGGATGCATAAAATAAATGGAGATAAAGCACAAACGCTTAGACACAGGTCCAAACTATGAGGGCTCAATGCTGGGATGCTGAATGTGATTGCCTGGGAAAGAGCTTGGCAGGGCCCCTCTCACCGCTGGGGGTGCCCACTGCCCATATAACAGTTTGCGCCAAAACACTGAAAAGTATTTTCACTTTTTTTCCCCCTTTGGTAAAAGTGAAAATCCTCTTCTGATTTCTTTCAGTTAGCAAAAACAGGTAATAATGTAGATCTTTTGCAAAAGTGAAGTGGCATGATGCAAACTTTTGAAAAGCGGTGGTACCCATATTATCAAACACCAGATCCATTCTGCATGTCCACCTTTTCCTCTTTTCCAAATAATCAGTGACCTTACGCTTTGCACATCTCATCATTATTACTGACTACTAGCCTCTTATCTAATCCTGCATTAAACTCGATTTACTGTTTTATCTACAGTACTTTAATCTTTTAGAGGCTTATCATAATATGGACTCCTTAATGAAATATTTTATCATACGAATAAACTAACCTTTCTCCATTTTCCAGATTCCTCTACTTTTGCTCATTTCCCTATATACCTTTATCCTTCTTTAAATATTCATGTTTTCCGGTTTCATTTCTTATGCAACGAAATAAACCAAAATGCTTATCTTGTTACTACAGAAATGACTGTGTTACCAAAAAATGTGGAATGGTCTTGTTTAGTGCTTAACATCTTATGTTTAGCTCTCCTGATCTCAGTAAAATATTCATGCTTCTGTTGCTAGAAGATTCCCCCATCCTGACATCTTAAAATATTTCCTCCCATCAAGCTGCAAGGCCACCTAATATTCTCAAATCATTCCTTTGGAGTTAAAGAGGCCATATAGCATAGGAGTTAGTAGACAAGACTCGGAACCCAGGCTGGAACTGAAGTTACAGTTCTAATGCTTACAAGCTGTGTGACTTTAATCAAGTGTTTTTTTAACCTCTCTGGGCTCAGTTTCCTCATCTGTAAAATGGAGATAACAGCAGTTAGCTCCTTAGGTTTGGGGATTGTGAAGGATTAAAGGCATAGTTCTCATAACATTCCTGGCATGTAGTCAATGCTCGCGCATGTCTGCAGTGGGTATCACCATCATTATTATTATCGATATTAAAATATTGTTTCCACTGGCACCAATTAACATAGCCTAAATTAGTTTATTAAACTATCCATAGATAGTATTCTGACAGGACATAAAACAGATATTTTGATGAAGGAAGGGAAAGGTACAAGGAGAAGGGAAAAGTCCAGAGCATGAGCTAGTGGCTGGAGGGGGGCTCACGTCAGTAGCTGGAAAGCTAAGGCACAGCATTGGCTCACTGGGCTCCTAAGGTGATAAAGGAGAATGAAAAATAGAGCTAGGGGCACCTGGGTGGCTCAGTCGGTTAAGCGTCTGCCTTCGGCTCAGGTCATGATCTCAGGGTCCTGGGACTGAGCCCCACATCAGGCTCCCTGCTTGGCGGGAAGCCTGCTTTTCCCTCTCCTGCTCCCCCTGCTTGTGTTCCCTCTCTCACTGTCTATCTCTCTGTCAAATAAATACACTTTTTAGAAAAAAGAAAAATAGAGTTAACAGTAGAATGATATTCATAAAATTAGTCATGACATAGACAACACCATGAGAGAGATGATTTTTAAATATCTGTAAGATTGTGAGACCTACCATATTGAAAAAATATGAAAAAGTGGGGAATTCCGACACATGCTAAAGACTTAAGACCTAGATGGGAGAGTTTTTTGTTTTTTTTTTATCACTCATGTTTCCCTGGCAGACATCAGAATCCACTCTAGAGAGTCTAGGCAGAAAGAAATTTATTCTAGGGTGATAAGCGGCTTCCAGACTTGTTTTTAGGGTTGAGGAAAACACTTGAGGTTGAGGAAAACACTTGAGGCTGAGCTTCAGGAGCGACTCCCCCGACAGAACTGGGCCACGGCAGAAACACCTGCCTCTTGTGCCTCAGGAAACACCTGCCCAGTTGGGAAGCCACCGGCTTGGGAGCCACATGCCTCAGCCACCATCAGGAGTCTGCCACCATCAGGAAGCCCGCCAACAGGAAATTGGCCGCTGCCAGCCCCAGAGCCATGGTGCCCTCAGGGAATGTGCACCAGGAAGACAGATACCCTCCTTTGACACCTACAAGGCTAGTGACCACACACTGACACCTGTGTGAACCCTGGGGAAGAAGTGCTCAATGGCTCCTGGGCCATGCTTGCCAGTAGGAAGAGCGTAACCCAGAGGTGAACCCAGAATCATGCAAGCACATCGTGAGAAGCTAAGTTAGGTCCTGAATTTTGCTTCCAGTGTCTACAGTACTTTAATCTTTGAGAGTGTGAATCACCTACTCATGCATCTTGGGCCATCACAACCTGCTCAGGGTCACTTTGCTGTAGAGTCTACTACTTCCGTGTAGGCCAACTTGGTGGATGAGTGGATCCATACAACACCCAGTTCCTGATGGGAAGACTGGTCACATGATCACCTGGTTTTCCATTTTAAAAAAGTTCCTTGCCAAAGGATGTGGCTTTTTTTCAAAATATTAAAATCCTCTGCTATGGATTTCCTACCACAGGCTCCATAAGCACCCTTACCCAAGTCACAAATGCCTTGCACGCCGTTAGATATTCTGGATCATAAGAGGCAAATTGCAGAACTGCTTGCATTGGGTCAGCTCGAGAGCTTTCTCTTGCTCTGATTTCCAGTCAAAACTGATAATCCTACAGCTTACTTGGTAGATGAATCAGACACCCAAACACAGTGTAGGTTGCTTCCTTCAGAACCATCTACTATGACCAGAGTCTGGAAGGCTACACGATCAGAGAGCTACCACAGTCAAGAATCCTCCACGGAAACCACCAGCCCCAAACCGTAGTGGTCCTCTGAAAATCCTTTTAGAAAAACAAAATGACCATGACCGTGCTTACCAGAAAAATAGCAAAAAGGACTTCATTTTTGCCTTCCAAATTCTACCTGAGTGCTGAACCTACATTATATCCATCATCCCAATTTCAAGAGAGTTCAAGAAAGATAGTGTTAAGCTTTCCAGTCTCTGCTATGGGTTGAATTGTGTCCTCCACCCCCAATTCATATGTGGACGTCCTAACAGCTTGTACCTCAGAATATGACCTTACTCGGAAATAGGGTCATTGCCGATGCAATCGGTTAACTTAAGATGAAGTCATTAGAGTGGTCACTAATCCAATATGACAGTTATCCTTATAAAAAGGAGAAATTTGGACCCAGAGGGACACAAACAGGGAGAATACCATGTGAAGTTGAAGGTCGAGCTCAGGGCTATGCTTCTACAAGCCAAAAAATGCCAGAAATTGCCGGCAACCACCAGGAGCTAGAGGAGAAGCCTGAAACAGACCCTTCCCCCACAGCCCTCAGAAGAAGCTAACCCTGCCTACCAACAACATGATGTGGGACTTTTAGCCTCCAGAAACGTGAGACAATTCATTTCTATTATTTGAGTTTTCCAGTTTGTGGAATTTTGGTATGGCAGCCCTGGCAAGCTAATATAGACTGTGTGGCCACCCCTACCTGTAATTTATGGTGTCCTTCTCAGGGCTTCTAAATGGGGCTCAGCAAGCCTCATCACTGTTCTCGAGAAAAGTCTAGTCAGTGTCTCCAGTGCTATTATTGATCATTCTGCAACATTCATCACTGGGGAGCGAGCCCCCAAAAATATCTGGGGTGATGTAATTGTTTCATGAGTATTGTATTTTTTTTTAAGATTTTTCTTTTTTTTAAATTTGACACATAGAGAGAGAGAGAGCACAAGCAGGTGAAGCAATAGGCAGAGAGAGAGGGAGAAGCGGGCTCCCCGCTGAGCAGGGAGCCCGATGCGGGGGCTCCATCCCTGGACCCTGGGATCATGACCTGAGCCGAACACAGACGCTTAACTGACTGAGTCACTCAGGTGCCCATGAGTAACCATATTTTAACCCTGAGATGATTTAGCATACATTTAAGAGAATCCAGCCTCCAACATTTCTGTTTTATGTCAAGAGGGAATGTTCCAATTTGCTCATTTTTGTTTAAGAGAATTTAGCCTTGCGGTTAAACAGGTCAGTCTTGTTACCCTAAATAAAAATTCTAATTGCTTTAGGTTTCTGATTTCTAAATTGAAATCTTTCTACATTTATACAAAGTTTTAGGACATTTAAGAGTACTTAAGACTCAACATAGTTACAAGGTTATAGTAATAGTTATACGTTATCTAAATATAACTAGAGTTATAAGATTCTACATGGTTTATTAGATTAACAAGAATTATACAAACACTTGGGAAGTTTTTTGTTTGTTACGATAGACACCTGAGTGACATTAAAAGGAAATCTAATACAAATACATACATGCAGTTAAAAATGCTTAAAGGCATTTTGACTGAATTTATTAAAGCCTCCTGAAGAGTGTTAAATATAGAATAATAAGATTTGTAAGTTAAATCCAAGAGGGGGATTGTCAAACTTTCTGTAAAGGGTCAGGGGTAAATATCTCAGGCTTTGTGGGCCCTACGCTCTCCGCTGCAGACCTGTGGCTCTGCCAAGCATCCTAGCACGGAAACAACCGTAGACGATATGTAAATGAATAGATATGGCTGTGTTCCTGTAAAACTTGCCTTACAAAAACAGGCAGTCAGCCAGACTTGGTTCACAGGCTGCAGTTTGCCAACCTCTGATTTAAAAGATTAAGGATTTTTAAACTTAAAAGTTTTTAAATTTATGACTTCAGTAAGTCAAATATTAATTATAAAAACAATATAACCACTGAATAATCTTCACTGTGCATAAAAGCCACCTTCAAATGTATGGTAAAAAGTCACATTGAAATGAGGTAGGTGGCATTGGGAAACAGTGTCATATAGCAGAAAGAAGATAAATTTTGGAGTTTGATACCTAGTTTCCAGTCCTAGCTCTATTACTCCAGGAGCTACACTATTTAAAGAAAATCATTTAGCGTCAAATCTTTGTAAAGAGAGTATAATCGTCACTGGACCTATACTCATTAAGTTGTGATACTCAAATGAGACCTAACATAAAACTGTACACTGAAACTAGAAAGTGTCTTTCAAAAATAGAGTATTATCACAACCAAAGGCTAAATGCATTTGCTCACATTGTTTGTCCACAAAGTATATCAAGAATTTTGAGTAATTTCTTACCCATGGTCACCACTTGAAAATTTTTCATCTTAGTTGTAACTAATCTATGCTATTCTGCACATCAGAATTTGAATTAATATAATACTCAGAAATTTGTCTCATTCACATGAAAAATATTAACATAGGCATTTTATAATTTCAACAGATTCACCATGGCTTCTTTCTAAGGCCAACTTCTTTCTCAGGAAAAGCCCAATTTTTAAATTTAGTTCATGCTTATGTGCATAGTTTGCTGTGTAATTTTAGAGCTAGCAGGAATCTTCAAAATCATTCCATTCAATCCTACAACTGTTTACAGATGAGGATACTGCGGATTTGATGGGCTTGCCAAAAAGCACACTATTAGGAGAACATTTATAACTTAATTATGTTATAAATGAAAAGAAAGCTCAGAACCAGTCATGATGGACCCTTTGTATTTGTAGGACTTGTTTGGCGCGTATGTTCCAAACCTTACACAAATAATGGATGACTAGAAGGGATGCCTAAGTGATTTACAGCTAAGGGTGCTTAGTAACGGTCCTTTCAATGTCTATTAAAGTGAACTATTTGGAATCATATGTGCAGGAAAAATGATCACTCATTCCTCTGGGTTCTTTATTTTTCTCGTTTGTACTGTAATTCCTCAGTAGGTTTCCTAGGATATATTGATAGAAGAAACTAGTAAACAAATCAACTCTAACCTTCTTTTTCAGTGTTTGTCCACAGAGGGTTTGCTTATTTAGTTTAATACTTTATTTTATTTAGTCTAATCAGCTCCCTGTAAGAAATACCACCGAGGAAGATTGTCTAAGGTAGATGTTTTCATGCTGGCATTGAAAAGCATTAATAGAAGTTAAATGTAGAAATCCCAGCGTGCTGAGATAAGTTTACAACTGTAAAATATCATTTCCTTCCAAGTCTTTTCAGATCTGGAAGGTTGAAGATGGTTCGTTAAACTCAAATATTTATGTAGTTTTGATAGTCTCAGAAAAAGGAACTTATTTTCATTCTTTCTTTCATCATAATCTTGTTACAGAGTTTACAACGCAATCTACTAAATGAGGTTGTCCTCAATGCAGGGGACAGAGGTCTCACACAGACATGCGCTAGTAGGATCAACATGGATTTATGGTGGGAGTGCTTTCTTTCCCACCAAGGTGCCATCCCGTATTTACTATTTGTATAGAATACATACATGTAATCCTGGTTTGTGCTAAAATTGGCGTTATGCTTATATATTGTTGTGTAACCTGTTTTTGTCACTTAATATGGATGTTTTCTCTGATGATTAAGTGTTCTTTTGCGGCATGATATTTAATGGCTACATGGTATTCCATCAACCAGATGAACCATCATTAATTTACCCACTCTATTGTTGGACATTTGTGTTTCCAGTTTTTCACTGTTATAAATAACGTGGTGATGAATATCCATGTACATAAATCTTTGTGCCCTGTTCTGATAATTTTTGTAAGGTAAATTCTTCAACATGAAATTGCTAATCCAAGGAAAGTGAATATTTGTAAAACTCTTTGTACGTAATGATCATGATAATACCATTTATTAGGCTCTCTATATGCCGGGCACTGTGCTATAATGAGCATAATCTCATTTAATCCTCACAATAAATTTATGAGAGAAGTAGTATTAATAGCCACATTTTTCTCAAGGAAACTGAGGCTCATGCCCAGAAAATGGTTCATACATGACAGCAGTTGGCAGACCCAGCATCTGAGCTCAGGTCTGTCTGTCCAACTTCATAGCTGTTGGTCTCAATCCCTGCGCTATATTGCCACTTCCATATTGCCAGGACATCTTCCAAAAAAGATTATTACAATTTAGATCTCTACCAGCAATACACAAGGGTGCCTATTTCCCTGTGCTACTGAGGAGTCTTTGATTAGAGGGAAGCTGAACAAATTTTTTCGTGTTTGTTGGCCATTTGTGGATTGTCTGTTTACGTCCATTTGCATAGAATCCATGTCTGAAATCTTTCCTTTTGAGAATCAGATGATCTGAATTCTAATCACAGCTCTACCCCTAATTAGCTATGCCATGTCAGGAAAAAATCGCTGCAGAGTTCTGAGTCTCCATTTCCTCTTGTGGAAAATGAGGTGGTTAAATTAAATAATCTCATGGGCCATCTCTCAAGTTTTGTGATTCCATCTGTTGGTACCCCCATCGCCTGTCCTCGTCCCTGGGCAATGTGGGAGGAAACAGGTGATCACCTATAATAGATGTCTTCATTTATGTATTTAAGGAAGCCTCTACTTCCAAGACATCTCTCCCAACCCTTGGGATTACGTCCCTGAAATTCCACCCTTCATTCCCTGGGGTTCCCGTTCTTCATTCTGCCAAGTCTCTCCTTCCTGTGTCAAGGTGTCATATTCTTTGGCTTCACTGGCATCCCTTTCTGATGGCTTGCTTCTGCTCAGATTCCTTCTCAGGTCCTAGAACACGCCATGACTCTCTTGCATCCAAACCTTTGAACATGTTATTCCCTCTCCCTGGAGTGCTCTTTCTTTACTAAACTGAGTCCAATTGTGTCTTCTGGAAAGCAGCCTGGCTAAAACTTGATACATGGGTTTGGAGTCAGTCACGTGGCCAGGTTCTACCATGTATTGACCACGTGACCTTGGATAATTTATGTATCCTTCTTAACCTTCATTTCCTAATCTGTACAATGGGGGGAATGATAGCATCTCCCACTTAAGACTGTTGTGAGAAGGACGTGAGAGAACGCATGCCAAGCTTGGCCCATGATGCTAGATTTTTTGAGCTCTCACGGCACTTCATGTGTATGTCTATCATAGCATTTAACATACTGCATTCTGAATATTCATTGTTTTATCTCCATTCATTAGCACCGTGTCTAGCACACTATAGGCACTTCCCAGCTGTTTGTTGGGGGAATAAATGAAACACATTGCAAATACTTTTAGGAAACTTTTTTTGTGGTGGTTGTTTCATTTTCTGTTGTTTTGCTGGTTTATTTATTTGTTTATTTTACTAACACCATTTCAAAAATTGCTTTCCAATCTGACATGTAAGGAAACAAGATTAATGCCTTGAAATGATTAGAAGGTTATGAACAAGGATGCCCAACCCAGACAGAGAGAAGGGCTCCAAATAGGGAGGTAAGATTATGTTGAAAACAAACTTTTACATCTTTGAACTTTCACTGTGGCTACTTTCTGAAGATCCCCCCTACTTTTCTCCCTCACTCTGGCAGAACCTTCGGCCATGTGAGTTTTTCATGGGCAAGTTCAAACCCATCCATACCTAGAGATATTTCGTGTTACCTGTTTCCCCTGAATGTCTCAAAACAGCTTCACAGAGCAAATGAGCAGTAAAATATCTCGAACCAGAGATTGTCATTTAAATAAAAAAAAAAATTAAAAAAAGAAAAAGCAAGCATGTTTGGGAAATGTACTGTCTGGGATGGTGGCCAAGGGCTAGAGATAGCAGAGAAACCAAGGAGAAGTATATATGAAAAGAGAGAGGTCTACAGGCTTATTGAAAATTGAGATGTCTTTGGGGGAAGAAAAATCGATATGGGCTATGAATCTTTTAGTATGGACTCACGGTGAAAAAGCATTACAGCAGTTTGTGTGTGTGTTTTTTAAGGATTTAAAAATAATTATATATGCACATTAGCTGGTGTTTCTTTAAAAGGGGAAAAAAAAAAACTCTCACAAGTACCGCATTTCAAAAAGATTTGAAAATAGCAAAATTGTCTTCCATGTGCAAATGGATGCCTGATCCCTCCCTAAAGTGCCCCACAGGTTTATCATCAGTTCTGAGAGCCTCAGACATGGGGTCCTCATTAATCAGTTCTGGGACTCACAGTAAATGTCTAGTCAGTTTTATGAAAACACGCCTACTTTCCCTCACACCCCTCCAATTCTCCAAACCCAACCGATCTTTCTAATGCTTTTAGAAAGTGGTGTGTATTTTGTTGAGTTATGCCCTAGAAACATAATGCCCTTTACTTATCTGTTGCCTCCCCATCTCCCTTGTGGTTTTCATTAGATCTTCACTGTCGATGACCTTTCAAGACTGCACATTACCTATACCTTGAGTGCAAACTCAAGGCGTTCAGGCAAGATGAAGAACAAAGAGAGTATGCTGGTGGAGGCAGGTCATCTACTGAACACACAGGAGTAAATTTCTGACTTGAGAAATCAAGCCTTGTGGCCAAAGAATTACTCACGATATGGAAAGATATAGCCCAGGCTTCTGGATGCTCCCATTCTTTCTGAGTGCACACGGAGTGACATATTCTTTTGACATTTGATACAAGCATTTTCAAAAATATTTTTCTTTTGCTAGTTTCTAGTGTTTCCCCCTCCATCTTGATCCACTCTGGATGATGACTTTTTAAAATGTTAAAGAAAATAGATGTCAGGATAAGAGTTTGAAAGAGACTAGAGGAAACGTACCCCTTTGACTCTGTCTAGAATTCCCTCTTCCTCTTGATGTCACTAGCATCTACTCATCTTGAAGACCCAGCTCAACCACCAGTTCCTGGGAGAATTGCTCCCTGACTCTGTAATCTCTGTTAGACATCGCTCCTCTGAGCTTCTGGAACCTTCTCCAGCCTCTACAGCATCATCTTCCCTTGTAGACCTCACAGTTCTGGATGGCAAGTACCAGACTTTTCTTTTCTCTATCCCCAGTGCAGAACCTCACCCAATATTTATTAAATGAACAATTAAAGGAATGAATGGCTGGCTGGCTGGATGACTATTCAGAGAAGGAAAGGTTAAAAAAAAAAAAAAAAGGTGGCAGGTGGTAAGCAGGTTTCAGAAAGTGAGAAATAAGAGAGCCAACACTCATTCAAACAATTTATACATGAAGTCCTGAAGTGAAATGCATTTTTCAGACTCCACTGAGAGATCTGTTATACAGATTTTTGCCCAAAGTATATATCAATTCTGAGTAAAACGCAGTCCCAGTTAAAACTGTGAAATGAGGAAGAGCTGTGAGCTACATCCAAGCATACAGTTATAGCAGCTTGCTTTAAATACAACGATAGCTGCGTTTTTCAGAAATTTACCCTAGGAAAAAAAGTCCAAGGAAAAATCTATTTCTGTTATTTTTAAGTGTAAATATTCAAATGCGTGCATCATCCTGCAGCAAAGCACAATCATCTGAGGGATCTGTGACTGTGGAGAAAGCTTGCGTGGCAGGAGCGAACACTGACTTGCTTGGTGGTGGTTTGAGCACCAAATGTTTTCCTCCCCTCCCAGTGGTTTCCTCTACTTTCCCTTCTCCTAGAACTTGTAAATTCCCTTTGAAAGAACGCCAGTTTTTTTGTTTTTGTTTTTTTGAAGGGTTTTCATTACATTCCTAGCAACTATTCAATTTCAGTTGAAGTTCAATTAAATTAACTTTAGCTACTAAGGAATGAGGCACTAAGAGACCCACTATCATACACATCACCTTTGTACTGGTTAAAAAAGGTAAGCGTTGACAAAATAAGGTGCATGAAAGGCCTCATCCACCCCTCGCATCACTGCTGGAATATTCCTCCTCTAACACAGCTAATTATCTCACTCCCTACCCCCTCAGATGCTTCCCATGACTCTGTCTCCTACAGAATAAATACCACATTCCATAATGTAAAAGATGTTTATCTAGCTTGTCCAAACAAGAATGCCCACTGCCCCACCCCCACCTCACCCCAACACCCCCACTCTGGGAGTAAATTCTCGCAAACATTTTTACCAGGGTGAGAACCTAGAGACCATACTGGTTGATAGGAGATAGCTCTTCTTTCAAAATCTGAAAGAGATCGTAAAATCAGAGTGACAATCAGAAGGGATTATTGCACAATTTCCCAAGAAACTATGGCTGATCTCTATACACAATCACCGAGCAGCGTGTTAAAAAGCTTCCACTGAAACAAAGCATGTAACTGACATGATCTACAGTGTTCTATAGCACAACTGTGGTGTTGACCGTCCTATCCTCAGCCAGCATCCTCTGTTTCTGTGATCATTGTTCTTGGCTCTCATCACTGCTGTTCACTTCTGGAATCTTGAGTATGTCCACCTGAGATTTGTCACCTTCTTTTGTTGTCACACTATCTCACCTGTAGTGCTTCAGACCTTAAAACTCAGTCTTCCTGCCTCATCTCCAGAGGGTTCATCGACTACCATGAATACATCTTGATCGTACACTCTATTTTTTATTGTTCTTGGTTCTGGACAAATCCTATGAGGCCCTGAAACAGCAGGTCCTGCCTTACGGGATCCGGGGCCAATGGGTTTAAACGGCCAGAGTCTGGTGTTTGGCCATTTTGTGCCTGATGCACATGGGCCACGTTACCAGGCCTTCAAAACCTCTCAATACTTGATTCTTCCTGCTACTCCCTCCCATCTGCTGTTACCTCTCTCTTCATGCACCTGCCCGTGGGCCCATCAGCACGATCATTTCTGCTGTTCCATATTTATATCTGTAATGAGAGCCCCTTCCTGAGGGCTCGTTATGTGTCATGTGCTTTTAGGAAGGCAACAGGGGGTAGATTTAGACTGAGGTTTAAATGAAGGCAACAGGGGGTAGATTTAGACTGGGGGTTAAATTTGGGCTCTATCACCCAATACCCCAGTGACCTTGGGCAAGACTTTTGAAGTTTTCGGTTTCACCTTTTAGAGCTTCCATTTCCTTATCTGAAGAAAGGAATTAACAGCTACTCGTGGTACTGGAATATATATGTATATATGTGTATGTTTTATAAAATTGCATATATATATAATTGCTCATCTCTTGCCTTCATATTTAGTGTCTTTGCTTTTACTGTTTCTTCCTTATTCTGGAATGCTATTTGCCTCCATCCTCCACCAGTCAAAACCCTACTCATATTTCAAAGTGTAGTTAAAACGCGACCTTTTCTAAGAAGCTTTCTGAAACCTTGCATATTGATTTCCCATGGTTCCCACCTCTCCCTGTTTATATATTTTGTAACCTGGGCTTTCCAGGGTACGTAGACCTGGTCTAAAAACAGAGCCACAACAGTCCCTACCGGGTTTTCTCCAGTCCTGTCCCTGCAACTGCAGGAACATCTCCACCCAATTCCCTTTGCCTAACTACTTCTTGCCTCAAGGAAGCATTTTATAACCTCTCAGGCGACCTTGACCCTAACCTCTTTGTATTTTCCCAATTCTGTACTTTTCCTTCGCAGCACTTACTCAATGAAATAATCATTTATACAAGTATGAGTTAACATCTGTTTTCCCCAGGCAGACCAGAAGCCATCTGGGGCAGGGGCCAGTAGCTGACTCGTTGGTCCAGGGCACATGGGGAATGCCCGGCGAAGGGTGGGTCATAACCGAACATAGGCTCTGTGGGTGCCTTAGGCTTGTTCATCCACAGTTGGCCCTGCCCTCCAGGCTCTTCCATTTCCCTTGCCTCCTGTCCCACCAGCCATGATGCCGCCAGTTGCTGTGAGGGCAACATTGCCGACACCTGCCAAAGAGAAGCCTCTCAAAGGACCTTCCATGTCCTGAGGCCGCCAGGATGCCACTGATGATCACAATGGCAGGCGCACACGGTCCTCTCATATGTCTTCTTTGATCCAACTCTGGCTGGACTGTCCAGTTGCTCAAAACCGTGGGTCCGTGCCATGTTCATAGGGGTTCCAGCCACAACCCAAGTGGGAGACAAAATTGTTGCCCCAGCAAGGAAATAATGTGAACTTGAGCACTGGATACCTATGGACATGAGATTGATTCAAAGATTGTGTCCACTTGGGCCTCACCCCTTAAGACTCAGGATGTGACTAAAGGCCGTGTTGTACTTAGCCTGTCTCTTCTTCTCTGATCACGAAGCACTGAATTTGCAGCCATGTCATACGTCACCCTGCTCTCTCCTCTTAGAGTCACTCCTTCCCCAAAAGCCTCTCGGTTCACTGGGCATGCAGCCTTCTGCAGATGGCACTTGCAGGCACGCTGAGACATTGTCCGGTTTCCTGCCACACAATCACAGCACTTGATACGCTTGCTGTTTTATTCTAGTCTTCATATCTATCTCCCCTCGATTTTAGATTCCTTTAAGAAAGCTAGCGGATCTTCTTTGTCTCTGCATCTCTCTCTGTCTCTCTCTCTCTCTCTCTCTCTCTCTCTCTTCCTCCCCACCATCTCCCGCCCAGCATCTAACCCAGGCTTTGCACATACTACTTTCTGAATAAGTATTTGTTGGCACGGATGACCGAATCAACAGAGGAGTAGTTATCAGGGGAGAGCTGGCTTTGCAGGGATCCGTAGAGTCTGCGTGAGACCTCAGGAGAGCGCACAGGGAAGGGGGAGGGCCGCAAGCAAAGGTGATGCCTCTTCCATCTGACAGCTGAGTCTGTGTCTGAATGTTCTCCTCATTGCTCTTGTTCCCGGTGATGAAGGAAGGAAGCAGTAGATCTCTGCCTTACAGGGCTTCTGCAAAAATCGATACTTTCTGTTTACAAATTATTTCCTTTCCACTTATGTAGAGGTCTTTCAAAGAGAAAAAGAAGTAGAGAGGAGAGGGAGAACCTGAGACTTACGGTTGGGGAGAGGTCAACACAGACTACCCAGATTGGTCGGCCAGATGTTTTAGATGATCTACCGTCACTCCATTTTCCCCAAGATCAGGTCACAAGGCTTTTACTCTCCTGATGGAGGCACACGTTTTTCTTGAGGCTGAATCTTTTAGAAAATACACTTGTCTAGGATGGTAGCTATTTTTTGAGCCCCGTGTTTGCATGCACAGTCGTTCCGTCCTACTAGACACAGTTTACCGCCATTATGCAATAAGTCTTTCACTTCTTCAGAAACATATCATCTATTTTTACAGTTCCCACTCTCTGTGGTGAATGTTAAAGCCCCAGAAGGAGCGTGCTTAGAAAGTAAGGATTTATGTACCAGCCACGCTAGTGCTCAGGGCTCCAGAGTGTGTCTCCTTCATGGTTTTGCAGGTGATGTGGATGCTGGGAACTTATTTAACTTATACTTGGCTTGAGTTTCCTAATTAGAACATGATCTTTGTCTCTTTAAAGTGGGCATTCTTTATGGCTGAAAGCTTGAAGGTTTGGATTTCTATACAGCAGAAAAAATAAATGTCTCCTATCATTTTTTTTTTTTGTAATGTTGAAATTAAACTCTGTTTTCCACTGGCTACAGCACTTAGCCCCAGTGAGAGGCCCTGATTCAGAAGCTCCTACTTCTGAAAAATAGACACAAAAATAACATTCTCAACATCGAGTGTATTTGAATTAATGTGTTGTGTTTCTTAAACCTTTGGAGAAATGGAAGTCCTGAAATTAAAATAGTGAAATATGAGTCCTATCTGGCCTCAGCCATCCTCCTGATTTACTGGGGGTGCTTACACCTTCGTCTATGCCTTATGGTTCCCCATCTGAGAAAAGAGGTGCCAGATTTCAAGGTAGGTAATGATCTGACATAAATTCTCAAGCACAATAATGTTCTTTCTCTGTTGGGGTAAAAATAGAATATAAATATGGGAAGCAGGACTGAAAATGTGACCCTAATTTTTCATAGAATTCCACAGAACCTTCTCGAACAGTGTCATAATCCTATCCACCGAAGGAAGAATGTTTAGGGGAAATACGAATTATCCTTGACATTCGGATTTACTGTTCATGTTTCATATATTCGAGTGTGTCACTCTCTCCATCTATGCCACGTGCTTGGCAATCCCCTGACATTTCTAACACTCTAACACTGAGTTTGGAAGAGGAGTTTGCATTACAAAATTTGCCTCATGAGGTATGCCAAATTTAGCTGTTTGTAATTCATCGCCCCTCCCTGTTGATTTCCTAGACTCTTCTCCCTCTCCAGGATGGATTCCCACCCAGAGGTGTCCAATAAAAATGTGTGTGCCATGCCGGAGTGCAAGGCACAGCATAGGGAACATAGTCAACGGCATTGTAATAGTGTCGCGTGGTGACAGATGGCAGCTACACTTGTGGTGAGCGTAGCATCATGGATAAACTTGTCTAATCACTATGTCGTAGCCTGGAAACTCACGTGAACATTGTGTGTCAACTACACTCACATAAAAAGGTTTTAAAAAAATCTGTGTGCCACAAGGTAATTAAAAATTTCATAGTAGCCACATTAAAAACAGTAAAAAGAGGGGCGCCTGGGTGGCTCAGTCGGTTAAGTGTCTGCCTTCGGCTCAGGTCATGATCTCAGGGCCCTGGGATGGAGCCCTGCATTGAGCTCCCAGCTCAGCAGGAAACCTGCTTCTCCCCCTCTCCTTCTGCCTCTCTTCCCCTGCTCCTGATCTCTCTCTCTCTCTCTCTCTCAAATAAATAAAGTATATAAAAAGGGAAAAAAAACAGTAAAAAGAAAGAGGTGGAATTCATTTTAATACTATATATAATGTTTAATACTATAGGCAAAGAAGTGATCGTTCAACATGTAATCAATATAAACATTTTAATGTGATACTTTACATTCTTTTTTTTGTACCGCGTCTCAGAAATCCAGTGTGTGTTTTTTACCCTTACGGCGCATCTCCGGTCAGATGAGCCACATTTCAAATGTGGAACAGCGGCCTGTGACTCGCGGCTGCCTGACTGGGCAGCACAGATGCGGCTCGTGACTGCAGAAAGTTCTGTTGGACAGCACGTACCTAGTCCATTCATGAGGACTTTTATCTGGAAATGTGTCTTTCTGCAGGAGGCATCACCTGTCCTCTTTACTTTCCGAAGAGCCTCAGGCGGTGTCTTTCTAGTCAGCAGAATAACAAGAAAGCTTGTTTCTGACTATTTGGATCTGTTTTTCCTCAGGGCTCTAATTACACGTGGTTCCCTGAAAGTGAAGAAAAACCAGTCAGACGCTCTCCCTGAAAACACCTGTGCTGCCCGCCTCCCCTTCACTGCCTCGAGAACCTTCTCAGCTGGAATGAATTAGCGTCTCATTCCTTCGAGCTCCCAAGTCTTGTTTTAAAAGGGCCTGCCTTCCACCTACCGTCAAAACTGCTCGCCCAAGTGCTGTGTCTGCAAATGTTGAACAGCGGGTCTCTGGAGGGGGAGGCCCCGGCTGCAGCATTTGCCAGCTCGTGCGGTGTGAAGACCCCCGCTCTGGACAGCCATCGCAAGCCACCAGTGTGACCCATCTGATCATCAAGGTGGGGAGAGATGCTCGCTACTAGCCGGTAGGAGATGGCCCTCCCGGTCACGGGAGCACAGTGAAGTGTTTCTGGAATTCCCCCATTTTCAGGATTCTCTAGCATGTGTGTCACCGAATATGGTTTCCATGCAAAGCAAAAAATGTCCCAAGGCTTCCATGTGTTGGGTAAAAGTGAGATCGTAAGCATAGTTGAGTTTAGTAAGAAGGCTCACGGCTTAACACAGTATCTAGAAGATTATCAATGTATCATTCTTCTATTCCACATCCATACTCATAATTAACAATACAGATCTCATCATGCTTATATCTGTTGAAATGTAGCTGAAAGTGATAAGTTAGATAAGTCAGACCGAGAAAGGCGAGGACTGTATGCCATCATTCCCATGCAGAATCTAAAAAAGTTAAGCCTGTAAAAAAGCCAGAGAACAAGATGGTGGTTACCAGGGGTTGGGGGAGTCAGAGTGATGGCATTTAAGGGAACAAACTTGTAATCAGTAGTATAGAAGCCACAGAGATCTCACGCACAGTATAATAAATACAGACAATGTCATATGATAATTATGTACTGTGATAAATATCACTGCATGGGCAGTCATATAACAATATATAAATGGATTGACAAAACTTGCTGTAGACCTTAAACTTCCACAATGTTACATGTCAAATGTATTCAATAATTTTAAAAAAAATGTGCTGCAAGTGAGATCAGCTTTCATTAGCACCTTTTCCTTCTGGTCAGGTGACAACTAGCCATTTTTCCATAGAAAGAAACAATATCAAATACATAAAGCGCTTGAGAATTTATCTGAATTTCTCATTGACCCATTCTTCCAGAAAAAAAAAAAATGAGTGTCCTTTGCAAGGCTGAAATAAATGGTATAAAGGCAACTAGTCCATCTTAAATGGGACACATCGAGTGTGGGACTCTAAGTTATAGTCTGAACTACCTTTGATAAGCCATAGGGTCTGGGGCAAACCCTCTGAAACTGCGCAGGGCCTCCCTCTTCTTCCTCAACTATAAAACTCAGGGCTGGACTAGCTCGGCGTTTCCCAGATTTTCGTCATTCTCATATACAACCATCACTATTTTTGTCATTTCTATATGTCACCTGCACTCTTATTTTCTCTGTATTTTTCTTAAAACAGCTCACTCTTTTTACCTAACTACCGAGCCTTTTCCTAAGTAGTAACATCTATAAAATCATAGCCTCGATTCACTAGTTATTTTTTTTCTAATACACATTGATACGCAAACATAAGTCTAAATTTAACCATGGCATGTGTAGCTCCTAAAATCGTCCTGTGTGTCGCATGTGGTTAGCCTCCTGGGGGTGACATGATCTCTGTGGGTCCCACGGCATTGTTGGTTTGCAAACCAAATCATAATTTCAGTGCCTTCAGTACTTGCTGTGGAAACTTCAGGATTGATTCGTATTGAGGTGACACTTGTCAATCAAGATGAGTGAAACTAATGGTACCGTTGTCCAGGCCTCTCATTAGAGATAAAAGGTGGTTTGAGACTTCTATTCTGAAATGCATTTGCTCCTACACCAATATAACTTTCTCGTTCCATCAGACAGCAGAAAGATCTGATCAGACATTTAAATGAACGCATTTTGCATATAATATTTTGTCTCTCACTATTAAGCTCAGTAAATAGGTTGAAATCTGCATATAAATCACTTATATTTGCCTGCTTGTCTGTATGGGGGTTGCGGCGATGGTGTTTTAAATATCATGTGAAATCTTGAAGAGATTTCTGGGCACGGGAGAGACTATAGAATTATTTTTATTTAAAAAATTATGAACTAGAAAGCAGGACTTTCTTTAGAGTTGATGTGGCTTCAATAATTTCAACCAGATGAACCATTGTCAACAATTTGCATTTAAAATATAATTAATTGTGTTACTCTGCCTGTTATTATACTAGGAAATTGAGATACCATACATGTTTATAATAGGAAATTTCTCAATTGTCTTTTTTAATCCACTATGAAGCTGCACATTTATTTCCACAGGAGGAAAGAGAAACAAATCATGCTGCTAAAGTAATACCAGTTTTTTCTAGGATTATGAATCAGTGGATGGTTTGTGGGATTAGTGATTTCTCTCCTCAAATGAAAACCAGATGGGCCAAGCCAAAAGCATAAACAGTTAAGGGAAAAAATTGGCAGAAAAAGTCACATTTGATAATTACATTTGTTGTTATACCTTCTCTTATGTAACAAGATAGTCAGGAACTTGGTTTATAAGATAATATAACTCCTGAGCTCTGATTTGACCCAATAAAAGTTTAGACTCTATTTTGTTTGGGAATGATTAAGTAACAATATGATAATTGGATAGCTGTTTTTATTAGAAACAGAAAATTCTTGTCCACAAAAAACTTTCAGGCAATGTTCGTCCTGTTGTTTGTTTAAATGAGTAATAATAAATTTATGTTTATATATAAAATATAGGATAAGCAAATTTACCGTCTGCCCTGTATGATGAAGTATTTGGAACATCTACATAATTACTGAACCATACATTTTAGTAATATTCAATGTTTTACCCCCAATGCAAGGATCTAATTTATATCTGCTTTTGAACTAGAGAGTAGAAAGTTATGTTAATCACTCAGTGTTTTAGAGAACGTGATACTGAAGAAATAAGGCACAATTTGCTATTAATCTAGGCAATTTGTCTAGAATCCCAGATGCATTGGCTCGCCCGTTCACCCACGTTCCGTGACAGTTTTTGTGAGTCGGGGTCTGTGCTGAGCTCTTTGCAAGCATTAGCCCATCGTTCTCCCCACTTTTCAAAGGAGAGGACTGAGGCTCTGAGGGGCTAAGGTGACTGTCTGGACTGCCCAGCCACGATGTGGCCAAGCTGGGTTTGAACATAGAGCAGAAGGGCTGTGCTCTTGACTTCCTCCGGGCCAAGCTCTGGGCTGCGTGCTGGGAACACAGTAAGCTGTGGATGCTGGGTTTCAGGAGATTACACAGCCCTTCACTTAAAACCTGGCAAATCTAGAATTGGAAGACGCCATGGAAATCTTCTGGCCAAACTCCACTTTATCCCAGATAAGAAAACAGTGGTTTAGGAGGGTGTCTTACTCTCAGTGTACATGGTAGATAAGTGTATAGATATACGTGTAAAGATAAAAATTATGAATCAGTTACTTAAAATGCTGATACTGTCATTTACTAAATACTGTGGTAGCTTTGTAGCTTGAATATGTATAAGCTAGTACATCGGTCTATTCTGTGCTCAAACATATGGTAAGAATACGGGTGTCAGTGAGTATTATAACTACGGCTAAAATAGAGATTAAAAAATGAAATAACAACTCTGGTTTATTTAGCTCAACAAATATAAAGTGAGTGCCTCTGTGCTGACTACAGGCATAAGGCTGGGTAAATAATGATGGACTTGACATACTGGGCGCTTGTCCTCAAGGCCATTACCATGCAGTGGGAGAAACAAGATAATTAATGTAGTTACTGTGCAGTGATAAGGGGAGGTTCAGGGTGTCGTTGGCGCATAGCAGGGACACCTAGCCCAGTGAAGGGGCATCAGGGTTGGAGGGAGTGTTGGGGAGAGGGCAGGAAAGAGAAAGGCGATCCACACAGAAGGATGTTCATATGCCAGGATCTCTTGAGAGGTGTCTGGAGCGGTTTTGGGTAATTGTGGCAGATTCGTTCCATTTGCTTCTCTACTTTCCACCTTTTGCCCCCGACCCTCTGACAGGAGACTCATCTGCGGAGACCTCATTCGTGAGCACCGGTGTGCTCTCTGGCTGCTGGTTGGATTCAGCCAACAGGGAGCCCCGGGAGGAGACCTGGGTGGAGGAAGGTGACTGCGTTCAGGTCCTTGTGGGGTGCTTTCTGGCTCACTGGTGGTGTTCTAGAACACTTCTTCGCCCAGCTCTCTCCTCCAGCATCCTGGAACTGCTCCCTCCTCGAGGTGATAACAGCCCTCAGGCGCTGTGCTCTCCCCTAGCTCCCCTATTCCCCCTCCCATCACTTTGTACAGTCCCTTTGTTAAGGCTTCCTTGAAGTTCCCAATGCCATGTACAAGGACTCCTGAAAGGGAAGAAGCAAGAGTGAGGAATGGTGTTGATTGGTGAGGTAGGTGGGGATAGAGTCACGAGTTGGTTTATAATCCAGATTAACAAAGTTAGGAATGTAGCCCGAGGGTAGCTAAGGCCAAGATCAGGGAGAACGGCGTAGGCACGAGGTAGGAGTTTGGTTTTTATTCTTAGAAGGCTGGCAAGGCATTGGAGGATCTTCCGTAGAAAAGTCACAAGATCAAACTGATTTTTTTCCAAAGATCTCTCTGGCTGCTGAGTGAAGAATAGGCTGTTGTGGCAAAGGGTGGGGACCACGAGACCATGTGGGAAGGGAGTGTCCCCGCCCCAGTGAGATACTGGCCGACAGCTGGCAAGGTCAGGAGAAATGGTTAGATTCTGGATCTGTTTTGAAGCTTCCGCTGACAAGGCATACTTTTAGTATGTGGTAATGGGTTCTGGGAATATGGCGAACTAAAGTAAACATGATTGGGGCGCCTTGGTAGCTCAGTCAGTTAAGCGTCTGACTCCCAATCTCAGCTCAGATCTTGATCTTGGGGTCGTGAGTTCAAGCCCTGTGTTGGGCTCAACTCTAAGCATGGAGCCTACTTTAAAAAATAAATAAATAGGGATGCCTGGGTGGCTTAGTCAGTTAAGCATCTGCCTTCAGCTCATGTCATGATCCCAGGGTCCTGGGATTGAGCCCCGCCTTGGGCTTCCCAGCTCAGCAGGGAGACTGCTTCTCCCTCTTCCCTGGCCCCTCCCCACGGCTCATGCTCTCTTTCGCTCTCTCTCTCTCTCTCAAATATATAAATAAAATCTTTTAAAAATAAATAAATAAATAAAATAACATATAAATAAAGTTTAAAAACTAAACTAAACATGAGCGTTGCCCTTCGGGAACTTTTATTATAGTTGAGGTGTCAGACATTAATCAAACAATCACTCATATAAATGTAAAGTTCTAACTGCTTAAGTGCTCTGGAGAAAAACAAACCCAGGACTCCCTGTGTGTATAGGGAATCTGACTGGGTCAGGGGGATGGGATCTCATCAAGGAAAACTTCCCCTTGGATCCAAAAGATCCATATGCTCTGACAAAGTGGGCATGGGGTGGGTGGAGCAGAGACAGCATGTGCAAATGTCCTGGGGATGGGAGAGAATGTCTTCAAGGATCAAATAGAGGCCTAGGGAGGGCAGTTAGAGGGAACTTGTGGAGATAAGCCTGTGGGAGAGAAATAGAGGTTAAACTTCTAGGTAGAATGCCTAAGAAATAACTTGAGGAATGGAAGCCAAAAGGGAAGATGAGATGATATATCATAACTATTGAAGTCATTTCACTGTTAGTTTAATTCAGGGACCAAAAATGGGAGATGAATGCGTTTTTCCCATTGATAAACCGTTGGTACCATTTTATCAACTCTGTATTGATATTTCCTTCACTGAGCACACTTTCCTTGGGTAAAAAGCATTTAAAGAAAAAAAAATGATGTAAAAGTGAAGACGTTTTGAAAAGAGATTCGGTTTCTTTGTTACTTTCTGGAGTCATCCCGAGAAGAGGCAGATCGGGGGAGGGGTCACACGGGGTTCACGGTTAGACCCATTTCCTGCCTTGGGTTTACACCATGGACTGGCTTGACTTCTTGATCTGAGGCTGCCTCTGCCTTCGAAAAACTGAAGTTTTTCACAACATAAAATTAACACTTAAAACTGGACAACTCAGCGGCACTGGTACTTTCACGGTGTTGTGCAACCGCCGCCTTGATCTTCGGTTCCAGATCATTCCCGTCACTCCAGAATAAAACCCGGGACCCATTAAGCAGCTACTCTCCATCCCCCACCTCCTCCCAGTCCCACTAGGCATTTACCTCTTCTGGATCCTTTGTATAAATGAAATCATACAGTTTGTGACTTTTGTGTCCGGCTTCTTTCACATAAACTAATGTTGTTGGCGTTCATCCATATCGTGGCAGGCATCAGTACTTCCTTCCCTGCTGTGGTTGAATAATAGTGCATCGTGGGGATGTTCCAACTTTTGTTTATCTATTCATCTGTTGATGGACCCTGGGGCTGTTTCCACCTTGTGACTATTGGAATGATGCCGCGGTGAACATTTGAACACTGGGGTACAAGTATCTGTTTGAGTCCCGCTTTCCAGTTCTTTCGGGGAGATACCCAGACGTACAGTTCCTGGGTCCCATGGTGATTCTACATGGAACTTTTTGAGGAACCCGTCTTTGGGCTTTTTTGATTGCTTCTTCCTTTGGGTCAAGTTGAGGTTCTGTAGGTCTCACCCAGCAGACCATTGACCCTGCAATTGCATCTGATTATTGGCTGGAACCCCACCCATGTTCCTGAAGGTTCACAGCACCTGTCTAACAGTTGGTTGAGCTGCTGCTGTCATCTTTGTTCCCACGTGATTTATTTCACAGTAGCCGAAGGCAGTCACTTAACTGACTGAGCCACCCAGGCGCCCCATTACCTTAATTCTTAATTTTGAGGCAGGGGAGGATGCTGAGGGCAGAGGGAGAAAGAGGGGTTGAGAATCATCCTATGGTCTCTGGCTTGAACACACGTATAGATAGTGATGGCATTAAACAAAAGAACAGAGTAACTTAGCGAAATTAAGTATTGAAAATGACTTCTCCATTTCAAGGATGCTATCTGACATTAGAGTGCATTACCAAAGGAAGAGTATATCTAGATGTATGTGTGTATGGGATGGACAAGTGGGATGGTGAGTTTTAAATGGGGCCAGTTCAGTTTGCAGTGTTTATGGGAAATCTAAATGATATATAAGATCACTCCAAATTGAGAAATAGGCTGGAAATAGAGACGCTAAGATGAGCAGCTGACAGTTTGTGTGTTACACCATGTGCCAGACACTGTACTAGGCATGTTATATGTATGATCTCAGTTAAACATGAAACAGCCAGTCCTGTGAGATCATTCCTTTTATCACACCCATTTCCAAGATTCCCTAGCTAGACTGTGGCTAATTTGGGGTTTAAAGCAAACCGTGTGCTGGTGTTCACAGGGATATGTGAGTTTCATAGGCAGAGGGCAGACAGCCGAACTCGAAGGAATGGGAACATTTCCCGGTAGATCATGAGAAGAGGGTTTCTTGGAAAAGATGGAAGGGCAGAGCTTGATGAGAAGAAAGCTGTGTAGAAGCTGGGTTAATGAATCTGAGAGAGGAACACGTTTCCAGAAATTTTTCACCTTTTGTAGGGATTTTGTAAATCCAAATGTTGGATTTAGCAGCCGGGGGTGGTGTTGGTGTTGGAATCGTTGTTGGGGGCACAGGGACCTTCAGTGGGTGGGTAGATGTGGGAAGGGCTTTGGGCTCAGTAGTGGGCTTTCAAGCCAGGCAGGGTCACCTGGAGTCTCCCAGGCTGAGAGCCACATCACTGACTTCTCTGATAAAGGAGGGCCACTGCTATTGTCACATCATTGATTTCTCTGATAAAGTAGTGTTGCCACAGGCATGTTCTCTTTTTTTTCCCCCCCTCAGCAATTTGTCATTTGCTTTATTTGGTTTTACCAGGTTCCCGGCTTCTCTGTAATAGTGTGACTTAGATCTGTCTTTGCTAAAAGTGTGCAGCTTTGAATGATGAGTCTGTCTTTTCTTTTTCTTACCTTTAGTAAGTTTCATCTGACACTGGAGAGAAGACGAGATAAAGATAAATGTAAGCATGGAGATTGGGAAGTTAGGGCAGCTCTCTGTTTGTTTATCTTGGGAAACAGTTGTGCAGAGGGAAGGTTTTTCATTCAGTTCCTGGTTGCCGCATAGACCCAGATATAATGCAAAGTCTCCTCCTTCCCCAGTATATTCCCTCAGAGAGGAAGTTGTTGCCTTAAGTTAGAATCTTTACCAAGTCACTCATATTACATGGTGTCCTCTGAGTTGCTTCATTTAGAATCATAAATGCTATTGGGAGAAGACGTTGGAGGTTTTACATCCCAAGAGTGGTGAAGTTATGGCATCAATGAAAAAGAAAAAGAACACTTTAACACAGATCTAGTAATTATGAATAGTAAGGTGACCTCCCAACTACATGTGTTGGAAACTGTTGAGAATAAGCCTTTTAAAAACCACTTTAAGAAGTGCAGTAAGTCAGATAAGGATAAATACTACATGACATCACTTACATGTGGAATTTTTAAAAGCCAGACTCATAAAAACAGAGGAGAATGGTGGTCACCAGGGGCGGAGAGGTGGGAGAATTGGGGAGATGTTGCTTAAGGATACAAACTTGCAACTAGGAGATAAATAAGTCCTAGAGATCTAATGCACAGCAGAGTGATTATAGTCAACAATACTGTATTATAGGCTTCAAAGTTGCGAAGGGACTAGATCTTAATTGTTCTCACCATAAAAAAGAAATGATAATTATGTGACAATATAGAGGGGTTAGCTAATGCCGCAGTGGTAATCATACTGCAATGTATAAATGTATCAAATTGACACATTGTACACCTTTGACATACACAATGTTATGTGTCAGTTCTGTCTCAAAAAAAGGAAAACAGACAAACAACTTTAAGAAGCAATTAATTAAAAGATTACATTGTGGAGTTCACAAGTAGTAAATGGCTACTTGTAGCTTAGGATACAATTTCCAAGGTCATTATTAGACAGCGATTCCAAAACTGCTATATCTTAAACAATTTAGGTGGAAACAAAGGTGATGTATTCTGGGAAATTCTAGCAAACTCCAAAAGTGACTCCCATGATAACAGAAATGGTTATGTATATGAAGATTTTAGATAAAATTGTTGCATGAGAGTTTATAACATGAGATTTTAAATATACACAGTGAAACTACATATAAGTAGACAACCATTTCATCGACATTTCCTAAAAGTTTATATTATATTCAAATTGCCAAAAGTCTTCTGTTTTATATTTTCTCATGGAATATTGCCATATATACACACTTGCCTTATATTGGGGCATATAAATTATTGCATAAGCCATGAACTTAACTGGGCTAAGTATTTAGGGCCTGAGAGTCAAAGATCAGCACCTTATAAGCACAGCAAAGAAAGAGTTGGACTACTCGAGTAAAAAGATGCTGCCCTAAAGGCCAACCCAAGCCTTGTGTCTCCATAGAGCATAAAGGATGGCCATAACATGCTTCCCGAATTGCTTCGGTGTTGGCCCTGCTTGCTATGCCGCATTGCCCTGATTGTACAGCAGAGGCTGAAGAGAACTGTCTCATCCAAGGTCATGCTCCTTTTCCAGGGCAGTCCACAGCCAATGGCTGGTCATTATGGTACAAAGGTCCAACCCCAATGCCCCAACTCAGAACAACTCTGAAGGGCCATTCCAGCTCCCGAGCTCCCAGCGGAGTTGACTGACACCTCATAGTGGCTAAACTGTAGCTCAGCTTCACCTTTTCCCAACCTTCTATCCTCCTTTCTCCCGCAGGTGTTCATCTCAAGAGCACTCCCCAAATCAGTCTCCTGCATGCCAACTTTGCCCGAAAGGAAGAGGGGAGCCCAGCTGTAGAAGTTTTGAAGAACGTAGTGAAAATGAGGAATATGATTCACTTGAGCCCACTGAGTACAGACTTTTTTGCCAGGCTACAAGAAAAATGTACAGTGAGTAAATATTTTGCTTTTCCTCACTAAAGTATGTTGGCCATTGGGGGTGTGGGGGAAGCACCCATAACATTTTAAAATGAGGGATGAGATGAAATTATTTCTTTATGAATCTAATAGTGCCAGTGAAGACATTTTTACGTTACCAAGTGACTTGCTGAACTGGTTTTCCTCCCTCATTTCAGGTCCCAACACCACAGTTGTTTTTATTTTTGTTTTTTTTAATTGAAATAGAGTTGACATACAATATTGTATTACTTTCAAGTGTACAACATAGTGATTCAACAATTACATGCCTTATGAAATGCTTACCATGATAAGTGTAGTTAGCATCTATCACCACACAAAGTTATTAATAGATTATTGACTGTATTCCCTATGCTGTACTTTTTATTCTTGTGACTTATTTATTTTATAACTGGAAGTCTGTACCTCTTCACCCCCCTTCACCTTTTCACCCAGCCCCCTACCTCACTCCACCTCCCCTCTGGCAACCACCAATTTCTCTCTATATTTATGAGTCTGTTCCTATTTTGTTTGTTCACTTGTCTTGCTGTTTAGATTCCATATATAAGTGACTTATCTCACTTAGCATAGTACCCTCTAGTCCATCCATGTTGTTGCAGATGGCAAGATCTCATTCTTTTTATGTATATATAATATATATATATATTTATATATAATGGATATATAATTTTTTATATATAATGGAACAATATTCCAGTGTGTGTGTGTGTGTGTGTGTGTGTGTGTGTATATATATGTATATATACATATATATATATACCACATCTTTATCCATACATCTACTGGTGGGCACTTAGGATGCTATTGAAAATGAAGCTGCAACAAACATATGGGTGCATATATTTTTTTCAAATTAGTGTGTTCACTTTCTTCTGGTAAGTAGCCAGAAGTGGGATTACTAGATGGTATGGTACTCATTTTTTTTTTTTTTTAATTTATTTATTTGACAGAGAGAGATCACAAGTGGGCAGAGAGGCAGGCAGAAAGAGAGGGGGAAGCAGGCTCCCGGCTGAGCAGAGAGCCCGATGCGGGGCTCGATCCCAGGACCCTGAGATCATGACCTGAGCTGGAGGCAGAGGCTTAACCCACTGAGCCACCCAGACGCCCCTGGTACTCATTTTTTGAGGAAACTCCATACTCTAACACCACAGCTCTTAAAGTGAAGGACCAGATACTAGATTTTCCTAGGAACCCAAACTCAACTCTAAAGGATTTCATCGAAGTGTTTGATGATTTCTCAGTTTTGCACTTGATTTTCAAAAATTTTGTTGAAGGCAGAAGAAAAAGATGTATTATTGGATGTATGTAAAAGTCGCGTCTAAATGCTGCAGCAGAACATGAACAAATATTTTCCAGAGAACAAATAAAACTAATGAGTGGATTACGGATCTGTTCATGCTCTCTGCCAAGTTGGAAAATCCAACCTCTGGCTTTCGGTTATGCACGCTCATTAACCTAGACTCTGCCACTGTGCAGAGTCTTTAGTGAGAACTTCTCCCTACCTCCTCCTTCTTTTTTTTTTTTTTTTTAAAGTAACCTCTACTCCCAACATGGGGCTTGAACTCAGGACCCCCAGATTAATAGTTTCGTGCTGTACCAACTGAGCCAGCCAGCTTCCCCCCCGCCCCCCCGCCGCCTTCTCCTTTTGTGTTTAACCCAAATACCCAGAACTACCTGACAAAACCATAAAATGCTTGGTAAGTTTTGAGATGAACTCTAATGGTGATTTATGCTTTTCTAATTTTGTAGAAATGAAAGAATAATAATGATAATGAAAGAAACTGAGTGTAAACAATAACAGTGACACTAGCATGACTTTGACTCGGTTTTTGAGTCTCAGGTTTTGTGTATGTTTAAATTTAGTAGAGTGCCTGAGTGGTTCCATCGGTTAAGTGTCTGCCTTTGGCTCAGGTCATGATCCCGGGGTCCTGGGATCGAGTCCTGCGTTGGGCTCTCTGCTCAGTGGGGAATCTGCTTCTCCCTCTGCCCCTATCCCTACCCCTGCTCTTGTTCTCTCTCTCAAATGAATAAATAAAAAATCTTTAAAAAAATAAATTTAGTAAATGATGCCAAACTCTTTTCCTAAGTAGTTATACCAATTCATACCCTTTATCTGTATTTTTCTCAGAAGATCCATTGGGCTAAATCATTACCAACGCTTGATATAATCAGTTTTGTTGTTGTTGTTGTTGTTGTTTGTTTAATTTGAGGCATTTGAGGACAATCCTACCAGTGAACATAGACACAAAAATACTAGTAATCTGACTCTAGGGATGTGTAAAAATGTGATACATGTAATGAATAAGTTGAATTCATTTAGAAATGCAAGTCTGGTTCAGCGTTTGAAAACCATCCATGTAATTTCCACATTAACAGAATAAGGATTAAAGTCACAGAAGTTTCAATTGATAGAGCAAAAGCATTTCACAAAATTCAGTATCCATTTATTCTGATATAGTGTACCTTATTATGGTTTAAATTTATTACTATTATTATTATATATATATAAGCATAATTAACATACAGTGTTATATTAGCTTCAGATATACAATATAATGAATCAACAATTCTATACATTTCTCAGTGCTCATCAGGGTAAGTGTACTCTTAATCCCCTTTATCTATCTGTGGTTTTAATTTTAATTTCCTTAATGGGTTATATGGTTGAGCTCATTTTTACATGCTTATTTACAATTTGAATGTCTTCTTGTGCTCTGCTACTTCAAGTCTTTACTCACTTTTAATTACTTTGCCTGACTTTTGCCTATTGATTTGGATGGATACAAGTACTGTGTCTGTTACATATATTGGAAATATCTTTGCTCTTTTTATTACTTGCTCATTTAGTCTTTTCCTTGTATCTCTCTCTCTCTCTCTCTCTTTTTTTTTTTTTTTTTTGGTGTCTCTAGATTGTAACTTTTTATGTGATGCAATTTATCAGTCTTTTTAAATACATCTCTCCTCACCTAAGGTCATGAAGATATTTTTCTATGTTGTCTTTTAGAAGCTTTGTTATTATTATAAAGTATTATTATTTAGTTTTTATATTTAGGTCTATAACCTACCTCAAATTATTTTGATCATATGAGATCAAGTTGTGTTCATATGAAGTTAGGTGCCTTTTTTTTACTATCAATTTCTAGTTGCTTATTGCTATTTTATAGAAATATAAATTGATTTTTGAATATTAAACTTACATTCAGAGATTTTGCTAAAATCGCTTATTAATTGTAATTAACAATGAGGAATTCTTTTGAATTTTATACATATAAAATGATGTTTTCTGGGAATAATGACACATTTTTACCTTCCTTCCCAATATTTATACCTTTTATTTCTTTTTCCAGTCTTTTTGAACTAGCTAAACCTTTCAGTGTAATGTTGACTGGAAATGGGGATAATATGCAAAATCATTACGTTCCCAATCTCAAATGAAAATTTTGAGCATGCCATCATTGAACATGCCTGCTGTAGGGCTGTTTATTTGTTTTTAATAAATACACTACATAAGACTGAAGGAAGTTTCTTTCTATTCCTAGTTTGCTAAATATTTCAAGAAGTGTAAATATATATTGAATTTTGTGAAATGCATTTGCTTTATCTATTAAAACTATCCCATCCAGGAGAGAGCGCCTGGGTGGCTCCCTTGGTTAAGTATCTGTCTTCAGCTCCAGTCATGATCCCAGGTCCTAGGATTGAGCCCTGCATCAGGCTCCCTGCTCAGTGGGGAGCTTGCTTCTCCCTCTCTCTCTGCCATTCCCCCTGGTTGTGCTCTCTCTCTTTCTGTCAAATAAATAAATTAAACAAAAATAAAATCTTAAAAAAAAAAAAAGAAACTATCCTATGGGGATGCCTGGGTGGCTCAGTTGGTTAAGCGTCTGTCACTTGATTTCAGCTCAAGTCATGATCTCAGAGTCATGAGATGGAGCCCATCGGGTTTGTGCTCAGTGAGGAGGCTGCTTGAGATTATCTCTTTCCCTCTGCCCCCCGCCTCCCACTTGAGCTCTCCCCTACTCCTAGCAAAAAAAAAAAAGAAAAAGAAAAGAAACTATCCTATGACTTTAATCTTTTATTCTGTTAATGTGAAGAATTATATTAATAGATTTTCCAATGCTATAATACTCTTGATTCCTAAATAACTTGTTCATCACATGTATCACATTTTTATATATCACTGGAGTCGATTTATTAGTATATCGCTTAGTATTTTTCTTTCAATGTTCATGAGTAAGATTTTCCTCAGATTTTGTTTTCTCATAATGTACCTTTTATGTTGTGGTATTAAGGTTATGTTGGCTTTTTAAAGTATTGTTGGGAAGTATTTTTTCTGTTTTCTGGAAGCTATTGAGTAAGAATGACATTAGCACGTCCTTAAATATTTGGTAGATGTCACCATGGAAACCAGCTGCATCTGGAATTTTCTTTGTGGGAAACATATAAATAACAAATTTGATTTCTATAGCAGATATAGGACTGTTTAGATTTTCTATTTTTTCTTATGTTAGTTTTGGTAAGTTTTGTTTTTTGACAAATTTGTATATTTAATTCTAAGTTTTTAAATCTATTAGTATAATGTTTTTTTATTATCTTCTTTTTTTTTATTATTAACACATAATGTATTATTTGCCCCAAGGTACATGTCTGTGAATCATCAGGCTTACACATTTCACAGCACTCACCATAGCACATACCCTCCCCAATGTCCATAACCCAGGCACCCTATCCCTACCCACTCCTACCCCCCAGCCACCCTCAGTTTGTTTTGTGAGTTTAGGAGTCTCTTATAGTTTGTCTCCTTTCTGATCCCATCTTGTTTCATTTCCCTCCCCCACCCCCCCACGACCCCTTACCCTGCCTCTCAAATTCTTCATATCAGAGAGATCATATGATAATTGTCTTTCTCTGATTGACTTATTTCGCT
>CM052896.1:114862967-114920344 GCA_028534135.1 Potos flavus | reverse complement strand
ATATATATATATATATATATATATATATATGGGGCTCTCAAGCCCCAAATATACTCCATACAGTAAATACATATTTAAATTTATCCATGCGTTTATCATTCTTTCTTGTGGATACCATTTAGGGTCTTATTCCTTCTTAAAAATCTCCCTTTCATATTTGCATTAGAGCAGATCCACTACTAAAAAAAAAATGGTATCAGTTTTTGTTTTTCTGAAATGTATTTATTTTAGTCTCACTTTTGAGGGAAATTTTTGCTAGGCATAGAATTCTAGACTGGCAGTTATTTTATTTCAGCACTTGGAATGTATGATTCCACTGTCTTCTGGATTCCATTGTTTTGTTGAAAAGTCAGCTGTAAGTCTTACGGTATTGCCTCTTTGAAGCTAATATTTTTCTTTGGATGCTTTTAAGAATGTCTTCTTTGTTTTTTGTTTTTAGCATCTTTACTATATATGTATATAGTAATATATAAATATATGTATGTTATACATATATATTTCTTGGGTGTTCGTAACACTTCTTGAATCTATGAGACTACTAATATCTCTGCTTATCTTATCATTCTTTCAGCCATACTCCACTTCAAATACCAGGCTTATCTCTCTTAGGTTTCTTCCTATTCAAATTTTGGTCCTACAAATTATCTCTGCTTTGATATTTCTATGATATCTTCAGATGTTAGGGGTGTGTGTGTGTTTTAATATTCTATCTAGCTCTTTTAATTTTTCTCAGAAGGAGCATTGGTATAAGACATCTCCTTAGCCACTGTTAGAAGTTTTGATTAATGTTTTTAAAAACAACTTAACTACAATTGAATATCTATGTGTGTCCTACATGGCCATAAAGTTGTTTGCAGATATCAAAATTGAAAGAAACACTAAAGTAAATGGTTTGAGAGGGAGCAAAGTAAAGACAGTCAGGGACTGATTGGGAATGAACTTGAAGACTTTTTAATTAAGTTAATACCATGCTCTATATGATAATAAACATGACACACTCACGAATGTGGGAAAAAAAGTCATTGGAGGTGAGGTGTAAATGAAAAGTGAGGTGAGGATTCAAAAAGATTACCCACTTGGAAATCGAGGATCCCTGAAATGACTCTGGGGCCTATGACAGAGAGGGAGACTGAACTGTCTTTGATGAATATGGGGACCAAAGAAGAATTAGATTAATTATTACGTGAATCCTTTCTCTATGTTATGCCTCCAAACATGGCGGCCTCTGTACCAGTAGACGACAGACATAAAGAATGGTAGAAGCTATATAATTAGATGGCATGAGGTTCAGAAAGGAAGAGAAGTCCACATTAAGGTATAGGAATGATTTGGCTGCCACAATGGGAAGCTAAGAAATTCAAGCTACCTCGTTTTATTATACTTTATTGCAGATACACAGTTCACAGCTATTACATTTTTTACAAACTGAATGTTTGTGGAAATCCTGCACCAATCAATTCTGTCAGCACTGTTTTTCCAACAGCATGTGCTTACTTCATTTCTCTATGTTGCATTTTTGGTAATTCTTGTAATATTGCACACTTTTAAATTATTATATTTGTTATGGTGATTTGCGATCAGTGATTACCACTCACTGAAAGCTCAGTTGATAGTAAGCATTTTTTAACACAGAAGTACTTTTAATTAAGGCATGTACATTGCTTTTTCAGACATAATGCTATTGTGCATTTAATAGACTATAGTATAGTATAAACATAACTTTTATATGCACTAAGAAGCTAACAAATTCATTTGACTTGCTTTATTGCAATATTCGCTTTATTGCCGTGGTCCGGAACCAAACCTGCAGTGTCTCCAGGGTATGCCTGTACAAGCCCTTCTTGCCTTCATCCACCTCCAGTTCCCTGCCCTGTCACATGTCAGTCTTGTGAGAATGGACAAGTTCTCTTGAGGATCCTATGAAAAGCATCTGTATCCTTAAGAAAGAACAGGTTTCAGATATAATTAGGAAGCGGAGGGAATATTTTGAGAAGTAATGGAATATGTTAGGAAATCTGCTTGGCACTTAATAGGGGTTCCAGAGGATGAAATGGAGGGCTCGAGAGAGAGAGAATAGTGCCCATAAAAACACTTCCATGCCATTGGAAGAGTGTGATGATGAAGTTAGGGCTGAGATATTCTAGCAATCAATATTGAGACCACTAATGTTTATTCATGACAGTGTGAGAGTAAATTGAAAAATGGTTGCTGACAACATAGCATCCTTCAGATAACTCAGAGCCAAAGAGATCTACAGATGGCTTTAACCCAATTAGGAAATGAGTAACACAATAACCAGCATAGTTTTTATAAATTATGTACATGGATAGGAATAACTTAGAGTACAATGATTTACTTATTCAACTTAAATTGCTAGAAGAAAAACTCCTTAAAGACCAAGATGGCATTATAGCATCTGCTGTGTGCAACGCCATGGTGTTACGTGACACAGATACTGACGGCAAGTAACATACCAAGTTCAGAAGAAAGGCCAAGTATTACAATCATTCTGAATTCCATTAGACAAATAGATAACATTTCCATCTCCAGAAAGTAACAAATAGGAAAAACAAGAAAAGACAAGAGAACAAAGAAATGGTGACAGTAATAGAAGAAAGTTTCTGAAACACTACTGTTAGAAGAAAATGTAGCCTAGAACAGGAGGAATGTTTGGAAAGAGCAACCGCTTCTCAGGAAGTTGTTAGTGGACGGGCTCCTATTGAAACAGACATTCTCAAGCTCGAGACCGTCACTTTGCCTTTGAGGTGCCAAGGGCTAAAATGGCATTTCTAGAACAAATGTGATATATGAATGCAGAAAAATATAAAGTGTAAGGTATTGTTACATTTCCCCCCACCATCTTTGTATTCTGTCAGATTGGTCATTTTCATGGTAATACATTCATAGTTGAGAGTGGGCACAGGGAGGGCATATAAAGGTTTTTGCAATAACATTTTACGACCAGCATATTCTTTGATTTTTTTCCTTTTAGACCATGCTTTAACTTTTCTTCCCAGGATTTTTTTTTCCCCCTGTGTAAGTTATCTTTAAATAATAAAATCCTTTTTCTTACTCGTATGCGCTGCTTGTAATGACTTCGATGAAACATTTAGGTCATTTGGCGCACAGAACTGTTTTGTGATTCACATCATCACAAAATATGTCCCATTAAGATGATGCACAAGCTGAACGAGAGTTAATGAACCTGCCTTCTTGCAAGATAATTCAAACTTTAAGAGTGATATGAACTTAAATAAAATAAGAAAGAGAAGAAAAATCAGGTTCATTGTACACCAGAGATCAAGATCTTTATCCTCTCAGTTCATAAAAGTATATGTGTTGCTCAGTTACCCTCAGACCATTATTAGAGTGGTTGTAGAGCACGTATACATATATAATTAAGTACCCCTCTATGGCCATAAAAGGACTGCGTGTGTTTCCACAGGGAGTGTGCAAGGAACTTGATTCATAAGCCTTTAACAGAGTGTGGGTACCTTTAACCTTTCTGGAATGCTGCATGGAAATGCGTGGTAGATCTCCACTTCCTATTCAAAGCAAGGGTGGGAACTCTATAGCTCATGGCCAAGTTAGGTCCACTTCTTGCTTTATAAATAAAGTTTTATTGAAACACACCCACACCTACTCATTTACATATTGCCTGTAGCTGCTTTAGGCCTGTAAGAGCAGCATTCAATAATTGCAACAGAGACTGTATGGCCCAGAAAGCCGACAATATTTACTATCTGGCTCTTTAAAGAAAAAGTTTGCCAATTCTTGACCTAAAGAAAAACCTTTGTTCCATAATTGAGGACCATATCCGTAATTGCAAAATGAGTAAAGCCTATATTAAATTAATGAAATATTATTCCAGAGCACTATTTACATTATATAGAGTGTCAAAGTTCCAGGATCCACTTGACCTACTTAGGAGTCGATGTCTTTTTTTTTTTTTTTAAAGATTTTGTTTATTTTTTGACACAGAGAGAGAGTGAGAGAGGGAACACAAGCAGGGGAAGTGGGAGAGGGAGAGGCATGCTTCCTGCCGAGCAGGGAGCCCGATGTGGGGCTCCATCCCAGGACAACGGGACCATGACCTGAGCCGAAGGCAGACACTTAACAACTGAGCCACAGGTGTCCAGGAATCGATGTCTTTTAAAAAAGCCGACACTCGGTATTTGAAACCCTTCTTCCATTGCCAAGGAATTAAATAAATAAATAAATAAAAACAATAGCCACTAGTTTTGTAAACCCTCCTGAAACACAACGTCTCGTGTTCCCCTTCTGGCTCTGTGGCAGCTGTTAACCATCAAATACTATTTCTAGAACTGTGCTGACATCAGTCGACGATCATACACAAAGCTGTTTGGCAAGGCATGCACTGTGCGAGTCTGTTAAAATGAAACGGCTCTGTTAAAATTAACTCTATTCACATCACAGGGAAAATCTCTACATTGGCCAAATCAAACCCTTCCTCTGTCAGTGGGAAGAGCCATTTTCCAACGTCTAAAAAAGGTAATTCAGACACAGGAGAGAGAGGAAAAAAAAAAAACCCTCCAAAATTAAAATGATAAAACAAAAATTTGCTTGACAGCAAAAGTACTTCCAAATGTATGAAATTGAATCCAAAACTGAGCCTGCAACAAATTTAACTGACAAGAAAGTCTGCATAATGGACTTGGTTTTATTATTAATGCTAATATGGGTACATTTTTGTCCTATTGTGCTGATGGCAAGAAGATAAATGCCCACCGAAGGCATTAAAATATCTCCACTCTGTTGAAACCCTGATTGGAGTTAGAACGCAAACACTTATTCTTCACTTGTAAGGAAAAAAAGAACTTTTTTTTTAAAGGAAGTGCTACTATCCAGGCCATTGTAGAATCAGGTAGAGCTTTGAAATAGAATTTCTTAAAATAACTAAGTGCAACCCTTAAAAACCAGTTCTTTGTGAAATTTAAAATTATATAGATATCACTCTGTCGAAATACATTCCTCATAATTTTTCATTAGCACTTAAAAAATGAGGAATTAGCCTTACAGATTCCTTATAAGTAGTGACCGAAGTTTACATTCAGGGCAAACAAGTCAAAAGGAGGACGTGTTTTTTCTGCCCCCTCTCTGCTCCCTGAGAATCCATACTCCAAGTCCTCCCCTCCCCCCCACGTCACCCAGGGGGACAGGCAGCAGCCAGACAGGGATTGTGAGTGGTGGGGACTGCGCCCAAGAATATCTGGCTGTTTTCAGGTCTACGAGCCAAGGATGGAAGCTCCGCGGTTGTTGCTCGTCGGGCGGGCCAAGCGTCTGGAAGCGAGGGAACTCGGGCCAAGCCGGGCTGTGTCAAGCCAGTAAATGAGTTCACTCGAGACGGAGTCATCGGGTTTTGCAGACCAAGACTCGCAGAAGGTCAGAAATTCTGGGCGGTTGGTAACCGCAGGAAAATAGAGGAGTGTCAGCGGTTAAGGTGAGTCGATGCATGTTTGCTTTTTGGGGGTGTGTGTGTACTCCCCCCCCCGTGCAGCTGAATACTTACAGATGCTCTGAGTGAGACTGCTGGGGCTAAACTCTGATCCCAGCTGCTGCCAGCCGCTAATTACAGGAAGGCTGTTACAGACCTCCGCGATGTAGAGATTATTTAAATAGCTATTACACCTGTGCTCTAAGCCTGTGCTGAGGAGTCCAAATGCTCCCCCATTTGTCTTCTCTATTCATTTATTTAACCTTGTTCTACTTGCTAGATTGCTTCTTTCGGTGGTGGACAGAAATTTAAGATGGCCCCCAAGGGTCTCCCACTGTAGAATCTCCTCTTCTTGAGTGTGGGTGAACCAGTGGGTATAATGGGCTATCACTGCTTTGGTTAGGTTACTCATCAATTGGCTTAGAGTTTCTCAAAAGGGAAAATATCCTGGGTGGGCCTGGCCCAATCAGGAAACTCTTTAGAAGAAGGTGAAGGGCCAAAGAGGTAAGATCCTACTGGCCTCAACAAAAAAAAACAAACTCATGTCCTGAGAAGAGAGAAATGCATGGTAAGCACCGCAGGGGGCTCCTAGGAGCTGCAAGCAGCCCCTGGATGGTACAGATACAACACAATGAATTCTGCCAACAACCAGTGAGTGGGGAAGAAGACCCCAAACCTCAGGGGAGACCCCAGCCCACACCTTGATTTCAGCCTGGTGAGACCCTGAGCAGAGACCCCAGCAAAGTGCACATGGACTTCTGACCTGTGGAAACCGAGAGAGAATAAATTTGTCTTGTTTTAAGCCCCTAAGTTTGTGGTACTTTGTTACACAGTAATAAGAAACAAATACACTATCTGATAGAACTCTCCCCCCAGTGGAAATGTCTTCTGTTTGTGCTGTTGATATGGTAGCCACTAGCCTATCGTGCATTTGAAATGAGACTAGTGCAACCGAGGAACTGAATTTTTTATTTTCTATTATTTTCATAAAACTCGAGTAGCCTTATGTGACCTGTGGCTACCCTATGGGGCAGTGCAGCTCTAGAGCAATAATAATGAAGACAACAATCCTTTGATTTTAATGTTCTTGATTACAAATAGCTCTCCTCTGAATTCAGTTTCAAAATTCAACCTTAAATTCTCTAAGAAGACCATCTCATATGGTTTCTCATAAGCCCTGCGTGATCTGGCCAGGCATCACTTGTCTCTGTCTTCAGCCCATTCCCCTCGCCCAACCATAAGGCTTCCTCCGCTCATGTGAGGGTGTCCAGCTTGTTCTCACCTGAAGTGTTCTGGACCCTCTTCCCTTCATTCTGCCTTTGTCTAATACCTACTTGATACCTCAGTCCAGTGTCACGTTCTTGGAGAATCCCCTGATGCCCTGCATTAGTTAGCTATTACTGTGTAACAAACTATGCCAAAACTCAGTGGCTGAAAAAAATAATCATTTTTTTATTGCCGTTCATGCACCTGTGGGTCTGCTGAGTCATCTGATAAAAGCTGGGCTCACACCTGTGCCTGTGGGATGGTGGAAGGCTCTGCTTTAAACTAGAAGTGACTGGGACACTTTAGCAGGGTCCAGTCCCTCTGGGTATCTCTCCTTCTGCTGGGACCAGCAGGCTAGCCTGGACATGCTCTTCTCAGGGTAAGGGGAGAAGTGCAACAGGCAAGTATAAAAACACGGGCTGCACCCAGCATTTGCCTCCTATTGCTCAAATCAAGTCAGAGAGCCAAAGCCAGAGGTGAAGGGTGAAAAGCGGAGTAACCCCTTTTGTGAGAGGGACTGCAACAATCATATGACAGAGGGCCTGAATACAGAGAGGTGTGAAGAATCAGGACCCTGATGGACTCTTCCATATTTCCTTCATTTAAATTAGATCCTTCATTCTTAATATCCCGTAGGAGAGACTTTTCTTTCAAGACACTAGTATTTGGTAATTCTGTATTTACTTGTGCTTGTGAGGTTATTTGTTCACTGGTGGTCGCCCTCACAATACTGAGAGCTCAGGGGCCAGGAATCATATTTATTTTATCTACTGCTGGGTCACCAGAACCTATGACATTCCATTATTTATTGAATAAATGCATGAACCGAATGTTTATGGACCCTTTTGAAAGCTGAGTGCAGAGTCTGATAACAACTAAAGGTTGAACAAAATTTGGCAGCTGTTATCAGAGCATGAGGAGGCGTTTAACAAATTAATTTATGAAAGTCAAGAGAAGTAACTGAAAAATGAGAATGTGTGTATATAAAATTTGTACGTGTATGTATGAATATATACAGGCAAGAGAGTTGGAAGGAAGGAAGGACAGTAGGAAGGATGAAAGAAACAAGGAATTGACAAGTTGTAACGATCACAGACCAGGTGTATCTCTCTGAGGACCTATAATACTAGAATCCTCCAATAACCAATGAGTAATCAACCAGACTCTACTTCATGTAGGAGCCAATAATAAAATGATAGACTCTGTATATAATACGGTTTATGTTTGAAGAAGCACATTTTCAGTTGGGCAGGTATCTCTAATAATATAATAATCCTAAGACCCAGCACACATAAGGTCCTCTTCTGATTTGCAGCCGTATCAGATGTTTTCAAAGACTCTCTCTCTCTTTTTTTTCTCATCACCTCATGGCCAGTCAGAATCTCAAAAATTTAAAAAGTTCCTCTGTCTCCTATTGCTATACTCCACTTGTTCTGTCATTTGAGAATTCTCTGCGATGTTTCTCAGCTTTGTTATCTGGGCATTCATAAGGGGTGTATGGAAAAGATCACTGAAATATAGTTGCCCTTGCTTCGCTACTGTGTTGCTCAGATGAATGTGGAGTCATCTTTGATGGTCACCGAACCCTACAGAATTTCAGAGCCAAGCACAGGTTTTTGGTTTGGTGTTGGTCTAATTAATCTTAGATTCCAGTAAAGTTTTCACGTGTTTCTTCATTTTATTTGCATGCGCGATATACATATGTGTCTATGTCCTTTTTAATCAGGGTCACGAAGAGCTGCAGGGTGTTAACGACATATTACTTTCTTTCCTACAAGCAGCGTCTTGAACTCTGAGTCACTGACAACAGTCTAATCATAGCAATGCGAGCCAGCAGGGTGCAGGGTTTCTAACTGCCTCAGACGCAATGTCTTTTAAACCGTGTGCATTTGCTGTTTATACTGATGTAAAAGCATGCAGAAATATTTATTGAGCGCCTACTATGTTCTGGGGCTCTAAGCACTAGGGTGCTTACAACCAGTTCCCTGTCTTCGTGGGGCGCACCATCTCCTGGGTGAGGCAGACAGGCGTAAGCAATTGATTCCAGAGAAGTGTGATGCAGACAAGTGTACAAAGTCAGGGAGGACTTGAACGATGAATTGGCTAATTTTGCTTAGAGGGTGCTTTGAGAGGAAGGTGATACTTAAGCTTTGGACGAGTAGGAATTTGACAAGTGGATAAGGGGGAAAGGCAGACCAGGCAGGAGATGAAATTTGAGAGATGTCAGGGTCCAGATCGTGAAGAACCTACTTCGTTATACTAAGGAGTCTGGGTCTTACCCTCTAGGGCAGTGTTTCTGCAAGCGTTGTGCTCAGACCAGCACCATCACCAGCACCGGGGGAACTTGTCAGAAATGCAAATCGTTAGTCCCCACCTCAGACTAACTGAGTCAGAAACTCTGGGAATGGAGCCCCACAATCTGTGTTTTAACAGGTCCTCCAACTGAGTCTGATGAGAACTCAAGTTTGAGAACCATCGCTCTTCGTAACGAGCAGCCATGAATACGTTTGAGTGGGGAAGTGGCCGGACCAGATCTAGATTTTTAGAAAGTTGTCTTTGGCCACAATGTGCAGCGTGGATTTGAATTGGGAGAGGGGGTGGGTGTGAGTAGAGGCAGTGAGATCTCTGGGAAGCTGCTGAGAGTGTCAGTGGGAGCTGGGATGAGTAACCGGGATCCACGGGGAGGAGCTCGCCTTTGCTTTGAGTCAGATATACAGAGACCTTAAAGGTGCATGGGTTATCGAGAAGCTTCACACTCCATTACCTAAAATCAGTGGTGGAGGAGCCCTGAGGCTATTGAAGAATTACTACAAAGGGCTTATGAATCCATATCCTCACCTAGACTCAATAAATCATTGCACTCACACATGTGGGAACTACTGCTCCCACTGTATGCAGTTGTTTATTGGTAGCAATATACATATTCATTTAAAATAACTTCCAAATTCTCAGCAACCTTTTGTCATTCTGTGTTTGCATCAGAAACTAAAATATGGCTACCATTCTATAGGGGATCCCAGAAATTGTGGAAATATTATAGGGATTCTTCATACTTGAAAAAGCTCACAATCCTAGATAGGGTGTCTGGAGTGGCACTGGGTTATAATCGTTGGTAATGGAGACCCAGTGCAGCATCCGAAGTTCACAGACAGGGAAACTTTAATATGGTTTCAGCGCTCTGCTTTCTTTCTCTTTATGGGGTTGAGTTTGTAAGTTCAGCACTCAAAAGGTTGTTTAGTTCCTGTTAGTACTTTGCATATGATTAGGGTAACTGGCCACCACGTAAGTGACAATTCTTACATTAGCGCTTTACAGTCTAAAAACCTCAGATCTCCCGAAGGTATGATTAGTCAAAAGATTAATTTATTTTACAACCTAATTATAACTTCTTTTTACAAAGAAGGGATCTCTTTATTAAAACAGATAGCACACATTAAAAAACAAAGAAGATAGCCCCACAGAGCAAATTACGAAAGAAAATACATACCTAAGTACATTTGCTACATTTCTCACCCATCCTTGGGTCTTATCAATCATTGCTCATCTTTGCTTTAGTCTTAAAGCTTTGTAGACATTTTCTTTTTCAGTTGGTGGAGTCTTGATACCTCCAATCAAAGCTTCTGGCTGCCCTGACTAGTACCACAGTTTTCCCCAGTCTCCTGATTCTCAGAGTCGCTAGCGTGGGGGTCTGTGCGCATGTCTGGTAGGATTAATGAAAGAGATGGGCTTTCCAGGGCGTGGGGCTCCTCTGCTCCCACCTACCCGCTGCAAGGTTGGGACTGGTGGGTTCGTCCTTCATTTTATTAAAAATTGAAGACTTGGGAGCGCCTGGGTGGCTCAGTCGTTAAATGTCTGCTTTCGGCTCAGTTTGTGATCCCGGGGTCCTGGGATCGAGCCCCGTATCAGGCTCCCTACTCGGCGGGAAGCTTGCTTCTCCCTTTCCCACTTCCCCTGCTTGTGTTCCCTCTCTCGCTGTGTCTCTCTGTCTGATAAATAAATAATTCTTAAAAAAAATCTAAGACTCATCCTGAACTTCCTTCAGTGGGAGCTGGGATGCCTCTTAGCAGGAGAGCCTTACCTCTGACTGCTTGCTGCTACACCCACTAAAACCTTGTTTCTCCTCAAGCTTTCTGTTGCACTGTTTTCCTCTCCATGTAACAACCATGAAAGGAGGCACTTATAGACATGTAAAATGTAGTTATATCAGTATGATAGGATTTTATATCCAGTTTATATTAATCAGGGTTCTCCAGAGAAACAGAACTGGTAGGATGTGTATAGATATGTGTCTGTTGACCCATAAAATTAACCATCCCATATCCACCCTTGTGCACTTGGCACCCATACACATCCCTTAAATTGTACTTCATCTCCAAATAAAGACAACGACAAGGTCATAGCTGCACCTGACATGACACAACTATCCTGCATACAACTGAAATCACATTAACCCTTACCCCAGAAAAGGATGCAAAGTCCTTAGGTGATATCCTGTCACTTAAATACTATGATGTAAAATTAACGATATTCTAATACTATTCAAATAGTCAAATACTATGATATAGGGGCACCTGGGTGGCTCAGTAGTTAAGCATCTGCCTTCGGCTCAGGTCATGACCCCAGGGTCCTGGGATCGAGCCCCACATTGGGCTCCCTGCTCAGCGGGAAGCCTGCTTCTCCCTCTCTCTCTGCCTGCCTCTCTGCCTACCTGTGATCTCTCTCTCTCTGTCAAATAAATAAAATAAAATAAAAAAATCAGTTTAGTGGAGGCATTGTTGCAGACAGAATATCACCCTTCCATGATGGAAGCCAGCCAATGTCATCAACTGGGTAGCTGGTGGATCACCCTGGGGAAGGATGCTGTGTCAGGGACTTGGTGTTGGTCTCAGCAGCAGTGGTGGTCGCCAGGTTGACCTTGACAAGTGAAAGTTCTTGTTGCTGAACCCATGCGTAACATCCATCCCTGCCATCCTGGCCATTTTGTTCATGAACCCATTGGTCAATGACAAGACTGGCTGCAGGGAAAGAGACTGACTGGTATCCACAGAACCAGTTATCCTAGCCACTTGATCATTAAAATCCTTCTTTGCTGGGATCACCTTTTGGTGAGCATTCGTATGGGACATAGATATTCTAACATTTTTTTACCCATTCAGAGTGGTCTGCCCATATAGCTCTTCTCTAGACCAATCTTCACCAGATTTCCGATCATAACCCTTCCAAGTCAAACCTCACATGGCCATAGACCGTGAATCTGTATCTAATTGCATGTCTGGACATTTCTCCTTCTAAATAAAATGGGCAACCAAGTGCACTGCTCCAAGTCCTGCCCTCTGAAGGTATTTCATCTCACACTGCCCTTCACAGATGTCCCAGAAAGGGGCTGAAGTGCTGCAGCTGTCCACTTTTGGGGAGTGGCTACATATCACACAGAACTATTGTAAACAAGGCCCACGTGTTCTCTTCTTCCAAGTGATCACATGGAACTCTCCATGAGGCCATTGGTGCAGGCTGGGAGAGAGAAGGCCATACAGCAGGAGTGGGGACCCAGGGAAGAGTTGATGCTGCAGTTTGATTCCAAAGGCAGTCTTCTGACAGAATTCTCTCTTCCTAGAAAGTGGTTGGTCCTTTTCAATTAAACCTTCAACTGATTTGATGAGGCCCACCCACATTGTGACAGGTAATCTGCTTTACTCACAGTCTACTGATTTAAATGTTAATCTTATCTTTAAAAATGCCCTCATAGAAACATCTAGAATAATGTTTGACCAAACATCTGAGTACCAAGGCCTAACCAAGTTGACTTGAAATTAACCATCATAATGTTCTTTTCTAATAGAAAAAGGCCTGTCTTCCCACCCTCCACCATTCCTCCCTCTTTTTTTCCTTTATTCTTTCTCTCCTTCTTTTTCTCTCTATAAGCATTTCCTGAGAGCCCACTAGATTCCTGATCCTATAGGCGTACTGATGATGCTGAGCTGTCTCCTTGGTAACCATCTCTAACCCAGAATGGAATACAGACTGCCTCCTGAAGCAGACGATCTTCTTTAAAGGGATCATATATCCCTTTCCAAATTTAAACCTTGACTTAAAAAAACACAATTTTACTATTTCTTTTAAACAGAAAAATAGCCGTTTTACAAAGAGATTAATGACTGATGCTGGCATGAGCACTAATTTAGATGCTGCTGATTTGAAATTTTCCGGGATTTGGTCAGAGATCACCTCAGAGATTACTTTTGTATTACAGGGTTTGTCATGGAAATGAATGGCTTAAAAATATTTCAGAGGAAAATATTAAACCCTCTTTAGAAAACAAACTGCATTCCAGCCATTTAGGTGGTAGACTATATAATTAATGGAACATGTAAGTTATACTACATTTTAAAATACACTTATTAAAGCAGGTCCAAAGATGTCCTATATGTCAAAACAAACTGGAAAAGCTTTGTAAGTCTACTTTCAGTGATCCTATTACTCACAAACTTATTTATCATGGAGGCTGCTTTTCTCGACATAGTACTGCTATGCAGCCAGTATGGAAAGAGATTGAAGCCCGGTCCCTATGGAGCTATGTGCCCAGCATCACACATCACCATGCTGCAAACCTCACGGCTGTTCTTTCCAAATCCCCAGAATGAGCACAAACCACCCACCACCGTTTGTCTCCATCCCAGGCTGCAGCAATGTTCATGACGCCATTCACAGCATCAGACGTCTTCCGCCAATCCCAGTGGTCTGCTGATCTACACTCTGTTTCATCAACTCTTTCCATAACGGTGCCTCCAAGTCTTGAAAAACTGACGTTTAAAATCCCTAGTGATACTCTTCCCTTGAAATTGGGTCCAGCCTTACCACACATACACTTTGGCTAGTCATTAATGGTTCAAAAGCGTTTAACCAGAAGACAAAATAAGTATCGAAAAGAGAGTCCATCACCTATGAAACCATGCTTTACAAAACCCATTTAAGTGGCACAGCATGAGAGTTTACTTTGCTTACTTAGAGTTACATAGTTCTCTTGAACCTTTCTGGGTATCAAAAAATGCAATGATGGTGGTCGTTAAGAAAAGTGTGCTAGACTTTTCGGGAAGAAACTTCCACTTACCAGAGCATGACAAGATCATGAACAGGACTATCAAAGAAGAAGATAGGAGATTTCAAACTTAAAACATCTGTGTACGCTTGTCTTTTTTTTTTTTTTTTTTTAACTTCCATGCATGGCCCGGGTACATCTGTACCAATCTAAACTAGACCGTTCCTTGAGGGCAGGAAGCCAGCATTCCTTGAAACACTGAATATCCGAACATTTCTTCTTCCTTCTCTTTCTTTCCTCCTTCAATTTCTTCTGAAGAGCTGTCTCCCTTCCGTGTAGGTTTTGGTCCAATGTACCTTCAGTTTTATGGAATTATATGGCTAACTTGTTACTATGACATGAATCATAATATTTCCTTTTGATCCATGTTGTCAGTCTTTCTCCTTCATAATCTAGTGGAAAACTTGCTTTCTATCATTTAATCAAAAATATTCAGAGGAGGGAAATTGGTTTTCTGTGTGTGTGTGTGTGTGTGTGTTGGTCGTACAAAAGCATATTTGTATTAAATATTCTTTAGTCACCTAAAAGTATGTCCATATTTTATATAATATGGCCACCAAGTGATCAAAAAACACTTCAACACTTTGTCCTCTTCAAATGCAAAAACAAGGGGCGCCTGGGTGGCTCAGTTCTTAAGCATATGCCTTCAGCTCAGGTCATGATCCCAGGATCCTGGGATCGAGCCCTGCATTGGGCTCCCTGTTCATTGGAAAGCCTGCTTCTCCCTCTCCCACTCCCCCTGCTTGTGTTCCCTCTCTTACTGTATCTCTGTCAAATAAATAAATAAAATCTTAAAAAACAAAGAAAAACAAACAAATGCAGAAACAGAGCGCTGGCATGGTCCATAAGCAAGTATTGGAGAGAGGCAGCTGATCTGTCTGCTTAACAGAGAGCCCAGTGCCGAAGAGACAAGGTTAGCAAGACCCAGGCCTCTCTCGGTTCCCTGTAGGTAGGGCTCAGGAGTGGGGTGTTGAGTTTTGGGCATGCATATTTCCATCATCTCTACTTGCCCATTGCAGGCATTATTAATCAACCACAGGATTCCTTCCTGCTGAGCACAAACAGGAGCTCAGAAGCTTTCCAGATGTAACGCTCTCAGGAAGGCACTCTCAAATGATAGGAGTTGGCATACAAGATAAGACCTACTTGACATCTCCGGTATGCAAAGTGGGGTTTAGAATCCAAGAGGGTGGTTAAAAGATAAGAGGCTGCCTATAGTCTAAAATGAAATATCCTTACGGTCACCTGCAGATCTTCATAAAAAATCCTGAAGCACGAGGGTAAAAGAGATGTATTTATCACGGGGCAGGTGAAGAATGAGCAGCAGTAAAACCACAAAAAGCCCAGTAAGTCTTTATCGAACAATTACCAAGAATATAAATATCTGAGCTTTTAGGAATTTTCTTCCCATTTTGGTGTTCTAAATATTTTACCCTCAGTTTCTCTTTTCTGAAATCCTTACTGTACTTGAAATGACAGAAGTCTAAAATAATGGAACCTCTCCTAAATAAAGGAAAACTCTTCTTCCTCTTCTCCATTAATGAGCTATTGATGTCTCACGAATAAGTTTCAAAGATCTGTTTATACACCAATTTGTTCCCGAGCCTATGTAACCCTTCTAGGCATAGTGCTTACCACTGGTGCTTTGTTTCGTTTGGGTGTTGTGTTTTAATTACAAAGGACATCTAAATGAATATTGGCCCTCCTGCTCTGAAGTTGATGTACTGCTTATTGACTTTTCAGTGTCATGAGCAAAACAACATCTATTTTCCTATCAACTTAGTTATTCACGTGACGTGACTCACTGTAGATCTTCTTTCCTAGAGTATGTTGTTCCACCTTTGTTTATGGTTGGTTTTTCTCGTTCACTTATTTTTAAACAAAGAATCCATTCTACAAAAATAATAGAATATAGTATTAGCTGCTATTCTTATCCATTTTAAAGGAGCAATGCCTTTTTTGCAGCAATAACTCACCTGCCCAGAGGTCATTTTTTCAACCATGTCAGTCATAGAGAACACAGCTCAAAGAAAAAGGCCTCTGCGAAGTTAAAATGAACACTGTAGATCTCGCTCCCTAAGCTCATGCATTTTATTTCCAACTTCCTTCTCTGTCATTCAGCAACTATCTTTTCCCATTTTAGACATGTTCTTAATAAACCTGGTTACCTAGTTTCTTAGCCCACAGAAAATTAGAACCAACTAATTTGAAGGAGATCAAGAGGCCTCTAGAAATCGACATGATGGCTGGTGACAAAAGACAGGAAAAGTACCGGGCTCAAGGATGCAAAATTGTGGTAAATAGAGGCCATTTGAAATTCGGTCAGATAGTCCTACATAGAGCAGTAATCTCCTTTACTCTGGAAATTATGTTCCTAACTATGTCTCTGAATTATCGAGTTTATTTCATGTTCAATATTTTCCATTTTAGAAGAGGTGAATATATAATATATTTTGGGAGACTCCTGGATAATGGAAGTAAAACAGTAAAATGAGAGTAGGACAGGCTTTGGAGTAAAACAGGTTTTTTTTGGGCTTCCTGCAGTTTAATTAAGGTCTATAGACTCAGATATATACCTCAAGTGGGGACACTGGGTGCCTGCATTGGGCTCTGCATTTAATTTGGGAAAGAGGAGTACAGGAAGCATATCATCTCATTCCTCTTTTCTGGGTATTATTTAAAATTTTTAAAAAGATTTCTAAAATGGACTTTTTTAGAACAGTTTAAGGTTTATAGCAAAATTGAGGAAAAGAGAGGCTCCTGGGTGGCTTAGTCTGTTAAGTGTCTGCCTTCAGCTCAGGTCATGATCCCAGGGTCCTGGAATTGAGTCCCACATCGGGCTCCTTACCCAGCAGGGAACCTGCTTCTCTCTCTGCCTTCTGCTCCCTCTGCTTGTGCTTGCTCTCTGTTTCTCTCTGGCAAGTAAATAAAGTCTTTTTTAAAAATTGAGAAAAAAGTACAGAGATCGCCCACGTACCCCCTGCCCTCCCACATGCCAAGCCTCCCCCATGTTCAACATCTCCTCGCAGAATGGGACATTTGTTAGAGTTGATAAACGTACACTGACACATCATTTTCACCCAAGATCCGTACTTTACATTAGCGTTCGTTCTATGGCTTTGGACAAATGTATAATGGCATGTGCCCATCACTATGGTATCATACGGAGAAGCTTCACTGCCCTAAAATTCCTCTGTGCTCTGCCTATTCATCCCTCCTCTGACCCTCCACCCCTGGCAACCACTGATCTTTTGACTATCTCCACCGTTTTGCCTTTTCCAGAATGTCACATAGTCCGTAGCCTTTTCAAACTGGCTTCTTTCACTTCATCATTTGCACTTAAGCTTCCTCCATGTCTTTTCATCGCTTGGTATTGCATTTCTTTTTCGTGCTGAGTATCATCCGTTGTCTGAATGCACCACAGTTTCTGTATCCATTCACCTACTGAAGGATATCTTGGTTACTCCCAAGATTTGGCAGTTATGAATAAAGTGACTAGAAACGTCTGTGTGCAGGTTGTTGTGTAGATATAAGTTCTCTACCCCTTTGGATAAATATCTGAGGAGCACAATTGTTGGATCATATGGTAAGAACATATTAAGGTTTGTAAGAAACTGCCAAACTGCCTTCCAAAGTGGCTGTACCATTTTGCATTCCCACCAGCGATGAATGAGAGAGCATTCCTGTTTTTGCACAACCTCACCAGCATTTGGTGTTGCCAGTGTTCTAGATTTTGTCCATTCTATTAGGCATGTGGTGGTATCTCACTGTTGTCCTTATCGGCACGTCCCAAATGACATATGATGTGGAGCGGGTTTGGGGGATTTTTATGTGAGCTGTAAATGCAGTCCTTCTCTCTGCTTCAAATCACAGAAAGTTCCTCACCAGACTCTAAGGATTTCTATTCATTTATTCATTCATTCATTCACTCATTCATTCATTCATTCACTCACTCACTCCTTCAGCTTTCCACAAATATATAGTGTGCCTACTACATGCCAGGCACAGCGTTAGTTGTTGGGGATAAAATAATGAAGTAATTGTGGTTGTTCAAAAAATAGTATCAAGAATGTTTCCTATTCAACCATCACCCAAATCCTGGGAAATATGGAAGCTCCCCACTCTAACACTTGACATGCGTCAAATTTGAGTTGACATTAAGTTGGGTCAACATTCATTGGTGACAGAGGGAATCGGGATTAATGTTTTTTTCTTTTCTGTTTTTTCAAGATTTATTTATTTATTTTAGAGAGACACAGAGAGAGAGAGAGAATGTGCACATGTGTGTGATTGCTCACATGCATGAGTGGAAGAGAGGGACAGAGGGAGAGGGAGGGAGAGAAACAGACTCCCTGCTAAGCATGGAGCCCCATGCAGGGCTTGACCCCATGACTTTGAGACCACGAGAGCCTAAATCAAGAGCTGGACGCTCCACCGACTTAGCCACCCAGGCACCTCTTAAGATTCATGTTGAGTTTAATTTCCTCCCAAATAGAGAGAATTAGCAGAACCAAGGAAGATATGGGAAGAGAGGACTTGGTCTTGAGTTGGCAGTCAGCACACAGAAGACTTCTGTGCCACTCTGCTGTCAGGCATTGGCATGACGTCACCCCTCCAGAGACCGCACAGATTGCTTTTCCGTCAACAGGAGAGAAGGTCCTTCTCACTCAAAGGGTACAACCCCTGTCTTTGATGAGTGGTATTTTGTTTAGCAACAAGCGCAGGCCTTCACATTAGGCCTTCTACCATATCTTAATAACACCTTGAAAAAAATACTCATTATTTATATTTATATTTGCATTGAAGAGTTTATCTGAGATCAGTTTTGAAAGATGGATTTATATGTTGTAGTTACGTAAAATAGTATTTACTACTTTAAGGACTCAGTAAAATACCAAAGAAAAGTTACTTTAATTTGGGGCATAAAGAAAGGGGTCAAAGTTATGTGACATTCCAAGGGGCCTGTCACAGCTCTGCCCAAGCATAGAGGAAAAAAAAAAAAGTTAGTCTCACATTATCTTAGAATTAATTTTTTTCTCTTTATTGATTTTGGCCTTGGCAAGTCTTGGAATTATGGTCTCAAAGACCCTGGGGATTCTCAAGCAATCACCTGCTTCATTTTACTGATCAGGAAATGGAAGTTCAAAAAGGTTAAGTGATGCTTATGGTTGCCTATTGTATTGGTAACAGAGAATTTACTGGACACAGACATGGGGGAAAGGCACAGCTGTTGTTTTTTTCTTAGAAAAGGCTCTCAGGCAGCACAACATCTGGAACACACTATTTGGAATATCTTATATGGCTGTCGAGAGTTTCATAAACAAGTCAGAGGTACTTTCATAAAAGGAATTATTGATCAGTTGTTGCTACATTGTTTTATCTGCAGTGCCTAGGTTAGCTCTTTTCTGCTCAATTTGATAGCAGTTAACATCACTTTCAACTTTTGCCTCTTTTACTTTGCTCTAAGTGTGCCAACACAAAATGTCCAGGGTTGTTCCTTTGAATTTCACAGCTTCCTTCTGCACCACTTGGCTTTAGCAGCAGGACACACACTTGCTGTTTATCTAATAAAATTGCAAATGTGTGTGTGCAGGCATGTGTGTGTGTAAAACCTAGTGGTCCAGGGAATTATACTACCCAGTTTAACAACTCAGTAAATGGGATTTTACATTGCAAGCTTTTTTTTTCTTCTCCATGATGAAGAAATGATTGGTCTTTTAATTTAAAGTCCTCTCCTAAAAAGAAGTTTGCATCAACTACAATAAGTTCTGGATAAAAATGTTTCTGCTAATTAATTTTTCACTGAGCCAACCAGTCTGCCAACCAAGCTGCTTCTTTACTTGAATTCAAATTGATAGAGAAATATTTTAAAGCAATAGATTTGTGGTTTCTTTTCTTCTTTAACTTTTTTTGATTATTTAAAATCCAATACTGCAGGGTGTAATTATCTTTCTCAACAAATATTTGCCATGACTTTGGAATTAAGCTGTACTATTTTAGGAGCACAAGGTAAACAAAAATGCACTCAACCAGGTATGGAAATCCTAGATTCCAATTGACTATATGACCATGAAGAAAGCTCTTAACCTCACTGGGCCTCATTGTCCATGTTTATAAGTAATAGAGTTGGGCTAGAGGATCTTTAATGTGTCTTCCAGTCCAAGATGTCATGTCTTTAATGTCTCTTTATATTTGGCTTGTCCAAGCAGGATAGGAGACTTATCTAGTCCCAAGACTTCAAATGACATCTAGATGTGAATGTTTCCCCAACATTTTATCTATAGCCTAATCTGTCTCTGGAATGCTAGATGCATGTACCAAAGTAGTTATTTGCTATCTCCATTTGGATGATGAGTAGGCATCTCTAATTTAACATGGCCACAGCAGAATTCCCAATCCACCCCACTGACCTCCAGATGAGCTTTTTCTTAGTTTTCCCAAATCTGGGGGATGGCTTTGCCGTCCACAAGTTGCTTAGGCTGGAAATCTAGGAGTTATCTTTAGTTCTCTCTCCTTCTCCACCAACATCCAGCTATTGGCAAAGCCCATTGACTCTGCCTTCAGAAGCTATCCTGAGTCTTTCCATTCATGTTACTCTCCACTTCCCTTACCCTCAGCCAACCTCTCAGCATCCCTCTCCAAGACCACTGCAAACACAGCCCAGTTTTTGGTCTTCCTCTCTGTAGGCTACTTTCTGCACAAAAGGTAAAGTGAGCTTTTAAAAATATAAATCAGACACTGTTCTTCTCCTGCTTAACACTGTTCTGTGGCTTCTTATCACAACTAGGATAAATTGGAACTCCTTACTCTGACTTATAAAGCTCTAAATGATATGGCTCCAGTCTCTGTCTACTGCTGCATCTTTTCCTTTCAACTTCCCCCAGTTCCCTCCAGTAACTCTGACCTTCTTTCCATTCCTTTACCATGCCTCTCTGAGTCAGGGTTCTCCAGAGAGGACCATAGTGCGTTGATATTTGTGTTTATATTTACATTTGCATTTATATTTATAAAGAGATTTATTATAAGGAATTAGCTCATGGAATTACAGAGGCTGAGAAGACCCATAATCTGCCATCTGCAAAGTGGAGACCCAGGAGGGCCAGTGGTGGGTTCTATCCTAAATCCAAAGACCTAAGAACCAGGAATGCTGATAGTGTAAATCTCAGTCTGAGAGCAAGAGAATACCAATGGTTCAGCTCAAGTAGTCAAGCAGAGAGAGCAAATCTCCCTTTCTCTGCCCTTTTGTTCTATTCAGGCCCTCAGTAGACTGATTAAATGTCCACCCAAATTGGGGAGGGCAATTTGCTTTACTTAGTTTACCAGGTCAAATGCTAACCTTATCTAGAAACACCCTCACAGACACACCTGGAAATGATGCTTAACCAAATATCTGGGCAGCCAAATATACTGTGACCTAGTCAAGTTGACCCAGAAAATTAACCATCACACGTTCCAACCCCACTCCTTTCTTAGGGTCCTTGTGATAATTCTCTCATCTACCTCAAGTTCTTTTCCCATAATCTCATAGCTAGTTCCTTCATGTTATTCAGTTATCACCTTGAGAGTCGCCATCTCCAAAAGAATCCTTCCCTAACCATCCAACATAAAGTAGTCGCCCAAGTTACTATTTATTGTGTCCTTCTAATTATCAGCAGAACACTTATGACTATCTGATAGCTTTCTTGCTATTCGTTTATTTATTCTTTGCTCTTTTTCTCCATAAAATATAAGTTCCATAAGGACAGATACCTTATCTTGACCACCAAAATATCCCTAGCACCAGAATGGTACCGGCATATGATAGGATCTTAAATACTTGTTGAATTAATGTTGAATAAAAGAAATCTCTCAGAAGCTTAAGAAACCTAGATAGTATTAACCAGATAATATTGTTTGCCCCCTTAAATATTTGCTCACAAGTGAATGGTGATTTTTGGAAGGAAGTTTCTGCATTATGGACACATTATAAATATCTTGAGACCTCTTAAGGATTTATTTAACAGAGGTAGTTGCATAAGGTAATACAGTTGTTATAAGCACCATATGATTGAAAATCAAGAGGAAAAATAGTCAATAGAAACAGGCCCATAGGTAATCCAGACATTGGAAATAGCAGACAAGGCCTTTAAAATAACTATGATTTCTATGTTCAAGAAAATAGAAAAGATGACTAGAATCTATTAAAAAAGAATAACATGAGAATTCTAGAATTGAAAAACCTACTATCTAATATTAAGAACCTATTGAATGGGTTTAATAGTAGATTAGACACAGAAGAACACAAGAAAGACAAGTTAATAGAAAACATTTAACTGAAGCATAGAAAAAAGAATGGAAAGAAAACAGAAGAGAAGAAAAAAGATATATGAGACATGGTGAAAAGTTCTAACATATAGGTAATCAGAGACTTGGAGAGGAGAGAGAGAGAACAGGACAGAAGCTATATTTGAAGTGTAGTGGCTGGGCATTTTCCAAAACTGATGAAAAACATCAATTTACAGATTCAAGAAGTTTAATGAACGCCAAGTAGGATAAATACAAAGAAATCACACGTCAGAGCATCATATTAAACTGCTGAAAACTGAAAAACAAAAACAAAGGAAAAAAATACTAAAATCAATCAGAGTTGTGAGGCTAGGTGAAGCTGTAAAGGACCTAGACAACCCAGAAACTGGGAGGTTTGTCCTTGAATAATCTAGAACACAATGTGAACTCGTTTTAGTTATAGCTATAGTTTTATTTGTAACAATAAATAAAAGAAATAAATAACAATTAAAAAATAAATAAATAACAATAAAAAATAAATAAAATAAATAAAATAAATAAAAACAATTATTTTAAAAAATAAATTACATATTGTCACATATTGGATTCATTATTGTTACTTACTAATCAACATAGTTTTCATTCATTCATTCATTCACTCATTCATCCATTCAACCATTCTCACAGATATTTATCTAAGCACCTTGTATGTGTCTGTCTCAGGGTTATCCTCTTGGGATATGGTAGTGAACAAGAGAGATACAGTTTTTGCCTTCTTGGCACTGCCCCATATACTTAAAAAAAAAAGTCTTCCTTATTACTCCCATCCATTCTACAAAAATACACATTTTACAGATGAAGAAACTTAAACACAGAGATGTTAAGTAAATTTGGCATGGTTACAGAGCCTGTAAACAGCCGGGTAGTGATTCAAACCCAGGCGTGTCAGATGTCAAAGCTCATATTCTCTCTCCTGGACCACCTTGTCTCTATGGAAAGTCATCACATTTCCCTTCTGTTTATCCCATCCATACAGATCCTTCCAAGTGCAACTGAAATCCTTCATTCTCTCTGAGATCTTCTTTGACTAAGCCATTGCCTCTCTTCTCCTGAAGGCCTATAACATTCCCCACCTGCACCACACAAGTTAGCGCCATCTTTATGCTGTCTTGTTGAAAGATACTCCAAGGAATTTGTGTGGTCTTCCTCAAAGCCCTGAAGGATGAGGTCCGAACATTCTTCTGGGTTCTCTTGTACCTAGCACGATGCTGAGTGTCATTATATATTTGCAGCTTAATTAGAATCTAAGTGTCATCCCTTTATCCTAACTTCTGGATTAAGATTGAACCAGAAGGAGTCCATAATTCCCCTGAAATGGTTCCATGTTTTATATGTCTTTATAGATGTATATAATTGCCTCAAATTCTCAAGGAAGTGTGATATCCACAAAAGGTTAAGAAACATTCAAAGTCATTCTGGTGGCCAGCTTATTAATACCCCATCTTGCTTTTCTCCGGATCTTCCTTTTTTACCTAGAAAATTAGAATTTACATTTTATGAGGCATCACAGGTCATTTCCCCCTTGACACTCATCCTTGTGGCTTGGCAGAGAAAAAGTACCTGTTTTCACTCTGGAACAACAAAAACAACAACAAAGTTCAATCCCAATCATTCTGAGGCAATTATGAGAAGTAAGCCATGCATCACCACATTTCTGACTGACTTGCGCAATCCAGTTTTACTATTCAGCTCTTACTAAAATGCTACTCCCCTGGGAGGGAGAAAAAAAAAATCTCTGTATGAGTTCTTTAGCGCAGACAAACGTCTTAAAGGAAATATGAAGTAAAAATCATGTTGACATAATTTCAAAGATACAGTAGGGAGAAGGAATGACCAGAAACCCTCTATCGGCACTGAGAAGGAGAAGGATGATGGAATAAGTAGATTATATAAAGTAGAGTGAGCTGAATTGGGAAGTGGGAAGGTAAGGAGGCACAATTTCCTAAATCCATGAGCTGTAAGAATAAGTCACTGAGGAGAGTTGAGGCTGAGACTTTCTTGTGACATACACCCTGGTATGATGACCTAGGAATAATTTTTAGAGCAATGCGAGAACACACCTACCCAAATAAATTAGCCTTCCTATTCTGACATTACCAAAAGCAAATTCCACCACATGACCTAGCCTACACAGCTTCCTGCTGATAACAGATTTAAGCACATCATAGTGTTTCACGCTCACGACTACCAAGAAGTGATGAACTTTTCATTTAAAAATTTTCCTGGCCCACACCTGTGGATCTGCCCTTGGAATTCCGTTCTAGAAAGTAAGATAACAGACTATATAGAGCCCTAGCTTACATCAGTGGGATGGACTAAATCGGTGCCTCTAAAGGTTCTCACTTCTGCCAAATACCTATGAAAAGGAAACACTGCCCAAAGGAACGAATTGAGGGCTCTCGTTTGTGTTACTCACGTTGTCTCTAATCCAAGTTCCCATTTTAGTTGGCAGATATTCTGAAGAGACACACATGGTGATCAATCCCACTTTTCAGATAGCATGAACCAGGGCATATGAGGATAAGGAAGGGTGCCATTTTCACAGGAAAGGAAAGCAACATGTTTGAAACAGTGGTTGGTCTTTGGACACAGCCGAGTAGCCAAAACTTCCCGGTTTTCCCTCTCTCTGTTCTACCTTAGCCCTATAATGGAGCATTCCTTCCCCTCTCTGAATCCTATAAAGAGGATCGTAGACAAGGATGATTTCTGAAGCCTTTCTCCAAACCTCAGCTCTTTGCATATGTCTCTCTTCCTCCGAATTTTGTTGAAATATCAAAACTAGCTTTGCTTCAAAGCCATGGTATGTGCCTTGACCAACCCCCCTCCCGGAAATTGATTGCTGGATTCTTGTGTTGCTTCCCTGTCCTGCTAAATTGTCTAGTAGCATAGACTCTCTAAGGAAAGCCCCTCAATCTCAGCTCGGAGGCTAGGGACTCTTTATTCACCAATGAAGTACCTTAAATCCGACTGTTGGTCTTATCTCTGGGTCCCTGTTGCTTTGCCAGTTCCGTACCTGAGCATGCGAGGGTGCCCTGTGATGGTGGCCTCGGCGGAGTTGGGCGCCTGCTGCAGGGGATGTCATCACAGTACCTGTGAATGGCTTGGTGCCAGCCTGGTCCACTTCTGGGTCCAATGTTGAGTCTTGCTCTGGGTCCTGATGCCTTCCAGTCTACCTGTCCTGTTACAGCCACGAGGCTGCATGCGGCTGGGGTCTGAGGTACAAAATAGGTCTTGCTCAAGAATAGATCCTTGGGGCGCCTGGGTGGCTCAGTGGGTTAAAGCCTCTGCCTTCGGCTCAGGTCATGATCTCGGGGTCCTAGGATCTAGCCCCGAATTGGGCTCTCTGCTCAGTGGGGAGCCTGCTTCCCCCCACCCCCTGCCTGCCTCTCTGCCTACTTGTGATCTCTCCCTGTCAAACAAATAAATTAAAAAAAAAAAAAAAAAAAAAGTAGATCCTTAAAACTCCCCTGCCCAAGATCTGGAATTGTTCTAGACTCTAAAATTATCTAGAATCTAAATGGGCATAGGGCTAATGCTGCACAGGTAGGGTTAATGGTTTCAGCTGCAAGGGGAGGAGAGCTGGAGGCTGGGGAGGCGGAGGCTGTCGGGGAGTAGTAACTAAGCCTCTCCCGAGAACAGGAAGAGAATGGAAGGAAAAAACAAAGAGAATATTGATCCCAGCTTCATCTTCTTCTTTTATCTCTCTTCTGGTGGTTCCCACGCCCACGTGGGGCTCAGACGCACATGAGATGACTGATGTGGGTGGTCCAGGGACCACATCCCAAGAAACACAACTGTGGAGGTAACATGATCACAACCAGTGACCCAATACATGTGGCATCATGGGGGAAATCATGTTCACATCTAGAGAAGGACCCATTTGGACCCTAGAGTGGACAAAGTCAGATCCAGCGGTTGGGACAGGTCTGAGCACAGCAGCCCCAGGATGTGCTGTGGTCCTGCAGCTGTTCCAGGCAGGAACCGTCAAGCACAGTGCCCTGAGGGGGGCTGCAAGTGAAGGAAGGCAGCCTTCCTCCAGCTTGGGCTTCTTGGGTCTCCCTCCACATTCCCATGAGAGGCCACTGAAAAACCTGTTTGAAAGAATGGTTTGTTATTGGTGCTAGGAGAGATCGGATTCAGCTCTGAAGAACAGCCTCCTCCAAGACCCAACGGCATCTTCTGGAAACATTTACTTCACACCACGCTTGTGCAGCGTTAGCTGTCCCTGAGTGGCGTATGCAGCGGGTGCCCTGCCTTCAGTGTCCCCACGTGAGTGGCTTAAACCTCAGGGATATGGCCGCAACCCCCATCCCCACCCTACCTCATCACTAATAACTCTGAGCCCTTCAGCAGCAATGCATTCTCAGATCAATCTTCTTAAAAATTTTTTCTTAGTTTATGAAATTGATATATAGTTTTTATGAATATTCAAACACAAATAAAGGACTTTACTGAAATTGTTAAGGACTTAGGAAAGTGCAAAGATAGGCAGTTACTCATGCTCTGCTCTTGGGCTATGGAGGATATAAAGATGTAAGGAGAGGACCCTGTTTTTTTCTTAAAGATTTTATTTATTTATTTGAAAGAGGAAGAGAGAGAGCCGAGTCGGGGGGAAGGGCAGAGGGACAAGCAGACTTCCTGCTGGGCAGGGAGCCTGACACAGGGCTTGATCCCAGGACCCTGAGATCATGACCCGAGCCGAAGGCAGACATTTAACCAACTAAGCCACCCAGGTGCCCCAGGACCCTGCTTTTAAAGAGCAATCACTTAGCAAACGACATAAGCCATAGACACAAGCATGTAAATTACAAGACGGTATCTGGTAGGTTTTGTGAGTTGTGAAACAATAAACACCTTTGCAATGTTTTCCCAAGTATGACCCTTGGTGTCATCTGTGCTAGAATCACTGAGGGGTTAGTAAACATGTTCATTTCTAGACCCAACCCCAGTCCTATTGAAACAGAATCTCTGGAAGGGGGACTTCGGAAATTGTGTGACTAAAAAGCACGCCAGATGAATCCTTGCACCACAAAGTTAAGAACCAGTGCCTCAGAGCTCAGAAGATAGAAAATGTTTCCTCCATCAGGTGACCAAATGCCAATGTGACAGTGACATAGGAGATTCCCTGAAGGAGGCTCCCAGGGAATACCATTGCAGAATTCATCACATTGTGGTGCAGCTTCCTTTTCCTTGTCTGTCTGTCTTTCCAGTGGATTAGGAACTCCTCGAGGGAAGAGATTTGTCTTCTCCGAAATCGAGTCAGCCCATAGCTGGCTCTCAATAAATGTTGGTTGAACAAATGAATGAATGTGTGTGACCTAAACAGGTTTGAGGAAGTCTAGGACACGGTTCCAGGAGGAGAAGAGACACAGGCAAAATTTTAGTGATGGGAATATCAAGGTGTGTCAGAGAGAAAGGATAATTTTTTTTTTTTATCATGGTATTACTGTAGTGTTTTTTGTTTTTTTGTTTTAATTTAATTTAATTTTTTCAGTGTTCCAAGATTCATTGTTTATGCACCACACCCAGTGCTCCTTGCAATCCGTGCCCTCCTTAATACCCACCACCAGGCTCACCCATCCCCCCGCATCCGTCCCCTCCAAAACCCTCAGTTTGTTTCTCAGAGTCCACGCAGAGAGAAAGGATAATTTAGGCAAGTAAGTGGGTATAGGGTAGAGAGCAAAACTATGAGAGAGAGTATGAGGGTCCTCAAGGGCTCAGAGAAGGCTATAAACTGTATGGTGCATATTCTTTGGTTGGTGGGGAGTCACCAAAGACTGGGGGCCAGAAAGTGATGGAACCAGAATGCATTTTAGGACAACTAATTATTTGGCCATGGGCAGCTTCCCTGGGAGGAGGAAGTGAGTGGACACAGGCAGCCATCCCGAACCCTGGGAGGTGTTAGGGGCTGGCTTGGTAAGTAGAGGCAGGTCTTGGTGAGATTTTCCACTCAAGCATCAGAATCATCCAGAGTCCTGACCCCCCTCCACCAAGAAAGTTTTGTTCTTTTTCTAGCACCCATCTCTTTGAAATCCCAGGTCTGATGGGCGTTTCTCCCTCGGCTGCCCAAGGAGCACATCTCATCTAGCACGAGGATAACTGGGAAGCGTTGCTCAGGATGTTAGGGACAGAAGCAGTGGTCAAGAGATGCAGGGGGCTGAACCAAGGCAGAGGCAGTGGGGATGGTCAGGAAAGGCCACGAATAAGAACAATTTCTGAGGCAGAACCTGTAGAATTTGGTGAATGAACGTGGAGCAGAAAAAAGGGCATGTTAAGGATAATTTTGAGGTTTCTGGATGCTAATTATAGAGCTATAGAAAGAGGGTGCTTTGGGGCACCTGGGTGGCTCAGTCAGTTAAGTGTCTGCCTTCAGCTCAGGTCATGATCCCAGGGTCCTGGGATAGAGCCCCGCCTTGGGTCCCCGCTCAGTGGGAAGCTTACTTCTCCCTCTCATACTCTCCCTGCTTGTGTTCCCTCTCTTGCTATGTCTCTCTCCGTCAAATAAATAAAATCTTTAAAAAAAAAAAAAAGGTGCTTAGAGAAGAAGGACAAATAATTCAGCTTATTCAGCTTGAAGCATAATGAGTTTGAATTTGCGGTAACAACAAAATTTCCATCCATCCAGGTGGAGGGGTCTTGGAACTTACTGGAGACAGAGATTTGAAGTTCAGGAGGAAGGTGGGTGCTGGTTATTGATTATTTGTGATCATTCGAAGGCATGGCAATGGATGTGATCGCCCAGAAAGAGCAGGTGGAAAGAAAAAAGGGCCAACGATAAACACCAGCATTGAGAGATGGACAGAGAAGGAGGAGCCAGCGAGAGAAACCAAGAAGGACTGGCTGGAAAGGTAGAAGGAAAACCAGGAGAAAGTTGTGTTCAAGAAAGGCAAGAGTTTCCAGAAATGGCAGTAACAGCATCACACAGCTCAAGTAGATAGAGTAAGCCATAGGGCACTCGTTAATGCATTGGTGGAAGCCATCCTTGGGATCCAGGTTGAGAAAGGCATGGAAGGAGGAGAAGTGGATGGAAACTATGGCCCCCACTCTTTGCAGTAGTGTCCACAGATGATCACCTTCCTCACTGAGTAACAGTCTCTGGACCACTGAGCACAAAGGAATTCAACACGACGGAGGGCGATGCCTTTCATTGAGACCTCTACTCCAGTTCTCTTCAATCTGCCCTGCTCTCATTTAAGACCCCGACTATTTGTTCCTGTGCTTATTCAGGGCTGCTAATGGTAGTGTAAGTGAAACCCTTAATGATATTTTTGCCTTCTTGTTTGGTAAGAAATTATTCCACTTCCACATTTAACTTGTTTGGAGGATATTCTGAAAAACTTGCCTTCCTGGTTCTTGTTGATGGAAGTTCGTATTTTCTCACTCTTTTAAGGAATCAGTTCTTAGCTCTTTGAGACAAAATGATCCATCTCACGTTGAAAGTTTCCTATTGTCAAGTTCAATGTCATCAGGAAGAAACAATGGATAAATTACAAGCATTTACCATGATGTGATTTCTACAAGACATAGAGGAAAAGCTAAATAAAGAGGATGAACTGAATATTGAAACACTTTCTTCTCTATTTAAAAAAACAAACAAACAGCAAAAATGATGTTTTTCCTGTCACTGCGGAGGTTTTGTTTTGCTTTGTTCAATTTTATTTTCATTTTGGCCCAACCTCGAATGTATTACATCCTTTGGAGTCATAGAAAAGACTCTACCCTGCCTGTGGTACCAGAAACATGTGTATACATGTATACACCCCATTTTACTCATGCAGAAAGGTATCAACATCTCTGGTTGATTCATGTATTACCAACAGCCAAGGTAGTTGAACTCACCATAGGAGCAACTGGCTTATTTCATGGCCACAGATGGCCCCATACCCAAGTGTTATGGCAAGAGGAATCTGGTCGTAGAGAGAGTGGAGGATCAGCACAAACCCAACACTACTGCTTGAAAAACAATGGCTAGGTTGGTACAACTGGTAACCAAGAGAGAGACAATGGGACAAGGCCCTTGTGTCAGTTGATAGCAGCTGACTCTGGATGATCTAAGCAGAAAATGCATTCATGTACAGCATGGTGGGTGACCCACAGGAATCTTCAGGAGGATTGGAAACTAGCTATAAGGTGATACAGCTTGGATCAAGGCTTAAAGTCATGCTGTAGACTGGTCTGTTGATGGCCCTGCCATAGACCCCAAGGATGCTGCCCTCTGCCCTAAAACTGCTGCCACCACCATGGCCGCTGTTGAGAACCTCCCACTTCTTCCTACCACCAGCTGCAGGGGGGACCTAGATTATGACCCTCCCCTCCACCGTAAGAAAGGCTAGGGAGGTGGCTTCTGGCATCTCCAGTTTTTAGTGGGGAGGTGGCTCTGCCTCCTGATGTTGGGGGTTCCCCAGACACGGGAAGGAGGTCTCATCCTGGGCAATCAGAAAGACGTATGTCATTCTTGCACTTGAGACTTGGGACTATGTCTTCACCTTCATCATGGGCCTAGACCCATGCCCTGAACAGCGTAGGTGCCAACAAAATTTTGGTTGTGAATGCTCTGCCAACATCCATTCAGGAGTGAATTACACCTCACAGGTTCCTATTAGCCTACAGAGCTGAGCGACTTGACAGTACAGGCAGATTTTGCTTTTTAAAGCTATGGCTCCTTTGTTGAACCCACTGTAATGTGGCCATATTATATTCACATTTTTTTGACGGTGGGGGAAGGGGCAGAGTGAGAGGGAGAGAGAATCTTAAGCAGGCTCCATGCCCCAATGTGGAGCCCGATGTGGGGCTCCATCTCACAACCCTGAGATCAAGACCTGAGGCAAAATCAAGAGTCAGATGCTTAACCAACTGAGCCACCCAGGCACCCGTATATTCACATTTTTTGATGGGATCAAGGTCAAAGCCATTAACAAAACTCACCATCCACTCAATGAAAATCTCCTTCTGACCCCCATGAGTACGTTACAATTTGCACGGTATAAAAACTAAGGGAATAAAAGTGTTTAAATGCTCTGGTCTCTGTTAAGTTAGAGAGAGAAAAGATATCCTCAGCATTTTAAGATGAACATCTCCAGCCTGTACTCAGGGTGGCAAGCGATATAATCTGTAGTGTTATTTGACAAGATTGTTCTCCCTCATCACTGCCCACCGAAAGAGGAAGCATGGAGCTGATTGACTGGCAAGCCATCCATTTTCTGTGAAATAAGGAAAGCACTGGGGGCTGAAATGGTAAAGTTATCAAATATCTTACATCCAAACAGCTACCTTAAAATGACTTCCACAGAGGCAACGTTTTCTTCCTGACAGTAATGCTTGCCATTTTAACGTACAATATGGTGCCTTGCAGACACTAGAAACTCAATGAGTTTCTTGCTGGTGATAACTGCTAGAGATAACATAAATTGCCTCTTATTTTGGTAACAAAAACTTGGTGGTTTTTTTTGGGGGGGGAGGACCCTAAGGAGGAATTTTCCTGTCGTATACCAGAAGTATAAGTGAAGCATTAGATCTACTGTATAGGCATTACTGATTTTGATGCATTTAAAAAGGATTATTATTATTGATAGATGAATGTTTGTTGCAGAGAAAGAAGAGTTCCTAGATACCACTCACCCAACTTCCTGTAATATTAATATTACAAATAACCAGGGCATGTGTATCAAAACTAAGAAACTGACACTGATACAAGCTGTCAACTAAACTACACACTTCTTGGAGTTCCCTACCATTTCTCGTCAGTGCAAAACTTTAGTACTTATTTGAACCCACCCAGCTATATAACTACATTAGTTTGGATGGACTGGAGTTAGATACAGAGGTGGCTCAAAAAGACTATAAAATACACAATTTTTTATGCCAAACATAAATATATTTTAAATTTTGGCCCCAAATATCTTGCATGCTTGCTCTGATTTCATTCTCCCCAGAAAACCAAGAGGGTGGATACTATCATACCCACTTTATAGCTAAGACAGTGGGATTTGGAATTCCAAGCAATGTCTTCCAGATAGCTTAGCTAGGAAGTGGCACAGTCAGGATGTGGACTAAGGTCTCTCAGATTCCAAAGCCTGTGGCCTCGACCATCACCGCTACAGTACCGACTGAAGGGCATTTGTCACAGGTGTGATACTACTATCTCTCCATCTGCAGTCTTACTCAGGACCCACCTTCCGAAGGTCATCTGGGTCAGCTGTGGCAGGTGATCCCGATTTGGGGTGGGGGGGGTTGTCCTGTAATGAGGACATGTGACTCTAAGGGAAGGCGGGTTTCCTCTGGTGTGTGCAGTCATTTCAACCCTCAACATCCCGACCGTGCACGCTCAAACAGGACGCTCTCCCCTGCGGCAGCGCGGGGCTGCCCAGAGCAGCTGGGAGGAGCACAGTGCAAACATCCCCACGTGCCTTTTGCTCGTGTTTCAGGGCTCAATTAGCGTGCGTAAAGTGATCTGAAATGCAGGAATAAAAAGAGCTGAGGAGCTGCAGAGTGTTGGTCATTACCTGAGGTGAGACAGCTGAAAGAGGGAGGCCCAGGGAGACAAAGGGGGTCTGGGGAGAGGCGAGGCCTTCGGCTCGGCAGCCAGCTGGTTGGCACAGAGCCAGATGGGGCTGTTTCTGGCAGTGCTCTGCCCCAAGCTCTGTCTCAAGGCCTCCACTGCAGTTCTGCTCAGAATTCCTACACGACTGAGCCAAAGCTGGGGAAAACGGGTCTGAGGACCCAAACCGCAGCCAGTTCTATAACCAGCCCTACATACAATGAGATGCCCCCCCACCCTCCACTGTTGCCAATACAGGACCGTCTGCAGATTACTGGATTTGGTCAATGAAGGAGCAAACGTGATCAGTATCGAAGCTATGAATGATGCAAAGTGAGCTTCGTTCATTCCTTTTGACGAATATGGATTCATAGTAGTGATTTAGTATTGTCACCTGTGGGAGGCAATAAATCCCTTATAAAGGGATGGGTAAAAATAATGAAGTCCGAGTCACGTGCTATTTCACCATCACCCAAGGGTGTGTTAGTGAAAGGGTGAGGCTACTGGTTTTCCAGAGAACGTTCAGCCTCGTGATGTCGGTGAAGGCAGATGGCATTTTATTACAATGCAAAGCATACAAGGAAGCAAGTGAAACATCTTTCTTTCACTATAACTTGATACCACCTGTATCTAGAAAGTCAGAGAGCGTTACGTGGTTCTCTCCAACAGGGCAAAGATGTCTGCATCTCTGTGTATATATCAACGGTGGCTATATATACAGCCTACTCTAAACTGTTCACGGTGGTGGAGGAGAAGAAGGTTTGTTTGGATAACCCAAAGTTTATGTTCGGCTTTCATCATGTTTTTATGTCCTGCTTAGGCTAATAGTCAGGTTGTTACCCATCTCTTGAGCCCACGAACTGAGGATGTGGCTGCTGCCAGTCCCGTCCAGCTTGGCAACCCCAGCGGGAGGCCCACTGCCCTTGACTTCCGTTTGAGAATTCCAGAGGACTCCAGGAGGTCCGGCATGGGGGCAAGGGTCCAATCCAGGGCCAATCCTGTGGTCACAAAGGGGGGTCACACTCAAAGTTGCCTTCTCCCATTCAACACCAGGACCATCGAGTGACATGGAAAACGCCCAAACGAGAGCCGGGTAGCCATCCCTACCTCTGTCTATTCCAACTGAGCAGGGAGAGGCCGGAAGGTGCCATTGTCCCCAGCCTGCAGCAGGGGACATCTCCATGGCCAGGATCCACGACAGACATCAAGTTTGTTCTCTTGTGGGCGTCGCATTTGTGACTGATGCCCCCTGGAGTTGTGTCTGCGCAATGCTTCACCACAGGTAACATCCCTTGTTGCCCATGGGTCACTGAGGGGTCATTTGAAGCCACCAATGATAGTGTCCTTCAGGTGTGCATCGATTCTTGCCTGATCCAGCATAATAATGACCTCCTAAGTCTCCCTGTTGCTGCCTTGTTCCCTTCTAAATCATTCTCCCTACAGGTTCTAGAATGATTCTTATAAAACACAGAGTCTCTTTCAATACTGTGATGGTACATTTTATGTCAACTTGATTGGGCCGTCGGGTGCCCAGAATGCTGGCCAGATACTAGTTATGTCTGTGATCGTGTTTCGGATGAGATTAACATTTGAGTTACTAGACTGAATACAGGGATTGTGCTCCCTAATGTGGGTGAGCTTCATCTAATCAGTTGATGGCCTGAATAGGACAAATGAACTGAGTAAGAAGAAATGGCTCCTGCCCAACTGCCTTGAGCTGGGACATCCGTTCTTTTCTGCCTTGGGAGTGGAACTGAAACATCGGCTCTTCCTAGACCTCGAGCCGGTCAGCTTTCAAGCTGGAATCACACCATTGGCTTTCCGGGGTCTCCAATGTGCTGGCTGCAGATCTTGGGACTTGTCAGCCTTCATAATCTTATGAGCCTATACCTTATAATAAATCTCTTTCTCTATATATTACATCCTACTAGCTCTGTTTCTCTGGAGAATCCTGACTGACACAAATACCTTCCTACTTACTAACTTCATTCATCCATTCATTTAAAAAAATTTATCAAGCACCTACTATCGTGCACGCTCTCTCTCTCTCTCTCTCTCTCCCTCTCATTCTCTCTCAAATAAATAAAATCATTAAAAAAAAGATTTTTATTTTTAAATCATCTCTATACCCAGTGCAGGGCTCGAACTCATGACCAAGATCAAGGGTCACATGCTCTGCGGACTTAGCCAGCCAGGCGCCCCTTACCACACTACATTTAATTGTCATGTCTCCTTAAGCTCCTCTTTGCTGGAACAGTTTCTCAGCATATTCTGGTTTTGCTGACCTTGATCGCTTTGTGGAAGTGCTGCTCAGGTATTTGGTGAGATGCCTTTCCATTGGCATCCGCTGATGTGCACAGGACTTTAATGCAGGGGATTGCTCACACAGGTGGCAGAGGATCTGAGAGGACAGGGGAAGGTGAAGTTACCCAAAGATTCATTGCTGCAGAAAGCCGTTAACATTCCTAAACTGGGGCGTTAGCACAATGTGGCGGGGTTACCCAAGCCAGGAGTCGGGGTCCCCTGGCAGAAACCTCCAGCAGTTGCTGCCACTGTGGCAGATGCCAGCAGAGAGGCAAGACGGAGGTGAAGAAACTCTTTGTCTTCTTTTTTTTTTTAAGATTTTATTTATTTGTTAGAGAGAGAGTGTGAGCACGAGTGGGCGAGGGGAAGGAGCAGAGGGAGAGGGAGAAGCAGACTCTCCACTGACCCTGAGATCATGACCTGAGTCGAAACCAAGAATCAGATGCTTAACTGACTGAGCCACCCAGGCGCCCCAATTCTTTATCTTTTTTCCTCCCACCCTCCACTCTTCTCTTAGTACCTCTTGCTGACCATACCTCGACGTTAACCAGCCAGCCCAGGGGTCTGTGAACTCAGCCTGTGAATCTTCTCCTAGCCGTAGGGAGCAGAGGGCACCGCTGAGAATTGGCTCTAAACACACAGTGGCCCATGATGGGGACAGTTGGCCTTCGAACCCATAGCACTCGTGACACTAGCACCACAGTCGTGCACCTGTTTGCCTGAGCTTGGGCTCCGTAGGATGAGGAGGGATTTCAGGATATTGTTTAGTTTTTATACCCAGAGCCTAGAATAGTACCTTGATCATCTTAGGTTTTCAATGTTTGAGGTATACACAATTGAATGAATGAATGAATGAATGAACGAATGACAGTTTCTTTGGACCAGCACCTCTTCTGGCATGCTCTAGCTTTGAGGACTCACTCCCCACCAGTATGTCTTTCCAGCTTTTCATAACCTCCTACTGCTGCCGAGATTACTCTGAGCCTCGCATTTGCAGCCTTTGAAGGCCACGTAGAGGGTGTGACTACAAACTAATTAGACCAGTTTTCAACAAAGGGATCCAATTAATTCATCAAGTAAGAAAGTAGGTAAGTTTTACATTAATCCTTCCGAGTTGTTGCTCAGCAAGTTCATCGCATCTTCCAACAATGCCGCCATGCCCAGCCTCTTCCTCGTGAGCTGCCCAAGGAAAGGAACAAATACTTTTTAAGAATAAAATGTCTCTCTTTTCAGCTAAATGTCACCCAGCCCTCACCTGCTGGTATTCAAGTGGGTGGGACATATCATCAGAGAAGTTGCATTTCCTTGCAGTGGAGGGGAGGAGGCAGTGGACCGCCACAAACGGAACTGACTGTTGCTTTCCCATGCATGCAGGAGGGCAGAGGAGTTACACTCGGCTGTCACCAGGTCTGGGCCAGGACACCCTAGAGCTCAGTAAGAGAACACCTGGTCTCTGAGACACCTGAGGTTCTAGGATTTTTCAAGGACAGTCAGTGCCGAGACTGCACATAGAAAACCAAGTTCCACTTGCGAGAACCTCGCTTCTCCGTGTGCGGAGCAGATCTCAGTCTCTGATGAGAAGCAAAGGTGCCTAGGTCACGGGAGCATTCCTCAACCCCACAGTTTTCCTGTCTTCTGCCTGCCCTGGACAGGGTGCCCTGGACAGCCACGGGACAGAAATCTGACCAGCCAGCAGAGACTAAAATATTTCCAACTCTCCTCTTGTTTCCATTCTGGTTACTTGCTCTTCTAATACAGGTAAGAAATGGTGGCTGCAGAAACCTCCTTGCCTTTTGGTTTCTGATAACTCCTTTTCCGAGTGCTTGATGGGGAAGTCATTGGGAGGGCAGGTGGCGCACTTGAGAAAGCAGAGGTTGTTAGAAATGTTGGAGACTGAGGTTGAGACCCCCAGCTCCTCCGTATATCAGCCGCGTGATTTCGGACAAGTCGCTTTATCCTTCGGGACTTCCACTCTCTCCTTTGAAAATTGGGGATTAAAATGTCTGTTTTATCACAGAGGTGTGGTAAAGATCACCGGCGATGCACGTACGAGTACTTTGAAGATCGACAAGTGTAACATATTACAGCTAGTTTTTTGCGTGGATGTAAGGCAGCAGAAAAGGTGTCTTTGATGTTTAATTAATACTAAAAATATTCCATTACATTTATTTAGCTATAATCGGGAAGGAGGTGGGCACGAGTAATTTTCAAAGGGACTTTTTCTGCTCCCGAAATAGAACTCAGAAAACACACATTTGATTTTCCTTTTGGTGTCAAACCACAGCACCATTGTTATTAGCAGTTTTACAGAATTGTGACCTTCAAACTTGGTGATATCAAAGACTCAAAGCGAGCTCCCAGTCCTGAAGCCTTTCAAACAGGGCCTGCAAACCAAAGCACTTTTATTTTCAATTATGGGCTAATAGAATTGTCCTCTTAAATGAGCACTTGCAAGTTTAGATGTTGCCTTCCAGGTGGGCTGCAGTAAATGAACGTGCTAAGAGGTCACTGAAAGCCCTTTTGGGGACAATGAGGGGAATCTGTTGTAGGGGTTCATGTAACACCCTTTCTGCAGTTGAAAGAGAAACCTAGAACTTACATTTTCCGAATTGTTCATAAGCTGATCTGCGTATACATCTAGGACAATAATTTACTTTCAGTTTACTGAATTTGTGAATTTTCGCATTTGTTCTAACTTGTAATTAAGTTTTCTCTATGAGGCACACCATATGCCACCATTAATTCTTTCTCATTGATTTCTTAGGAGATACATGAGTGCATATTTTGATGCAATTTTTGAGGTTTTTTGAAAATCAAACGACTAGGTGTTGAGCCATATGGGCCTTTGTTATTTAAAATAGCACACGATAAAGCAACAGAAAGCAAAATGCAAGGGGACCTGTTAGAAAACAAAAAATTGGAAGACTGTGTCAAATACTGTTATAAACACGCCAATTTTCAATCTTTTTTTTTTTCTTTTGCCTTCTATTTTTGAAATCTGCCTTTATGGATCCCCACACTGTCTCTTAACCGTCTGTGAAGGTACCGAGTCACAAGTGCACCAGGCAAACGTGCGGAAACCAGTTTCTGCCCTGTGCTTTCCACTGGGGCTGCAGATACCAACATCCGCCTCCCCTGAGTTCAGTTGTAGGCAGCATGTTTCTTTTAACATCTTACGCTAGGCTTTGACACCGAGCGCCGGTTCATCCGCACACACCGTGTCCGCTTTTGAAAGGCACCAACGGGTTGTTCTGTTTCGCCGGGGACTCGCGGTGCTCCCGGTGCCGCCCGCCGTACGTGCGGGCTGCAGACCCGGCCGCGGGCGGGCCGGCCGGCGGGCGGGCAGGCGCGCGGCGCGCACTAGGACCCAGCGGGGCTCCGGGCCCCGGGTGGGAGCCGCGCCGCCGACCCCGGGCGGGCGCCGGGGCTGGAGCGGGGGTTCCGGCCGCGATCGGCTGCAGCTCGGCCGGGAGACGGCGCGACCCGGCAGCGGGGCCACCGGCGAGTCCAGCGCCGCCGAAGCCCCCCAATGCGGCCGCAAGAAGCAGCGGGGGGGGAGGGCCCGGCGATCGAAGGTAACGAAAATGGGGCTCATTTCCTGCCTCCTGAGCTTCTGCTCTGGCTCAGCATTGTCACGAGAAGCCCTCACTGTTCTGGCTGCTGCATTTTGGGGCACCCTTTGATTTTTTTAAGGTGTCCAGCCCCATATTTCCACCTGGTTTCAGATTGATTTATAGCCTGCAGCCCGAATGGGAAAGATCCAGGGATAGCAAGTTGAATATTTTCATTAGTTTTGGCTCAAAAGTAAGTTCATTAAAAAAAAAAAAAAGTTTCTCAGGAATTTGTGAATAGCCGTTTAAAAATTTTTTCTTTTAAAATAGCAGACAAATGAATAATTTCAAAAATTATCAAATAATTGATGTAATTCTGTTAATTACTTGCTAGGGCTTTACTTTTGTGGGCTCCTCAGGCGTTACTTTTATTTTCAAGGAACTAACGTGTTAAATGGGGAGTTTGGCTCCGGCAGAGTTTACAGCATTGCTGTCGCAACTGTTTTGCTATCAATTATAAACAGTGTCAGATCTGTGGGCAGTTTCAGCCTCTTTTCCAACCGGTTATCCTAATATGACATCTCCAGATGAGAGTTTCCTTTGAGGGCAGCAAGAATATTTCTCTTTTTGGAGAAGCGTTGTTTTGAGGAGAAAAACCATGATTACTGGCTGAGGGCTGAAGAGACTATTTTTCATGCTTTGTTTATACTCCTGGGATGACATTTGGGGAAGGGAAAGGCAGGCTTTCTGGGCATCTTTTAATTGTGGGATTATTAATTTACTTAATTTACTTAATTTATTAGTTTCAGTCGTTGGGGCTCGGGGAGCCCTCTGTCACACGATATGCTTAAGGTGACAGACACATTGCTAGCAGTTGGAACACATGATTACAAATGTAAAATGTGCGTCCTTTGGACTGGTCGGCTGGGAGCTCCCGTGTGGAGTGTCATAGGTAGGGTGCTCCTGGCTCATTGAGGAAAAAGGGAGTCATTTTCCTCAGCTAAGGAAGACATCCTGTTATATTCCTTTTGTTCCCTGTTTTTCATTGATCGCCAGCTCTGCCTTAAAGAGGGGAGAGCAGCTCGGAGTGCAGAGCCGAAGACTGCACAGATGCCTACAAACCACTTCAACTCGCACACTGATTGGTCAGCTAGATTGAGACTTAGGAAAACAGCCACCCCAAACCTTCTTTTAAAATCCTGCTGTAATTTTAAGATTTGCCTTCTTGTGCGCAGATCCCTGCAAGATTGCCTTTTAATTTCGGGTGCAGTTTGCTCTCAAGAACCTTTATGTTTAATTTTTCACTGTTGTTTCTATCCGGATAAAGTAGGCCATTTTGGTGACAAATTTCTTTGCAGACGTCAGCTACTAGCTTACATTTATAGACATGTCACTTTACAATACATTCTCCATGATTTCTCCTCGGGAGCTGTAAGATGCAAAGTTGCTCAACTTAGAATAATTTTTCCTAGGCGGTTTTTGACCTGAATATTTAAACAGCACCATCAGCAGACGGATATCTCGCTGGATCTTTACTTTGATCATTTAAGTGCCCTATGCATTAACATGTTCCACGCACTAAATTTAAGTCTGCAACAATGAAAGAAAAAGGCACTGCAGAGCAAACAATCAGAATCAGCTTGCAAACTACGATGAGAAATTGTGGCATCTGTTTGAGGAGAATGCATTTCGCATCCAAGAATAGGGCCATTCTTCACCTTGTAAGAATAGAAATTAGTAAATATTGTGGAGTTGTGTGTCTATAAGACAAATATATATATAAGACTGTTGGACATCTTCATCTGAGCATTAAAGCACTTCAATTAAAGAAGAACTGTCTCAGAAGTTGTTAAATGTATAAACACTTTTGTGATTGGCTTAAAAATTTAGACACAGGAAGTGGATGGTATCTAATAACCGATTAGTGGAGACATGGTTGTCATGGAAACCGAGAATAGTAAACCCCCCCCAACACACACACACGCTACCATAACCACCACTTAAAAAAAAAAAAAAAAAAAAAAAACCTGCATGTCATCACAGATGCCTGGAGAACATGTTGGCTTCTGTAAGCTTTCCCACAGCATCTGCTGAAACCCGAGACCGTGCCTGTCAAATCAAGGTCATTTTACAACAACAACCAAAAATGCAGTCTCCTGGTTTTCATAACCGTATTTTATTAAAAATCTGTGAGGGAAAAAAAAACACCTTAAAGCGAGGATGAGCACACGTGCTTACTTAGCAGTCGGCTCCCTTTTGAGTTGTGCATGGGAAGGCGAAGAAGGTATTTGAGCCCTTAATTGTGGAATCAAACTGATTTGTAGGTCCCACCCTTAGAACGAAGCTCTTTTTAGAGCGGTAAAGACTGGAGTGTTGCCTGTGGATGAAGAGTCACTTGGGAAAGGTATAATGAAGAGTCTCTGTTTGCAAGAGGGTTCAAAGTTGAACTGTAGCAATTGAATCCAAAGACTGGCATTTTGGAACCCTGAACTAAGGCAGCGTGAGTGGGGATAAATCGACTGACTGTCTGGGGCTTTGCAAAGTACAGGATAAATCGACTGACTGTCTGGGGCTTTGCAAAGTACAAGGGAGGGTGTTCTGGACAGCTGAGCAGGGAGAGGAAAACTCTGGCTACATAGAGCTAAACTGTTTCAAAACTGCAGTTAGTATTTGATTAACTTAGAAAAGTTTCCTCTTCGTTTGTGGATGAGGAGCGTGCTTTTAGTTTTAAATTTTCAAAATCAGAGTTGCGACTATTTTCAATATCTTGGTAATGGTTTCAGTGAGGAGGGGGAAGAAGGGAGAAAAGTCTGAAGACCCTCCCCCTTTTCACTTTGCTGAGTGAAAAATAACCAAGGAGGCCTTCTCCTCGATTTTGACTTGGATGTTCAACATGGAAGCTTGTAAATATAATGGCCCGTGTGTTTCTTAACATTTCTCTAATCTTGTCAGTGGTAGTCTTTAAATTCTAAATTCTTGATATTCATTTAGTAATATCTTCCTTCCAATCATGATTTATAGCATTGTCTTGCTTTATCTTAATTGAAATTGGTCAGTTTTAAATCTTACTTAATTAACACTTTGATCTTTTTAAAAAGCAGCAAATTTTCCTTGCTTTTATCAACTGATTGCATGGGGGAAGAGAGAAAGTGGAAAGAATCTTGACTGTATTTTAATGTTTATGTAACATCCTGCCCCATGCCATGGGAAGTATGGGCTTTAGAAGAAATACAGCGATGTAATAATCACCTGTTGGGTTGATTCAGCATATGCGTTTCATGATCCCATGTTGTCAGATATTTAACTGATTGGGATTTGGTGAAAAAGATTGTGCTCAATGGCACAACGGTTCTCTTTTAGCAAAGGATTTCCTGCAGGGAGCTTTCTTATCTATGAGTATGGTCATTGGCAGGAAGCAAGTCAGTTGCTTGTTTTTACAAACTGAAGGAAATGAATGGGATTTGTTGGTTTCTAGAATCTGCCTTCCTTCTCCATTGTCTGTCAAATAGTTTGCTCAGAATTTCTAGAGCGATTCCAAATCTTTGGCATTTCTGTTTATTTATTCTTGACTTTGGGATTAGAAAAATTGGTCACTATTGTACTGTGTACAACTAATTTTACCAATGCAAATGAGCGACGTTCAATAATATTCTAATTCATTTTCAGTTGTCAGATATACACATACTCACTGAAGCTGGCGTTTTTTGATAGCTATGCCAAATTTCTAATAATTAATCCTGAATACCAAACAAATGCCAGTTTCATGGAGAGGTAAAGGGAGAGAGGCAGCTTCTTTCTTTTCTTTGCTTATCAAAAGAAAATTCATAAAGACTGAATGTCAGGTCTATGCCTACTCTGCTGATGGCAAAAGATTGGTGTAGGGGGAGAGTCAGAAATAGGGGGGGTTGCTAAATCCAGTGTACAATCCACGTGAGAAAAACATCTTAACACTGAAGAGATTTCTTGTGCAAAACTCTGGATTACTTTTTGGATATTGTAAATAAACACATTCAGTTGTTTTAATTTGCGTATTTTTCAAATTCTGGAAGAGAAAGCAAGGGCAAACTTCTTTAAAGGAAAATAAGTACGGAAACCTACATTTGAAGGAAACAGCCCTGGGAGGATTCATAAGAGTGTCTGAGGGAGAGAATGATTTGTTGCAATGGTTTTCACACATTTTTGAAGACATCATTTTTGTTTTATATTTAGCACCACATGGAATCTTATGCAAGACCCTAATACATGAGCAGAATAGGAACAGAGCTTGGAGGGAACCAAGAGCCAGAAGCCCAGAGCCTGATGTCTTCCCCTGGGCTGTGCCTTGGGCTCACCCTAGAACCCTACTACCTCTGTGAAACAGTTTGAAAATCACTGCTTTTAAAGTGTCCAAAATATTCTCCAAAGAAGGCCCAAGGGAATGGCTTGCAGAGCCCTGGAACCTCTTAGCTGACGAGAGAACTTTTGCCTTGACAATTTAAGAGGCGCTTGTGTTCAGAGTGAGTAGGAAAAAGGCATGTACTACAAGGTACTTTAATAAGCCGGTGTGTCTCTAGCAAATGATTTGGCTGGCCATGAATATGGCAGAGCCCTGGGCCAGTCTCTAATAAGGGAAGGGAAAGGATGTTTTTAGGGGTTATTTACAAACCAGGGCCCCCTTTCCCTATAAGTTATGAGGACACTGCAAAAAGGTATTTGAGAGTCCTTGGTTATGATTATTCCAGAATACATGGATTTGTTCTTTTGTCCCCCCAGGATCCGTTATATCACTATTATTCTATTTGTCAGTGAAAATTATTTCATATTAAGTGTCGTTCATGAAATGAAAGTTTGCCAAGCTATATAATCTGCTTGGCAGACTCAGTCGTGTTTTGAGTGTTGAGTAAAATGATAACACACAGATGATATTTGAATATCATCAAATATATTCGCGTTATCTCCTTTCTTATGCGATTGACTGAAATGGCAACGTTGGGGTTGGGCTCAGTTCTCCTCGCTTACATCCCAGAACTACGAATATGAAGATTTCTAGGGGTGGTGGACAGAGAAAGCCCCTTCAGTTCCACTCTGGATTTTCACGACCCCTCGATTCACATGCACATGGTTATGGAAGTGAGGAGAAATCTGGGGACCCTTCAGGCAGACTGTAGTGCATCCTGCTTCTTGTGGCCACAGCCGTCCTCCCTGCATCGTTTCCTGGAGGATGCGCCGTGGGGGTGTTTGTAGAAGTAGGAAGGACAGACCCCTCTCTACATTCTCCCATTACTGCCTCTGTGTTTGTTGGTCCTGTTACCTGCATGGGGTTGGAAATGACAATTAGAATAATCAGTGTTCTGAGAAGTTGCAGGTTTTCCAGCAACTTGTGCCAGAACTTTTTCTTACGTTTTCTTTTTTCTTTTCTTTCTTTCTTTCCTTTCCTTTCCTTTCCTTTCCTTTCCTTTTCTTTTCTTTTTTCTTTTCTTTTCTTTTCTTTTTTCTTTTCTAGTAGGCTCCACAGTCATGGTGGGGCTTGAACTCGGGCCCCTGAGATCAAGTGTGGCAGGCTCTGCCCACTGAGCCTGGGTGGAGCCTGGAGCCCCAACCCAGGCACACCAGGGAACTTTTTCCTTTTTTTTTTTAAGAAAATATTTCCTCTGCAAAGATGAAACTAGAATGAGCACAAAATAGTTGGCTGTGGTAGTGGATGGAGAGAAAATGATTGTGGTTAACTTTTATTTGTTGAATTGTGTGGAAGAAAGCTTTTCATGCGTAGGTTGTTTAAAGCTATCTTATTCCTCCTCCCACTGCATTTCAAAGAAGAATGAGTGTGTACGCAGAAAACCAATGGAACTGTCCCAAGGCATATTCATGAAAATAGACCAGAGATTCCTCTTGAGTGAGCATTTAAACTCCAATGTTCTTGGGGACTCTTGGTTTTGAGCTCAAGGATGCGGTCCAGTTACTGGGACCTGGCAGAAATGCTAGTGGAGGACTTCAGAGGTTACGAGGAGTGGGGGCTGGGTACCTTTCTTAGGATTTGGATCACAGCAAGTTCTCCTTGAAGAGGGGACGTTAGTATATTATACAAGGTTAGATTTCAGATAATCTCAGGTATCTCTTCACACCCTGACATTGTCTGATTTGGCAAACTGAACATTTTCAGAGCCTTAAAAACAATTACCGTTTAATGGTGAGTTAATACGGATCTCTAAATTAAGGTAGTTATTTTGTTTCGTAGGACTCGATTTAGCATTTATAGTGGTCTCTTGAAAAAGAAATAAGTTGCTCTGGGTAAATTTGGGAGTATTGAGTAACAGAAAAAAATCAAATCACATTAGTAAGAGGATTTCCTTTCAAAGGTGCCCTCCCCAGGGTGCCTGGGTGGCTCAGTGGGGTGGGTGTCTGACTTCCGCACAGGTCTTGATCTCAGTGTCCTGAGATGGAGCCCTGCCCCTTTCCTTCTCCCTCTGCCCCTCCCTCTGCTCATGCGCACGCTCTCTACTGCTCTCTCGCCCTTTCTCAAATAAATAAAATCTTTTTTTTTTAAGGTAATTCCCCTATATGATTTTAACGAATTCTTGTGATAACCTAGTATTCATATGCCACTACCACTGTTACTACTAAGTAATGATAAATACGCATTAATGTCCCATTTTACAGGTGAGGAAACTGAGGCCCTGTGTTCGTAGGGGCACATACTCATTCGTGGCCAGCCAGTTCTCCTGACTCCCAAATTCCAGGCATTTTTTCCACCCCACTGGCTACCTCTCAACTGTTGAACTGTTTTCTGTTCCAGGGTTGATGACTTCCCCTTCCACACTCGAGTTGGAATCTCCTCCTGGGAAATATCGCAGGGTGGGGGCAGGGAATATTTGATGTAACTTTGGCAAGAAATAGGGGTTTGCTTCTTGACATTCTGTGTTCCCACGACTGACCAGTAAGGATGCAAGGAACTTTTTGGTTCCCTCGTCAGAGACTCTCTTTCTTAATTCCTCTTCATCTTTTGAATTTTTCTTCATCTACCTCTGAGCACATTCACCTACATGGTAAACGAAAGGGATATGACTTTCCTGAATGACCCAAATATTGCACTTTGTCTCTCCGTTGTGACCGCTGCAGAATTGGATTTCCTAGACAACGTTCACTTTTGTAATTCACAGTGCTGCCTAACAGACTCAGAGGTGCCAATACAATGACATCTCTTTTATTTTCGGAATAAAAAATGGGGCTTAACTTGGCCGATCAGCAGGCTGTCTGGTATCTCCTTCTTGGGGCTCCCCTATCCCCAAGTCATACAAACCCCATATGAGTTGATACAGACCGAGTGGGGTGGGATCACTTTGACTTCCTCACCTAAGGGCAGAGCTCTGCTCCTTGCAGGCTGGCCGACCAGGCAGGTAGCAGCCGTGGGAGGTGGGGCTGGCGGGCACCAGGATGTCAGGCCCGAAGGGGAAGTGGCCAGGGCATCAGCAGCTCCTGCGACCACTAGATCCTTCTAGTGGTCCTTTCTAGATCCTTTCTAGATCCTTTCTAGATCCTTCCACGGGGTCAGAAATGTAGACGTTTTAGAAGAAGAATCATTTTTAATAATCTTCTGAACTTCAAAATGAATGAAGACCCTGGGAGAATGGATTTTAGTCCAAACAAACAGGAGCAAGAGAAGGCACGCCAGTTCTGCGTCTGAGCATCCGGGCAGAAGCGTTCAAGCAGGGCATTCATTCTGTTGTTGTTTTTCTCTGTTGCCGCCATTATCCTGTGTGCCAGGTTGGGAAACTTGGACACCTCCTTGCTTTCCATCCATGTAGCTCATTTATCACCAGAGCTGCTTGCTGCTTTCTTGGAAATCCACCTTCTATTCATCTCCTCGTCTGGAGGGCTGGCGCCTCATGCCAGGGAGACTGCGGGCCACCTCGAAGGGTTGTGTCCCCCTCCTGGTCCCCTTCCTTCCTCTGTACTCCTGAAGACCTGTCTCCCCGCAAAACACTCTGGAAGGGCCTCTCCCACTTAGAGCTGTATGCGACCTTGACCTAAGACCCAGTGATATGCAAAGAAGACGCAGTAATGTGGAAATCCTGAACGGATTATTGTGAAGGTTAATCATAGATTCCCCGAGAAGCGCTTGGCACAGAGCCTGGCACGTAGCTTCACTTACCGTAGCGATTTGTATGGTTGTGTTGTTATTGTTGTTGTGTCCCTTGGCGCCTGAGAACCTGTGGTGACTTTCTGTGGCTCACCCTTACCCAGTCTGTCTTCCTCTGTCCGGCAAGACCTTCTGTGATCTGGCCTTACCCAGTGGGGCTCAGGGAATGCTTCTGGAACCGGACCCTGGACTTGCCTAGCTCCTTCCAGCTCCGCGGCCTTTGTTTATATTGTTCCCGGTTCCTATGATCCCCTGACTACAGCCTTCTTCTTCCTCCATCCACATGTTGGAAAGACACCAGTTTCGCCCATCCTGCAATCCCCGTGTATAGAGAAAATGGAATTTTTTAATTTTTTTTTCCTACAGCGAACCTTCTTCCCCAGCACATACCCGCTGGTTATCAGGAAAAAGAATAATAACTTCTGATCCTATCTGTTTTAAAGCTTAGTGTGGTCGGATAATCCAAACAGTCCCTTAGAGCAATTCTTAGTCTTCCTAGGAGAATAATGCCCATCCGCTCATGTTGTCCCCGCTCCTTTGCCTGTGATGGTGCGTGTGTGGGAAGGAGTGTCAAGCATGCTCCTCCCTTAGATTTCTTCCCCAGGAGGAGCAGATTCAGGCTCCTTAGGAGGGGTGACCTCTGCTCTTGGGGACTGGGTCTCTTGCCCACTGGTGTTGCTTGTTTTATACTAGCAGTTGAAGCCTGTGACTCTGATTACACGTAATCTAATCCCGTGGTTTTCAAAGACCCACAGTAAGATACAATGTCAGAGTGCCTGGGTGGCTCAGTCGGTTAAGCATCCAACTCTTGGTTTCGGCTCAGCTTGTGATCTCAGGGTTGTGGGATCGAGCCCCACATTGGGCTCCGCACTCAACAGGGAGTCTGTTTGAGGTTCTCTGTCTCCTTGTCCCCCTGCCCTTCCCCCACCACTCTCTCACACACTCTCTCTCTCTCTCAAATAAATAAAATTAAGTAAATTTTAAAAATAAAATAAATATCTTTTTTTAAAAGATCTATTTATTTTAAAAAAATAATCTTTTTTAAAGATTAAGATTAAAAAAAATCTGTTTATAAAAAGATACCGATATATTGTGAGGAGATCCTAGTAAGCACATATGGACATTGTATACATGGATGGACCATACAAAAGATAGTATTATTCTTGCTACACCCCATGTACTCTGATCTCCTCCATTCTCTTTTATTTTATTCTTTTATTTAATTTAAAAAACCTCACTGTGATACTCCCTGCTGACCTAGTCCCACCTCAGCTCCCATGAGCAGCAAACTCTGAGTTTTAGCCACGTCCTCCGTCAGCCTACTGGTCTGATGGTCTTGGCAAGGGGTCCCTTCCTCTGGCTACAGCCAGCTCAAGGCAAGTGCATGGTTCTTAGCTCAGCCTCCTCCTCCTTCCCCGCCTCCTCCTCCTGCCACCCCAGCACCTCACCTCCCTGCTACTCTGCGCGAGCACACTGTTGCACTGGGCTGAGGAAGCTGTGCCCCACACCGGTGCAGGCTGTCTCTTCTCAGGGCTCCACATGGTGCAGGAAGAAGGGCACAAGGACTACACCCAGTGGACTTTCTCCAGTCAGGCGGCCGAATCAGGGCCAAGCGGGAGCCACTCCACTATCCTCTTTTCTTCTCCTATTTCTTTCCCATAATTATCGGGACCCAGAAAGGGGTGGATTCTTCTTTAGCTTCCCCTTCACCACCTCTTCCTTGCACCATCAAGGCATGGAGGTTAGAGACTTCCCTTTCCCTCCCGGGTGAAAGTAGCGTCTTCCACTGTCTCCCGGTAGATTCTTTGAGTTGGGTCCTCCAGATTCCTGGTAAATGGTAGAAAATCCTGTCCCAGGACAAAGCCTGACTTTCAAGGCTGTGGAATTTCTGCCTGTGGCAGAGTCTACTAGTTTCCCACCCCTGTCCATTCTGTGCAAGTTTTAGCTGGGATCAGCTAACGATAACATTTCAAAGACACCCCCCCACCCCCCAGCCCCTTGTAGCTAAGAATGGCAAAATTCTAGTTTCTGGGATGTGAGTAGATGTGTGAGGTTTCTGTCTGGTTTGCGTTCTTGTTTTTCTTTATAGTTTTGTTATATACCTTTGTTTTTTTAGCCCAAAACTACATATAGTTTAGTTTTGCCTACTTTCATATAAATGGAAACATGATAGATGTGTGTGTGTGTATACTGTCTCATGGTTTAAAATATGTTTCTTATAAATGGAAACCAAAAAATGGAAAGCCTCTGCATTATGGTAACTGTCTAGATAGGGAATTTCTGGTCATAGGGTATAAGCATCTTAATGCAAATTGGTTTCAAAAGTGCCTCTGCCAACTTACATTCCCACCGGTAGTGAGTATGTTTTTCTCTTGTTTCATGTTCTCAAGACATTTATTATTGTCAGACTTTAAAAGTTTTGCCAGTATAATAAGTGTGAAATAATCTCATTATTATTTAAGTTGTTTGGTTATTAATAAGTTTGCGTACCTTTTCACAAGTTTATTGATCATGTATGTTTCTTAGTTTGTGAAGTTCCTATTTGCCTTTCATCTAGTGTTTTCCTAAAAACTTTTAGTTTCTTAGATCTTCTCTGTAGTATCTCTTTCTGCTTATTTTCTCTTTTATCTTTATTGCTTTTACTCTTTTGTATTTATTATTTTATTTTTTTAACTTCCTGAGATGGCAGCTTTTGAAGTTTTCTATTTTTTCTTTTAAAGATTTTATTTTAAGGTAATCTCTACACCTAATGTGGGGCTTGAACTCACGACCCTGAGATCAAGAGATACAACCTCTTCCAACTGAGCCAGTCAGGTGCCCCTGAAGTTTTCTTTTCTAATACAAAAATACAAGCTATAAATGACCTTCTAAGTACTGAGTTAGTACTATCCGAGGAGTGATAGTATGTAAAATTTTCACTGTTCAGTTCTAATTAACTTCTAAATTTATTATTACTTTTTCTTTGTTCTATGGGTTATTTAAAAATGTTTTGTATCTTTCAAGTTATTTTTTCATTATTGATTTCTAACAATTGCATTTTTGTCATAGAATGCAGTTGTATGATGTCAATTATGGAACATTAAGTCAAGCTTGTTAACCTAGTTTTTAAATCTTTACTATTTTTATCAATACTTTGCTGATCTATTTTTAATTGATAGAAGTGTATTAAAATTTCTCACTGAGAATAGTTTATCACTTTTCTTGATATACTTTGAAGTTACATTATTTGGTGTATATATTTAGAATTCTTCATCATCTTGGAGAATTGAATCTTTTATTATTATGAAGGAATGCACTTTAACGCTTATGCTATTTTGTGTCTTCAAGCATATTTTGTCTGATGTTCATGCAACAACGCTAGACAACTGTGGGACATATCAGCCTCTTCTTTATTAATTTTTGCTACTTGATTTTCCATCCTTTGTTTTTTTCAAACTCTTTGTATCCTAATATTTTGGATGTATCTTTTATTTGTGACATATAGGTCGATATTGTTTTTAGGCAGTCTGTAAATATCTTTTAACTGAAATATGTAATGTTTATATTTATTGTAATTACAGATATATTTCAATTTATTCCTTCATGTTATTTTATCCTTTCCATTTGTCCTGCCTCTTCCATGTTTCTTTTTCTTTCATTTCTTGCTGCCTTTTGAATTGATGAGCTTTCCTTTCTTATTTTATATATTTTTCTATAGTAGTTTAGAAATTTTACACTATTACTATTCTTTTAGTGGTTCTCTGGAAATTTTGGCATGTATACTTATCAAAGTCTAAAACTAATTCATAGCTTTCCTTTCCTCCCAAACAGTGAAAGGATCTTAGGCAACCTAGTTCCAGTCACTGCCCCTCACTTCCCCAAATTAGGCCCATTTTTGCTCAGTGTTTTAGGTGTATCTTATCTTTTTTTAACTTTACATGTCAGACATTGCTGTTATCATTTTAAAATAGAACTTTTTGTTCAGATTTACCCACATACTTACTTCTTTCTTTGCTTACAATTTCTTCCTCTGCCCCTAGTCGTACCTTACCAGATCACTTCTCTTCTTAGATTTCATTTAGTGGGAATCAATTGAGGGAAAACTCTTTCAGCTATTGTTTGTTGGAAAGTTGTATTTTTTTCTGCTTTCTAAAAATATAGTTTTGTTAGGTATAAAATCTGTGTTTGCTAGGTGTACAATTCTAGTTATTTTTCTGTCAACACATTAAAGATATTCTGTTGTTTTCTGGTTTCCTTCACTGAGAAGTCAATACTAAATCTAATTGTCACTTGTCATTCAAGGGTGTTCTTTATTCAATAGTACTTTATGGCCGCCCTTAGATATTTTTTTGTCTTTGATATTCTGCAATTTTAATATAAAGTATCTAAATGTGAATTTCTCTTTTGTGTATTTATTTTGTATGGGTTTTTTGAGGTTTTGCGAATTTATAGGTTGAATTTTTTCATCAGTTCTGGAAGAGTCTCAGAATGTTGTCCCTGCTCTGTACTCTTCTTTTCTACTTCTTTCTACTTCTTTTCTACTAAGTATCAATTAAATTTTTGTGCTTTGTCTTCTCTGTATTTTAACCTCTTTTTCATGTTTTCAGTCTCTCTCTATATTATCCTTATGTGCTACAATCTAGATATTTTCAGTTCAGTAGCCAATCTTTCTGATCTTGCTTGTAGCTTATATGCTTGTTTCCTTCTATTATTTAAACATTTATTTTATATTGTGTGTCTGATGATTTTAAAATTTGAAATCTTTGTGGGTTTAATTCTACTATCTCTTGTTTCTGCTAGTTGTTCATGATGCTTTGTTCCTTATGCATGTGTGTGTTTGTGGGTTTTGTTTTATTTTACTGTGACCTAATTTTTTTTGAGACTTTATCAGTGGGAATTCTTTGAGGTTTGTATTGAGGTAAATTCTCTAGATTTTGCATTTGTTTCTGCCAGGTGCATGGTATCATAAACAGTCTGCAAAGCAAGGACTTAAAATTTTCAACTCGAGTTTTGGGGGATCAATCACATAATCAGTTCATATTCAAAACTCATATGAGGGCTCTCTTGTGATTACAGACTTTCAGTAAGGACTCTGTCTTCTCTACTCAACACTAATTTTGGAGACAGGCATTTCTGGTAGCCTTTTGGAGTCCTGTCTAAAGCAGAGCACCACCTTGTATACTTTCTTTGTACCTTGGTGAGTCCTGGCTCTGTTAATGCTCCCAAATTTATTTGCTGTCGCCAGTGCTCCACTATATTGTAAAAACAGAAGCTCAAGTTCTCCCACTTCGTTAAATGCCTTCGAGGTGAAAGCTGATATAAGTGTTATGCTCTGAGTATGCCTCATTTCTTGTTGGCTCATACATGTAATCTTTAGTCGTTTCAAGGATTGGACAGGTATCTTTTTTGCCATAGTGCCAGAAAAAGAACTTCCATCTTTCTTTCTCTTTGTATTCCTTCTTCAATAGTCCCTGAACATATGAATACCTCTGGGTAACTAGGGTAAAGATCATGTGTGCATAAAGCAGTAGAGAAAAAGCACCAGTCATTTTCAAAATATGACCTCCTTCTACACTTATTTTAAGCTCTAACTTGTATTCGTTGAGGTAATACTAGCTATTTCAATAAAACCAAGAGTGCAACGAATCAAAACAATAAAAGTTTATTCCTTACTATCCAAAGTTGGTGTCCTGGCAGGAGACTGGCACTCATTCAGGTGGTGATTGAGGGAACCAGACAGTTTTCATTCTGGGGCTCTGCCATTTTCAACCAATGGCTCCTAAGGTCATTGTGCTTATTTGGATCACACCGGCAAAAAAGGGAAAGAATGTAGAAACTCAGGAGTGACAGGTTTTTTTTCCAGCCATCCTAGATGTGGCACATTCCACTTCCTTTCCCAGTTATTAGCTAATACTTGGTTGGATTGCCGCATCTGCCTGCAAGGAGGGTTGCTGGGAAGGGTAGTCTGGGTGTGCACCTCGGAGGAAGAAGAGAAGTGTGATAAACAGCCAGTCTGTCTCTGCCATGCATTTCCTTTCTGAAACTTTGGACCCACCTGTTTCTCACTTCTCTGAGCTCCTTTTTCACTTAGGATCAGTGCCACCAATGTTTAGGATATAATTATCTTGAGTTTTTTCGTGTTCATCCAGTTTAAACCCCCAACTATATAATAACTCCCTTGAGGGTGTGAATTTTGTGCTGAACATTTGGAAATGTCCCCTGTCATGCAGTTTTGAACACACAGTGTGCTCTATAGAAATTAAACCTCTGAATGAAAGGAGAATGTTCTTGTTCTAAGGAAATGCTAGCATATTTAGGGATGCAGCGTTGTGATCTGAGACTCATTACGTTATTCCTTCATGTTTTCTCCTTAGACTTGAAATTTATCAAAATAAAAATTTGGAGAAAAAAACCCCAAACCCCTGAAGTTTGGAGGGAGCACTACACACAATAATGGCATTTCCATGGGGCAGTCATTTTAAACAATTTTAAACAATCTCAGTTGTTTCTTCTGAAATGTCTTGACATCGGCCCCCTCCACACCCTTTGGGGTGCTGTTCTGAAAATTAATTCCTTCATTCTGGAAATATTTGTTGAGGTCTGCAGGGTGCTAGAGACTGGGGAGTAGTTGGGTTTAGGGGCATGAGATAAGACCCTGCCCCAGAGCCAGTCAGGTGAAGGGGTGTAAACAAACTGCTTTGAGTGGAGAAAGACTTGCAATTGACTTTGTGATTGATACAGTGGTGGTTCTAGTTTATCTGTGGGATGGGAAGGATCAAGTCTTGGTGCAATCTCAAGTCCTTTAGAAGGGACTTTTCACTTCTTTTTCCTTTGCTTTTAGGTCTTGCTTAAGGAGGCCAGCCTTTTTCCAGGCAAGTAGTTAGCAAATCAACAAACAGAGTGTAGCTCTTAAATATTCTCTAGGGCCACAGATAATCTCAGCTGAACTGGACGCTGGCTTATTGGCCTCGGTGTCACTCTGCTTGAGTTGAGCTCATTACTTTGTTGCTAGGCTCAATGTTTTCAATTCTCTATTTTTATTTTCTGTTGCTATTGGTCTTAGTAAATGAGAATGACATATGGACTTGAGTTAAACTGTTGGAATCATCATTTGTTTTCTTTTCATTGCATAGTTTTCTTTCTCTACTGCACCGTACTGTGGATGGGAAAATACACTGACATCTTAGTAACTCTAACTAATCTATTATCCACCTGCTCAGACGCAAGCACAATGCATGTGGCAAATTACTTTATATGCCAATAAAGCCTGTGTTTTGGAAAAATGTTGGGCTGTTTATATTCAAAACATTGTTTTGAATCAAGCCATCTAAAATATGCAGATGAGGAATAGGAAATGGTATCCTGAATAGCATCCTCAAAATTCCAGGAAGGGTCAGGCTGCAAAATACAAGACGTGGCAAGTCTATAATTAGGTATCGACCATGTTTTATTTGCCTGAGCACCTCCTCGGGCTTAGCTCTGGCACTGGGCAGAGAATAGCTCTTGAACCCAGAGGAGTTCATTTAGAAGATGACCCAGCAGGTAAATGTGGTTCCGCCAGTAGCCAAGACAGAACAAGTCCTTCACTTCTTATGTTGTTTCATTCGTGGAACAGGGCACAGAATTTCTGGCAGGTGAGAGCAGAGTATAGCATTTTAAATAAAATTGATGAAGCGTAGATGGGTGGGTGCACAGGGCTCTTGAAATTGTGTCCATTTTCTTCCCAATTCTAAACCTTCTCTCGTAAATGAGAATTTTAGAATTTTTTTTTTCTCATGTTTGGAAAGGTTTCCAAAACTCCTCTTTTGGAGGTACCGAGTTTCAGCCAAAGATATTAATGAGATATACAGCAGATATATCAGGACCTAGCAGATTGAGTAGGATAGCTAACCCCCTCTGTTGATGCAGTGAGCTACTAAGTGGTCTCTTCCTACTTTGAGCAAGGGCTTCTTTTTATCCTTAATACTAAGTATTCAGTCACATCCTCTTCACAAAGGGAAGAGGCAAGACTTCTATATTTTTGATATGGCTGAGGTGATTTTTAAATTAATTTATATATATATATTTTTTTCAAAGATTTATTTATTTATCTTTAGAGAGAGCATGAGCAGGGGAGGGACAGAGGGAGAAGGAGAGAGAATCCTCAAGCAGACTTCCTGCTCAGCTCAGAGCCCAGTGTGGGGCTCGATCTTAAGACCTTGAGATGATGACCTGAGCCGAAATCAAGAGTCAGACACTTAACTGACTGAGCCACCCAGGCACCCCATTAAATTAATTTATATTTTTAAAGCAGAGTACTCCAGGCAGTATTATTGGGGTGACCATATATCCTGATTTGTTTGTAATAGTTTTGGTTTATGCCTACTGCCTCAATATAATATTCCTTTTATTTTCAAAGGCATCCTGGTTTATATGATAAATTATAGTCACCTTACTTAACAGTGGTAGTCACTGTATCTAGCAATAGTAGGTCAGATTTGTTCATACCAGCTTATCTGCTGAGAAAAGCTGCTTAAAATTAAAAAGAAAAAAAAGTCAGTTTGGAAGCATTGGAGAGGCATCAAGGCAATGAGGAACGATAAAGCCAAGATTCAGGGAAAGGAAAGCCCTAAGAGATGAGCACAGCTTTTGGATCTTTTTCTTGAGACATTTGTCACTTCCAAAATTAGTGGCCAAGAGACTAAAAAACTTAGCAAAGCTTTCAGCAGACTCATGGGATTGGGGGCATTATAACTGTAGTTAAGTCCTGCCAAGGAGCAGAAGCCCTAGTAAACAACCTGGGCTTTCATTTGGAACCCTGAGTCAAGATCAACCAGAAATAGAAAAACTCACACAGGGACTGAAGCCAAAAATCAAATATTTTCAGATTAGTGTCCCTAGCTTAGTTGCTTGCCAGAAACAAAAGTTAAAATCCTTTCTGGAGGAAGATACATCTTCCAGAGCCTCATGTTGTTACTAGAGCTTTTCATGTACTGTATCTGTCACCTGGTAAAAAATAACTAGACATATGAGCAGACAAGACATGATTTAGAAAATCAACAAATACGTTCTACCTGAAAGGTATTTGTCTTTCTCCAACTGACTTATTTCACTTAACATTATACCCTGTAGGTCTATCCACATTGCCACAACTGTCAAGATCTTGTTCTTTTTTATGGCCCATTAATATTCCATTTTATATCTATATCTGTAGCTATATCTTTATCTATATCTATATCACATCTTCCTTATCACTCCCATGTGGAATTTAAGATGCAAAACAAATAAACAAAGAAAAAAAAAGAGCCAAAAAACAGACTTGAATACAGAGAACAAACTGGTGGTTGCCAGAGGGGAGGTGGGTGGGGAGATGGGTGAAATAGATAAAGAGGATCAAGACCACATTTATATTGATGAGCACTGAGAAATGTACAGAATTGTTGAATGAGTATATTGTACAACCTGAAACTAATATAACAATATATGTTAATTATAATTGAATACATTTATTTATACGTATTTAAAAAGAAAATATAAAGGAGACAGAAAACATTTATAGATGTATTCTAGATGACTGAAGTCCTTTAAAGCAGGTAATAAAGATGAAGAAGAAGAAGAAAAAAAGATATAGCTAAAAGAAATCCAGATAGTGGATTAATTGGAGATGGTCTCTAAAATATCTGTGATGAAAATATTCAGAGAATTAAAAGATAAGATGTAAAAATTTGTCAGACAACTGAAAATTATAAATAATAACCTGGTACTGAAAAATATAGTTACTGAAGTTTAACAGATAACTTATGAATCAATGAACATGTTGAGGCAATGGAAGTCCTCTAAGACTGTGTTATAATGTTGGTGATGGTTGCAAAACTGAATTAATATGCTGAAACCATTTAGTGTACATTTATAATAGGTATATTTCATGGTATGTAAATGGTACTTTAATAAATGTGTTGAAAATGGATGGATTCAATGGAGTAGATGCAGTTGAAGGGAGAATTAGTGAACTGAAATATCGAGAAGAAAATACCCAAAATAAAGCACAGAGAGACAAAATGATGGAAAGTAAATACAAGATTTTGAAAAACATATGAAATATGGTAGAAAGGCCTAATATACACTTAATTGGAGTTTCAGTAGGAGAGGAGAGAGAAAATGGAGCAGAGGAAATAATTGGAAAAAATGGCTAAAAATTTTCCAAAACTAACAAATGACACAAAGCTGCAGAATTAAGAAGCCCTAAGATAGCAATCAGGTTCCGTACAAAAACAAAACAAAAAACAAAACTGAAAAGCAGTCAGGACTGGAAGAATAGTTACCTCTTGTTTTCAAAGGAGCAACAATAATATTGACAACCAACTGTTCAGTGAAACAGTAGAAGTTAAGAAATGGCATGAGATCTTCAAACTGCTGAAAGAAAACCATTGTTAACTGTGTATTCTATATCTACCTAAAGGATTCCTCAAAAATGAAGAAAAACAAAGTATTTTGAAAAAATTATCATGAGCCCATCTGTACTAAAGGAGATCCTAAAAGGCATCCCCTGCCTTTTTTTTTTAAGTAGGCTCCATGCCCAAAGTGGAGCCCAATGTGGGGCTTGAACTCACAATCCTGACATCAAGACCTGTGCCGCTTCCTGACGGCGCACGGGAGAAGAATGAGGCACAAACAAGTCAGCTGCAATAGAGATTGGGAGCAGGGGTCGGCAGTTGAGAAGACTGCCGCCCCGAACAACTCCTTAATCCCATATTTATTGGATACGAGAT